>JAUCMX010000017.1:23220553-23238053 GCA_033459395.1 Hemibagrus guttatus
GTGTGTGTGTGTGTGTGTCAGAGTACAGTATGGTGTGTGTGTCAGAGTACAGTATGGTGTGTGTGTGTCAGAGTACAGTTGGTGTGTGGTGTGTCAGAGTACAGTATGGTGTGTGTGTGTGTCAGAGTACAGTATGGTGTGTGTGTGTGTGTGTGTCAGAGTACAGTATGGTGTGTGTGTGTTTTGTGTCAGAGTACAGTATGGTGTGTGTGTGATTTTTGTGTGTGTGTGTGTGTGTGTCAGAGTACAGTATGGTGTGTGTGTGTGTGTGTGTCAGAGTACAGTATGGTGTGTGTGTCAGAGTACAGTATGGTGTGTTGTGTGTGTGTCAGAGTACAGTATGGTGTGTGTGTGTTTTCAGAGTACAGTATGGTGTGTGTGTGTGTGTGTCAGAGTACAGTATGGTGTTTTGTGTGTGTCAGAGTACAGTATGGTGTGTGTGTGTGTGTGTGTGTCAGAGTACAGTATGGTGTGTGTGTGTGTCAGAGTACAGTATGGTGTGTGTGTGTGTGTGTGTCAGAGTACAGTATGGTGTGTGTGTGTGTTTTCAGAGTACAGTATGGTGTGTGTGTGATTGTGTGTGTGTGTGTGTGTGTGTTTTTCAGAGTACAGTATGGTGTGTGTGTGTGTGTGTGTCAGAGTACAGTATGGTGTGTGTGTCAGAGTACAGTATGGTGTGTGTGTGTGTGTCAGAGTACAGTATGGTGTGTGTGTGTGTGTGTGTGTGTGTGTGTGTCAGAGTACAGTATGGTATGTGTGTGTTAATAATTCTGAACAGAGGAACTGAATTGCACCTGAATGTTGTGTGGATGAAGTTTCACTGCTCGGAAGAGTTCCAGCAGCTTCACGAGTGTCGGGTGTCGGTCAGTACATACACTTTTATTTTCCATTCTGAAAAAAGAGAGAAAGAAAGAAAGAAAAAAGGAGAGAAAGAAAGTGAGCCCCATTTAAGGATTTCTGCTCATTCTTAGTACTTTAGCAGTAAATGTTCCCAGATGTGGCTTCAACTCGGAATGAACTTTTCTGAGACCGAGCGCTCCCATTCCACTCGTGTGTGTGTGTGTGTGTGTGTGTGTGTGTGTGTGTGTGTGTGTGTGTGTGAGAACTTTTCACACCACTACTGCAGGCTTTGTAAAAGTGAAGCAGCTCCAGCAGAGAAGGTTTGGGGTGATTGGGGAGGGGGGTTATGGAGGCGGGGTTATGGAGGCGGGGTTATGGGGCTGTTCTCTTTTCTAAGTACATTACGTAGCACATGTAGTTTTTAACTTTTTTTTTTTTGACCCCTATTAAGAGTTTTTCTTCAGAGCTTTTAGAAGATACGAGACGCTGTGGTGTCCATCACATATCCAGCACAGATATCTCCCTTTTCTGACTAATAACACGTGAAAATGTTTCAGATCAGTGAGTAATCACACATGATGTTCAGTGTAAGAGTTCTAACAAAGCTAATAAAGCAGAAGGGTCAGGAACAAGAGAGGGACAGAGAGAGCAAGAGAGGCATAGAGAGAGAGAGAGGCATAGAGAGAGCGAGAGAAAGAGAGGGACAGAGACTGAGAGAGAGAGGGAGAGAGAGAAGGGACAGTTAGTGACCACTTGATCTACACGGCCATTCAGTGAGTACCCTGTGTGTCTTGTAGACGGTTGACTCTGGCATCTTAAACTGAACCCTAGCCATGTGTTTGCTGTCTGATGTCTGGCCACGCCCCCTTTTATTTCCTGTGAGTCTCAGGTGATCTCAGCACTACCTTTCAGACCAACATTCGACATGACCAGCATCTTAACACTTGATTTATTTGATAAACAGCAAATTAAACATCACTGAAGCGAGTTAGTCCCTGTCTGTGAGAGGAAAGCTGTTACTATGGAAACGATAACGTACTAGAAGCCAGATTCTGACCAATCAGAGCGCAGAGTTCAGCAGCACCATGGGGTAGTAACACATTCATAATCAGGGTTAAAGGTTTAGCTCTCAGCATGACGCTTTCTTTACAGTGGAAAATTACAGGACGGTTTGAGACGAGGTGGAAAATCACCCAAACTGTCCATGCCACGTCTCGCCCGGTGGGTGGGTCTTTACCAAGGATCCGGGGTTTTACTTCTACAGCATGTGGGAGCAGTCAGGCCTCATTAGAGCTGCGAGAAATGAGCTGTGGAGAATGCACTCTACTTTAACTCAACATACAGGTACATGGAGAGAGAGAGAGAGAGGGAGAGGATGAGAGAGAGAGAGAGGGAGATCAGGAAAGAGCAAGAGAGAGCGTCAGGGAGAGAGACAAGGACCGAGAGAGAGAGACAAGGAGAGAGACAGAGAGGGAGACAAGGAGAGAGACAGAGAGGGAGACAAGGAGAGAGACAAGGACAGAGAGAGAGAGGGAGACAAGTAGAGAGCAGGAGAGAGACAAGGACAGAGTGAGAGAGAGACAAGGTGAGAGGGAGAGAGAGGGAAATAGAGAAAGAGACAGAGAGAGAAGGAAGAACAAGGCACAGAGGAATGGAGAGAGAGATGGAGAGAGAGTGGGGAGTGAGGATCCTCTGGAGCATGAGGTTCCTCTGAGACCTCTGAAGGTTCTGTGGGTGGTACACCATCATGCCTGAGCTTGCTCTCTGTTGTTGAAGAATGCAACACTAAACCCGCTGATGTCAGTGCTGATGATGCGGTTCATAACGGTGGACCAGAAAAGTCTTACACCAGACCACACACTCGGCTAGAGTTAGCGTCATGCAGCGTCCTGCAGACACGCTAAGCTTCAGAGTTTTAACATCCGAGTATTAGAGATCTCTCAGAAATACACCACACGAGCAGCCGGTGTTTTTCACACGGATGTCGTGAAGGAGTTACTGGAAGTCTCCGTTATTAAGCCCTGCCCCCTTTCGGAATCTTTCTCATTTTGTTTGATAGCGATGCGGTGATGTCACGTTCACGTGAAATGTTAAACTCTAGCTAACATCAGAGCAAATAATAATTTCAGTCATGATGATTAGACTGTGGTTTGGTCTGCAGCGGTGGTTCCTTACTCATCCATTTAGATCAGACTTTTGTTGTTTTCCTCATGTCTGTTCAGCAGCAGCTTCTGGTCATGCAAAAGATCTGGTGTCTGAAGGGAAGCTTAGCGTCCAGATTTTCTGCAGCTGTGGAAATTTGCATGTTGAGGCGTCACCGTGGAGCGTGGAGCTCATCACCGGCCGTGTCTTAAACCGGCTGATCACTTTACCGAAATCTCTCGTGTTCTACAGATGGAATTTGACCATCAACCGGATTGCGAAATATTTATTCTGTGTTTTGAAGGACACTGATGTAAAGCTGTAATCCTGCTCTGGCCGAAATGTATAGCAGCGTTAAATGCAAGAGTAAAAGAGCTCAGATGATGGACGACAAGTTCGCTGGCCAGCAGAAGTGTGTGTGATGAATTGGATAGCTAGACATAGCTAATGGAATTTAAAAACGCTGGACTAACTACTGAGCATGAGGAACATGATCATATCCTTCCTGTTTTGTGCTTCGTCACAGTCAGGAAGTCGTCTGTGAATGTTTGCTCTCTATGAACCGTGACGTTAAATTGCGTCACATTGCGTTTGTTACATACGCTAATTAATCTGCTTAGGAAAAGTCTCAAAGCGGTTAAGCGGGTCAGTACGAGGTAGAGTTGTGTCGTTATAGTAACAGCACCGATGTTACATTTACATTCACAACAATTCGAAAGCACTAAGCTCACGAGTCAGAATTTATTTATATATTCACGATGACCGCAGCATAGTGTGTTGAGAGTTGGCTTTGGTTGCTAAGCAACGTAACGGATAAAGGCTAGTGTAACATTTGTGTAAAGTTTCCTGTAAACTTTAACGTACAGTTCAATTCAGTTTGTATATCAAACATCATAACATGAATGAATTTATAAACCGTCCAACAGCTCGGCCATCGTTCCTGGATGTTCCTGAATAAAAACGGATTTGATGGACGTGGTTTTGACGCAGGTTCAGGATCGTCGTTAAAAAAAAAAACATGTTCACACCAGGAAGAATCTGAATCCGGATTCAGTTCAGTGGGAACAGACATCTTTATCATGTCGAAACGACGCGAACGGAAAGAAAATAAAAGATTGGCTTTTGGGCGAAGTAGCAGCAGGACGCAGCGTCCAGCGAGTCGACATCACATCCATCACGCTTTTCTCTCCCTGCGTCTGCGGGGCGGCTGCTGATTTCTGTGTAATCGATGATTAATTAACCCCGCCCCTGATTCCCGGCCGTTTCCACACGTGCAGGAGGCTGCAGAGGGAATGGTATTGATTAATGACCGGGATTGTGTCCGCCGCGCATTTTTCATAAATAACGAGAAGGAGATGCAGATTGCGAGTGTGCTGCGCTTCCCTCAGGGGGATTCTTGCTTTTCTGGATTTATTTTTTATTTATTTTTTTCCTCCCCCTTCCTTCAGCTCACCCTTTTCTCGCTTTCTGTCTTTTGTCTCGTTTCTGTACAGGTTTAAATAAATTTATTTAAAGGAACTGTTTTGTTTTTTTTCTCCCCACACACAAAAACCTGAACATGACAAAAGGAAGGAATAAAGGAAGAGAAGATACAAGGGAGAAAGAAGTGAAAATATGTAGCTGGGTATTAAGAAAAGAAAGAAAGAGGAAGGACGAGGAGAGCTTAGAAGAGAAGAAGAGGGAGAGGGAAAAAAAACCCACCCAGACGAGACGTATCGCTGTCGTCTAATTCGCCAGCATGTTAAAGTTCGCCAGCAAACGCTGCTGCGCTCTGATTGGCTGAGGAAAGGTGAAATTAAAACCACGCTAAACTTTTGACCCTGAGACGGAAAGGAGGAGTAGAACAGGAACGCCAGTCATCACTCTCTCTTTCTCTCTCTCTCTCTCTCTCTCTCTCTCTCTCCCTTGCACACTCTCCCTCACTCTCTCTCTCTCTCCCGCCCTCTCTCTCTCTCTCTCTCTCTCTCTCTCTCTCTCTGTATCTGGCTTCCTTCTCCATCTCTTTTTTAGAGGCACGGATGCGTGCAGCTCAGCATGCAGAAAACGGATGAAGCAAGATGGAAAGTGTCAGAGAGAGGGAGAGAGAAAGAGAGGGGGGGAGAGAGGGAGATGTAACGGGAGAGGAAGAGAGAGGGAGATGTAACGGGAGAGGGAGGGAGGGAGGGAGGGAGAGGAGAGAGACGCTTCCACACCCTCATGTTTTCCTTCATTAGCCATCAAGCGCAGTGGGGGGCGGGGCCGAGTCTGACACTGTAACAGGATCTGGCCGAGTTAACGAGGAGGGCAGCGTTCTCTTCCTTTACACACACACACACACACACACACACACACACTTTTCCATTGCTCTGATCCGTTCATCCCCACGCAGAGAGAATTCTCCAGCTCTCACTTAACATTAAAGTTACAATGTTCCAGATCTTCATCAGTGTCACTGAGAAACACACACTCACACACACTGCCACACATCACACACACAGAGACTCACTGTCCTTAACGCACATCACACACACACACACACACACCACAACACATGGCCACACATCACACACACACACACACACACAGAGACTCACTGTCCTTAACGCACATCACACACACACACACCACAACACATGGCCACACATCACACACACACACACAGACACTCACTGTCCTTAACGCACATCACACACACACACACCACAACACATGGCCACACATCACACACACAGACACTCACTGTCCTTAACGCACATCACACACACACCACAACACATGGCCGCACATCACACACACACCACAACACATGGCCACACATCACACACACACACACACACACACACAGACACTCACTGTCCTTAACGCACATCACACACACACACACCACAACACATGGCCACACATCACACACACACACACAGACACTCACTGTCCTTAACGCACATCACACACACACCACAACACATGGCCACACATCACACACACACACAGACACTCACTGTCCTTAACGCACATCACACACACACCCATGCTGCAACACATCACAGACACACCGCAACACACATCACAACAAATCTCACACATACACACCTCACATGCAACACTTCACACACACACTCTCACTATCTGAACTGAAGACCCTGGGAGCTCCGCCCCCTCTCCACCCCCTGACAGTTTGAGCTCTTTCTTCTCTATAGGCCCACGTCCTTGTCTCCTGTAATAATAATTCTATTATATAGCCATGTTCAGAATTCCTCATCAAATAAACTGTTAGCTAACGTCACGCACGTCACACACGTGCTGTTTGGAGGATGAGGCGTTTCAGTTTGTTCACACTAACAGGTGACCCATCACTGGTCTCCATTGGTGGTTTGTTGCTTGTGGGTGTGGCCTCTGGTGTGTAATATGTGTCTTTAAGACCAGGGAGCAACTGTAAGAGCTGTGAGAAAAACTGTGTGTGTGTGTGTGTATACAGTACACACCATATGGTGGTGATGATGTATATATTTCACTTCGCTTTCTGCAGCCAAACATTTTTCTCATCCAACCCAATTAACTAACCCTGAAAAGAGGGGGCATTAAACCCCCACTGAACAGGTGAGAGAGGGAGAGAGAGTGATGGAGAGAGAAAGAGAGTGAGGGTGAGAGGGAGGGGGGGAGTGAGAGAGATGCAGAGAGAGAGATACACAAAGAGACCGGGTGAGGAGACAGAGAGTGACAGAGAGACACAGAGGGAAAGACAGACAGACAGAGAGGGACAGACAGACAAAGAGAGACCTAGAGAAAAGAGGAAAGAAAGAGAGTAGAGTGTGTAGATAATCAGCAGTGTTTTGGTTGTGTGTGTAATTCAGTTTAATTTGTTGAGTGAACGAAATTTGCTCTTTTGTGTCGAATTAACAGCTGCAAAATAATAGAAATAAAACAACCGGTACCTCAGTGTCTTTCTTTTTGTTTATTGTGTGTGTGAAGGGGAGAGAGAGAGAGAGAGAGAGAGAGAGAGAGAGAGAGAGAGAGAGAGAGGGATGGATGGAGTGAGTGGGTGAGCGAGCGTGTTGCCATGCAGTTTTCTGTCGTGTCTTTTGTGTCCAGGAATGATGGATGATGGGCAGGCGTAAATGTGATTTGGATGCTCCACTAGGACCGCGCGCGCGTGCACGTTTGTGTTTGTTTGTTTGTGTGTTTGTGTGTGTGTGTGTGTGTGTGTGTGTGTGTGTGTGTGTGTGTGTGTGTGTGTGTTGTGAATGCTCATGTGGGTTTGAGAGCGTGTCTGCTCCATCAGGGCTGTGAATGTGATTTGAATACTTCAGCTGTGTGTGTGTGTGTGTGTGTGTGTGTGTGTGTGTGTGTGTGTGTGTGTGTGTGCGCGCTGTGCCTCAGCATTATGTCCTTGCTGGACAGATGAATATTCCAGACACACTTCCGCTCTTCTCAGTCGTCTTTCTCAGCATAAATACTGGAATCTCAGTCCGAACTCCTTCTGTTCTTCGTCACACACACACACTTTCTTGATTCTCCCCTTCTTGCGACTCTCTCTCTCTCTCTCTCTCTCTCTCTCTCTCTCTCTCTCTCTCTCTCTCTGTCGTCTATCATGCACATTCCTTTTTATGATGACTCATCCTGCACTAGTCTTGTGTTTGTTCAATTAAATGCTCTCTAGTGTGTATAAGCCCCACCCACATGGGTGTGTCTTGTTCTACAGTAGCAGCTTGTTAGCAGCAAGCTTGGTTCCTTGCTGTTTTATTTTCTTCCCTTCCCAGAAAATGGGTGGAGTTTATTCATGTGTTGCAGAAGGTGGAGATGCGGAATTCAGTGTTTGTACCAAAAGAAATTCAAGATGGCCGACACAGCGGACAAGACGTTTAGAAATGTCGGATATAGGATAATACGCTGAAAATAAAGGTGTGTGAACAGGTGACACCTAACACAACTTTCTGAGGGTTTTCTGACATGTCGGTGGTGTGTGTCGGTGACGTGTATCGGTGACGTGTCGGTGGTGTGCATCAGTGACGTGTGTCGGTGACGTGTGTCGGTGACGTGTGTCGGTGGTGTTTATCTGTGGCGTGTGTCGGTGGTGTGTATCAGTGACGTGTGTCGGTGGCGTGTATCAGTGACGTGTGGCGTGTGTCGGTGGCGTGTATCAGTGGTGTGTGTCGGTGATGTGTCGGTGGTGTGCATCAGTGACATGTGTCGGTGGCGTGTATCGGTGGTGTGTGTCGGTGGTGTGGTATCGGGGGGATCGGGGTGTGTGTCGGTGGTGTGTATCGGTGACCGGGTGTCGGTGAGGGTGTGTCGCTTTGGTGTCAGACGTGTCGGGGGTGAAATGGAAGATCAGAGGCAGGCTGATGTAAATCTGTGTTCTTCATGGTCACAGGGCACAGCACCGGGAGGAGGTTAGAGCACGGAAAATATGCTAATGTGGGGGTGTGTAGCGGCTGGACCTCACTGCCTCGTCTTACTCTTCACTCTGCCTCGTCTTCCTCTTCACTCTGCCTCGTCTTCCTCTTCACTCTGCCTCGTCTTCCTCTTCACTCTGCCTCGTCTTCCTCTTCACTCTGCCTCGTCTTCCTGAAACTGAATCCTGGGTTATCTGTAATCAGGTTTCACACTGCTCATACGATACCCGGGGTTAACTGTTAATCCTGGGTCTTCATTAACAGACGTTTCACACGGTACATTCCTGAACCCCGGGTTAACCTTCTTATTTGCATATTTGCGGCGTCACTGATTGGACGAACAGCAGGCGACCTGTTTATTCATTTAAAAAAATGCTGTAAGACCACCACCGTGTCCTCATCACTCCAGTTCACACGATTTCCGTCTTTAACATTTCTTACCTTTCTCTCACCGGCTGCTGTCAGTGGAGGGCATGAAGCCTTTATTATGGCCACACATACATTACAGCACAGTGGAGTTCTTTTCTTCACATATCCCAGCTGAGGAAGTTGGGGTCAGAGCGCAGGGGCAGCTATGATACAGCGCCCCTGGAGCAGAGAGGGTTAAGGGCCTTGCTCAATTGCCCAACAGTGGAGCTTGGTGGTGCTGGGGCTTGGACCCCGATCCTCCGATCAACAACCCAGAGCCTTAACCACTTGAGCCACCACTGCCCCCATTTACAGCCCAACCATATGCTTAAAACCATATCATTAAAACGTCAACATTACATATTATACTTTATTGTAAAGTTTGTTTGAATGGAAAACGAATAAAATATCATGTTTATAGTCAAAAAGAAACTCCCGCCAGTTGCAAAAAAAACAGCCCAAATTTGATCAACTCGCCCAATGCATTTTTTCCAGTTAGACGTAACCAAAAGGATCCCAACTGGGCGGGAACTCGCACAATCTGGCAACACCGGCTGCCGTTTACACGACGCACGTTTCCTGTTACTGACGTGACATGAGCCACGCTGCTCAATTTCTGATTGCCAAGCGTCCAGCAGCAGCAAGCAAACACCGCTCTGTTTCACACTGAACAAACTTAGCACCGCAATACGGCGTTAACCCCGCGCCGGCACAGGGTTTCATAACTGTGCTAACACCGCCTTCAAATTACACGTGAAACGTTTCTTTACCCGGGGTTAAAAGCGGTGTTTAGAACGACGATAACCCGGGGTGAAGCGCAGTGTGACAATCCCTTCTGTCTGTGTCTCTCTCTCTCTCTCTCTCTCTCTCTCTCCCCTCTCTCTCTCTCTCTCTCTCTCTCTGTGTATCCCTTTCTGTGTATCTCTCTCTCTCTCTCTCTCTCTCTCTCTCTCTCTCTCACTCCCCCCTCCCCGGTGTGTGTTGGTGTGTGTTGGTGTTGAGCTGGAGGTCAGTGAGGGTTTATTCACAGTCAGGTTTCTTCAGCTGCTTTCATGGCAGGAAGAAACCGAGAGGCTGCTGTTAAACTTGACAAACTCCAGAAACTCCGGAAACATAAACTGGGATAAAATTCAGATGATGCGGACTCCAGCTCCAGATTTAGAGGCGACTCCAGCCTGAACACGCTGGTCTCCAGAAGCCCCCTGAACTTCAGCAGATTTACTCTCTGACCAAATTCTCACTTTAAATCTTCTCTTCTCTTTGGCCCGGTGATCCCGCCGATGCGGCAGCGCTTTAGTCCTCATTTAGTCCTTCCAAAGGATCCACTAGCCTAGCCTCTGTGTGACATCTCCACTTCTCCTGCGCTGGGTTTCTCATCAGTGCGAAGTTTAACGTCGCTGAAAAATAAAACATGGGAGAAAATAAGATGTTTTGCTAGATCTGGTAGACCTGAAATCCATCCAGAATGCATTCGTTTCGTCTCTTCACTCCTTTAGCATGACTAGCGTACATCAAGTCAAATACGCTGCCGTAAAGAAGGAGTGAATGACCACAGTATCGTATGTTCACATCACTGACCGTTACAGCAGAGAATCGACTCACACACAGCTTTTATTTTCTGACACCCTGCCTTCACCGAGAGACAGAACAAACCCCGTGTCAGAGCGTCCCGGCCTCACGCTCGCTTTACGGCAGAACTCTCCCTCTCCCTCTCCTCCTTCGGCCCCACTCGGGCAGTAACTCATCCCGCTTTATGTAAATCCTCTTTCCATCAATTAATAGAGAACACGTCAGTGTGAGAGCGGCCGGTCGGACCGCCAACGCTCGTACATCACCAAACTCTAGAGCACTCCTGACAGCCGTCATCTGGTACCAATCTCAGAGTGCAGGGAACGGTCAGGAGTCTCACACTGACACACACACACACACACACACACACACACACACAGATTCCAGTCACGCTGTCCTGCTCTTTTCTCTTTGCTTTAGCGATTCTCTCCGAGGCTTTTCCACATCCTCAGAAGTGTTCAGCGAGTTTACTTCGTCCTCCTGATTATTACTTCAACTGTTTTAAAAGGTTTTATTGAGTTTACGTGAAGTTCTGACGGATTTATTTACACTTTATCACTCACAGTGGGGAGCTACAGACTCCTCCAAAAGTATCGGAACAGCAGGTTCGTTTAGTGCTTCGTTTAGTGCTGTTTGGATTTGAGATCAGAAGATTGATCAGACAGATGCATCTAGACATCTTAAACAACCTTTAGTAGCAGACCAGCTACCAGGGTGAGCAAAAGTATTGGAACAGATGGAGGAATCCAGTGACATCACCAATCTGCTGCTGCATTGTTGTTGTTCTCTGAAGCTTTGTCAGGTTTGTAGAGCAGATTCTTGCAGATGTTGTTGTTTGTTTTTGGTGAGTTTCTCCTTCCATGCTGCTCAGTTAGGTTCAGGTCTGCTGATTGATCTTCTACTTTCCCCCTAGTGAAGTCCTGTGTTTGGTTTTTAGGTCATGATGAAGTTCCTCAGGATTAATTTGGATGTGTTTCTCTGTAATTGATCAGACCGAACGTTTCTGAATACATTCTGCTTCCACCATCATGACCTCCACCCTTGGTAAAGATCGGTGAAGATGATCCAGAAGCAGTGATGATGCTACCACCACCATGTTATGAGCTGGTATGATTTGGATCATGAGCAGATCCTTGTGTCCTCCACATTTTGGTTTTTCCATCACTTTAGTAGAGGTTCATCTCACTTCCAGAGTGTTTGTGGATCATCTCCATGTTTTAGTCTGGTCTCCTGATTCTTACCACTGATGAAGGTTTTGGATTTTGTGGTTCAGCCTCAGAAATCATCTCCAAGCGATGGATTGAGACCTTCACCCTGATCTGGGTATTTTCCTCTGATTGATTTTCTTCATGATGGTTTGGTTTATTCTTATTTTAAACAACGAATCCTGGAGAAAGTGAAGATTTACACCAAGTACACCAAAATAAAATACGGCAAATAAATTGTCGTTTTTTTAACTGTCCCAGGAAACCGGGAAAAATCTTAAAATTCCAATTTTGTTTATAACTGTGTTATAAAAATAGTCATAAAAAATAGTTAAAAATGGAATTTAAAAGTAAAATAAAATGGAAATAAACATGCAATAAGCTTTATGCTGAATGAAGGAAAAATATACAAATAGAAATAATTTTAAAAATATATATATAAATTTTAATCTGTGAATCTGTAGATATTGAGGTGAAATGAGCGTTTTTTTAGCAGAGTATGATGAGTTTTTATCGAAATTTATCTAATCTAAATTTTAATTTTAGTTATATTTAGAATTTATATTTTCTATACTTAAATTTATATTGTAAATTTATATATATATATATATATATATATATATATATATATATATATATATATATATATATATATATATGTGTATATGTGTGTATGTAAAATTTGTATTTACTTTTAAACATTATATATATAGGTTCTGTAATGTGGCGCTACTCTGCTAGTGGTTTGTTAGCACATCTGTATATCATGGTGTGTGTGTGTGAGAGAGAATCATGATGTGATCATCTATCTGGTCAGCTCAGCTCATGTCTTTGTCTGAAGCTTTGTTTTCATCAGGTGATAACGCTAAACTCACTTAGCACTAAGTTCAAGCGATGCTGGGAAGCTAATCAGCTAGTGCAGCAGTGGCGACCAATCAGAGAGAAGCAAGCAAGAACAATGTGAAAATAATTTGCTGGTTATAATTAATTAAACGTAGTTGACTGTAACGTTGGAGAGTTTAGCTCGAGTTCCAATAAAAAACATTTTCCTTTTATTTAAAAAAAAATAAAAATGTATTACTAGCCGAGCATCTGATATGAAGGAGCGGTTACGATTACCGGTTAAGAAGGATATTGTTGCGTCACACTTTGGTGAGCGGTCAGAATCCAGCAGCTCCGTGTTCCACTCTAATCAGTAGTGTTGTATCTGATGGCAGTGTCTGGAGTCTGGTCTCTAATCGTAGTTTATCAGCTGTTTTATTAATAACGCTGAACAAAAGCTGTTCTCGTCCCGCGTCCTGTTCCTCATAGGCATGCTAATTCTGTTTCCTGTGCTGTCATTAGCATGTTGATTAATACTACTGGCTGTTCATCTGTAATATAATAATAACCAGTGTACAGTGTCGAGCAGGAGAGATTATTATTGTCTCTCCATCTCTCTCGCTCTCTCTCTCTTTCTCTCTCACTGTCTCTCTCTCTCACCCATTCACTCAGTGTCTTTGTCTATCTCTCTCTTTTCCTCCCTTCCTCTCCATCTCTCCCCTCCTCTCTTACTTACTCTCCATCCCCCTCTCTCTCTTTCTCTCCATCCCTCCATCTCTCTCTTTCTCCCTCTCTCTCTCTCTTTCTTTCTTTCTCCCTCTCTCCCTCTTCATCTCTTACTCTCCATCCCTCTCTCTCGCTCTATCACTCTCTCTCTCTGTTTGTGTGTGTCTCTCTCTCTCTCTGTCTTTCTCTTTCTGAAGCCGTGTGTGTGTGTGTGTGTGTGTTTAGACAAGTGAAGGATTGCTGCATCTTCTCTCTGATCTGTCACAAGGTGGGCTTCCTCCTCCTCCTCCTCCTCCTCCTCCTCCTCCTCCTCCTCTGATGCACCGGTTGGCACGGCAACTGTCAGGCAGTAAAGTGGGAAAAAAAGAAGCTCATCCTGCTTTTTGTCTGCCATGAGGCTGGGTGTAGAATTGTGACCGATAAAATGACCACATGATGGTTCAGATGAAATAAATACAAAAATAATAAAGAATAAATAAATCCTAATAAATTACGGCCTTTTTCTCTAAACACGCCTCAGACATTTTAATTTCTGTTGTTTGTGGTTTATTTGGTTGCAAAATCTTCCCTGTTGAGGCAGAGAGGTGATGAAGAGGATGAGCTGATGGAGAGAAAAAGAAAAGGAGAGAGAAAGAAGGGAAAACAAGGCTGCTGTGAAGAGCCAAGCAGAGCATTATTCTTCCTCCTCGTCTGGAGTGATGGAGAGATGAAGGAAGGGGAGAGATGGACAGCAGCGGAGACAATGGGTGGAGGAATGCAGTGAGGTGAAACAGAGCAGTGGAGAGCGGAGGGTAAAGAGATGGAAGGAAGGAGAGCTGAAGGAAGTGAAGATGATGACAGGATAGGTGATGGAGAGATAAAAAGAGAGAGGGATGGAATGAGAGAGATGGAAGGATGGACAGGAGGAGGATGGGAGAAGGGAGAAAGCAGGGAACACACTGGGGGATGGAGGAGAGGAGGATGAGGAGAAGACTGATGCAGAGTGATGGAGGGATTGAGAGTAGAGGTGTGAAGGGTGACTGATCGTAGAGTCAGCTCGAGCTAGCAAAGGGGCGTGGCCTCCATGCATGCCAGTCTCAGTGAAGGGGCATGGCCTCCATGCGTGCCAGTATCGGTGAAGGGGCGTGGACTCCATGTGTGCCAATCTCAGTGAAGGGGCGTGGCCTTTGTACCTGTCAGTCTTAGTGGCCTCAATGAAAAGCCCATGAGAGAGGGTGTTGCCGAGCAAGTGGTGGTGTAGTGGGTGTGGCCTCAGTGCTTGTCAGTCTTAATGAAGTGTGCGTGGCCTTTGTCGCTGTCTTAAATCAACTTTTGTGCTGCACCTTTTCTCACACACACACACACACACACACAGTGCGCGCTTTAAAAGAATTTTCTCGTTCGTTCTTACTAAAAATCTGTGTGCTCATACTTGAGGCCCACGCCCATTTGGACTGTCTGTTATAACATTATTATAACATTATTATTGTGTTATAGAAACATGAAACATGTTGTATGTAAATAGATGATTTCAAGATGAAGTAAAAAACGAAAAGAAGATTGCAGCTTCAGCAGAAAGCTTCCCAGCTTCAGAGTGGGACGTACGTGTGTGTGTGTGTGTGTGTGTGTGTGTGTGTAATAAACGGAGGTTAGGACATTGGCGTGCCGTCTGGGAGGCATCAGTATTGACTGACTGAATGGTGTGTAGCAAACACACACCACACACACACACACACACACACACACACACACACACTGACTCAGCCCAGCCACCCACACACACTCAAAATATAGAAGTGGTAGCAGGAGCAGACAGACTGGAAGCCCACGCTGAACGTGTACTCGTGTGTGTGTGTGTGTGTGTGTGTGTGTCACATTTACACTGACCCTCCTGTGAACCCTCACACACTCCCACTCAAGAACATTTTGATCTTTAATCTTTACATCACACTTTCAGTCCTGACAGAGCCATCTTTCACTTCCTCTGCTTAGCGTTAGGATAGTAACGTTATTATAATATGTAATAAAGTGATTATAACAGGTTATTATAACATTATAATAAAATACTTGCCGTGTTGTTTGACTTGAGCGACTCTCACGTGTTCGTGTGAACAGAGCGTAAAGCCGTGTCATCTAAGAGCCGGCTGCTGATTGGCTCTTTACACTAAAGGAGGAGCTCACAATGTACAAATCTCAACACGACAGCTGTCTGTCTCTCTGTCTCTTCTTTTCTCTGTCTGTCTCTCTTTCCATCTGTCTCTTCACTCTTTCTGTCTGTCTGTCTCTCTCTGTCATCTGTCTGTCTCCTCTTTCGATCTGTCTCTTTTCTCTTTCCGTCTGTCTCTTCACTCTTTCTGTCTGTGTATCTCTCTATCTGTCTCCTTGTCTGTCTCCTTCTCTCTTTCCAACTGTTTCTTCACTCTTTCTGTCTCTGTCTCTCTGTCATCCCTGTCTCTCTCCTCTCTTTCGATCCGTCTCTTTACTCTTTCCGTCTCTCTTCACTCTTTCTGTCTGCCATTGTCTCTGTTTTTGTCTCTTTGTCTCTTTCCCCCTCTTTCTGTCTGTCTATCTATTCGTCTCCCTGTCTATATTTCCTTCTCTCTTTCTGTCTCTCTTTCCATTTCTCTTCACTCTTTCTGTTTGTCTGTCTCCCTATCTGTCTCCCTGTCTGTCTCTCTTTCTCTTCTCTCTGTCTGTCTTTATTTGTCTGTTTGTCTGTCTCTCTCCCGATCTTTCTGTGTCTGTTTCTTTATGTCTGTCTGTCTCACATCCCCTCTTTGTTTCTCTCTGTCTCTTTCTCTCACTCTCTCATTTTCCTTTTTCCTGTCTGTCTGTATTATCCATCTCTTTTTGTGTATGTGTGTCTCTCTCTCTTTTTTCACTGTCTGTCTTGTCCTCTTTTTCTCTCTAGCTCTGTCTCTCTCTCTCTCTCTCTCTCTCTCTCTGTGTACAGATTGTGTTTCTTGTTTGTTTTTATCTCTAAGGTTCTCTTGAGTGGATTACGTGCCCTGGTCATGTGTGGATTAAGTGCTACCGATCTCATAAACACACACACACACACGCTCGCTCACACACACACACGCTCACACACACACACACACACACACACACACACACACACACACACACACACACACACACGCAGCTTTCTTTTCCTCTGTTTGTCTCACATCACAGAACGATACACAAACTGAAAACAAACTCGAGTTACACTACACACAGTGAAACTCAAATCCGACACACACACACACACACACACACACACACACACACACACACACAGAGCTCATGTACATGCAATAGTCTTTCGGCTATTAGGTGTTCCTGAACCTCTTGCTCTGTGATGAACTCGATATCAGGAATCAACTATTCTGTCATCTAACTAACTAATATCAACTATTCTGACCAATCACAATCCACAGCGCTGTGGTGGAATGTTTAGTCTCCACCCCTCACCTCTCTAAACCGTACTAAACTGTGTGGAACCAGAACCAGAACCGGTTCAGGACCTGAGGGACATGTCTTTTGTGTTTAGACAGCTGCTGATAGGAGCGCTTATTACTAAATTCCTAAACTGGCTGGAAGTGGGTGGAGTCAGCCCTGTTGCTACGGGCAACCACTTGTTTTATGAATGGAGGTGGACAGTGACTGGCTGAAAAAGTGTCGCAAAAGGCGCTGAAATATCTGCACGTAGCTTTCTGTCTGTCTGTCTGTCTGTCACTTTCTTTCTGTCTCTCTGTGTGAGTAAGACAGCTGTGCATGAGGTGTGTAAACATCTGCCTAATGGATCTCAGACATACAAACATCATTAGTCATGAGAGATGCTGCTGCTGCTGTGGGCTTCATCCTCCTCCTCTTCACTGTCCTAAATCATTCATGTTCATCTTCTCCCTAAACAAGCAGCACCTTACACACACACTGCACTGGCGATTGCTCCCACCACATATTCACACAGAGCAGTGCTCTTAATCCATCTCACACACATTCATCATCATCATCATCATCATCATCATCATCATCACTATCCTGTCACACACAGGTTCGTCATCATCACGCTGATGAAGAGACCCACAGAGTTCCTGTGTCTCAAACTCCGCTTTCTTCTTGTTTATGATTCAGGTTGTGAAGCTGGACAAAGCAGAAGCTCGCCATTAAAACAGTGCTGAAGGAGGTGAGGGGTGTGTGTGTGTGTGTGTGTGTGTGTGTGTGTGTGTGTGTGTTTAGCCTCATTTAAAGTTCTCAGCAGATATAAAAATGTTGTTCCTTTAGCAGCATCTGACTGTTAGAGAGCACTGACACTGGAGACTCCTTACATATGTCTTACAGGAACTTCAGATATGAAAGATTTTATAAAAGAGTTCACGTGAAGCGTTACTGTACACGTCTCTATGAACGAGCTGTTGCCATAGGAACGATAACGTCTTAGAACAAGTGCAT
>JAUCMX010000017.1:23243053-23328053 GCA_033459395.1 Hemibagrus guttatus
TGTGTGGCTCGACGTGTGACCACATTGGAGAGAACCGAGAGCTTCAACACCAGACATGATCCTTCAGGTCCAAAACATACAAATTGTTTATATTTAAAGTTATACAATTTTACATTTTTAATGGCTTTTATATTTTTCTTCTTACTTTTATCCTTAGATTTAGAAAATCTGAATAAATGGGATTTGGGTTAGCTAATACAGTGTGTATTTGTATATGAATCAATTGAGTCCAATAAATCAGATGAATCAGTTGAGTCCGATGAATCAGTTGAGTTCAATAAATCAGATGAATCAATTGAGTCAAATAAATCGATGAATCAATTGAGTCGAATAAGACAAGTGATAGATTTCCATATACCACCAGTGTGTTTCAGAGGAATTCAAACTGCGGAGAAGGTTTAATACCTTTAATTAATGGGGGCCATGAGTATGATGGAAAATACCTAGAATAAATAATGTAAAAAAGTTACAGCTACCAGCCTTTACACCTCCTGCAGAGGAGTTTCACATTTTAACAGCAGAATGTAAAAAATATGCAGAAACATTTTCCCTCCTAATAAAAAAACCTCAGAATTGTGATGAATTTAATACTTGTGGAAATATTTTGAATATATCTGGTACAGATGAATCACTTAGTTCAAATGAACCAGATGAATCAAATTAATCCAGGTAGGCATCTACACAATTCAGTATATAGTTGACTCAAATGGGTTATTTGATTCAAAATAATCCAACAGTTAGATGTATTTACAGTGTAATTCAGGTTAGATTTATATGGCACAGTATAGATGAATCAGTTGAGTCATTTAAACCAAATGAATCCAATTAGACAGATGATAGAATTCTGTATAATTCAGTATAGATTATTTAATAAAATCAGTTTAAACTGTTCTGTATTACAGTATTAGTGAATCACTTGACTTTAATAAACTGTGTGGGATTTGCAATAGATTTTTCTCTTAAATGAATCAGACGAATCAAACGAACCCAGTGGGATTCCTAATAATTTGCTGTATGTATGAATCAGTTGAATCAAGTGAATAAAATGAATCGAGCAAATCCACTTGAGTAACTGGAATCACTTTACTAACTGGAAATCAATTCATTATACAACAGTTTTGCAAGCACTGATTCAGTGTGTAAGCGTTTTATTTATTGATTGTGTGTGTGTGTGTGTGTGTGTGTGTGTGTGTGTTTAAACAGGCAAACTGATTCAGATAGACCAGAATTCCCTGCGTGCCTCCATGCGTCCAGGTTGGGAGGACCTGTTGAGACGCTGTATACAGATGTTTCTACAGCACAGTGATGGACAGCCCTGGTCAAATAAACGGCACTACCACGAGGGTCAGTACACTACCACCAACAAGTCAGGATCGGGAAGTTTATATATTACAAAAGAATTAAAGAAGGGGTGAAGTCATAATTTGTCAGAAATAAAGTGCTTAAGGTGTTCCTCTCACTTTCATGTGAAAACAAAGAAACTTTATAAAACCCTGTTAAAAACAGTCTGTGTTTTTTGCCCCTCTCTCTTCCCCCAGCCTTCCTCCATGGTCATGCAGAAACTCCCGTGTACAGGTTTTCCTTATCCGATGGTACCCCAGTCACAGCGCAGACCAAAAGCAAGCTGTACCGCAACCCGATGACCAACGAGCCCCAGGGTTTCATATCTACACACCTGTTACAGAGGTGACTGACCTAAAAGCTTCATGTAGACTTGACACACATGTATACGCCATATATATATATATATATATATATATATATATATATATATATATATATATATATATAATTAGATGGACGTTTGAGTTCCTTGTTTTTTTTCTCACAGGGAGCCCAACGGCTGTCGCACCAACCAAAGTGGCGGCGTGATGCAAGGCGGGATGAGGCAGCAGGGCATGGGAGGCATTAACCCCAACGGCCAAATGAACATGGGTCCTGGTGGAGGCATGGGGATGGGGGGCATGGGTGGTATGGGAGGGATGAGCATGAATCGGGGTTATGGCATAAAGGACACGGGGCACATGGGTCACATGGGTGGTGGGGGATCCATGTATGGGGGCAGCATGGGCAATCGAATGATGCAGATGAGTCAAATGGGTCAAATGAATCCAATGGGCCAAATGAATCAAATGAATCCCATGGCTCAGATGAATCCTATTAATCACCCTGGTCCTGGGATGCAGCATCAGCAGCCTCTCTTCCAGGCGTCAGGAGGCTATGGACTCGGAGGCATGAACAGCCCTTCTCAAGGCAGCCCAGGCCTAAACGGACCTCAGCAGGGTCTTCTCATGTCTCCACGCAACAGAGGAAGTCCTAAAATGGTGTCCAGCCAGTTCTCTCCAGGAGGTAACTGAAAAGGGTGTGAAAGCAGGACTTAGCATTGCTCATATGCTAACGTTTACATTGAAGTTTCAGCTACATCTCCTTGTTTACAGGCATGCATTCTCCCATAGGTCCAGGCAGTGTTGGAGCATCAGGAGGTGGAAGTGGAACCAGCTATTCCAGCAGCTCCCTCAATGCTCTTCAGGCCATCAGTGAAGGAGTAGGTGCCTCCTTGCCATCTACCCTGACGTCCCCTTCTACAGCACACAAACCAGACAGCTCTCCAAGTATCCATTCCTCCTCCTCCTCCTCCTCCCAAATCTGCAAGCCTGGACACGGGGACTCCAAAAGCCCTGCAGGAGCCTACAGTCATGGAACTGGAGATCAGCATCACCCAATGCATCACCACCATCACCACAGCCACACCCACCAATCAGAGAGCAGCAGTGCCGACCGACCCGACAGCCAGGCTGGTGGAGGCGTCAAAGAGACCGGGGATGCAGCCAATGAAGCTGGAAATGCTTCATCCGAACCTCCTCGGAAGATTCCAGATGGAAAGGGACACAAAAAGTTGCTCCAGCTCCTCACCTCACCCACTGAGGAGCTGGGACTCGGGGTTGGAAGTGGACCTCCTGGACCTCCATCAGGAGCTACCTTGGAGGGCAAGGAACCGGGATGCGTGACAAGTCCGTCTTCCACCGGCGTCTCTTCGTCCACCAATCAGAGCCAGGTTCTCGGAGCAGCCGGCGGAGGACCCTCTGATGCTCTGGGCTCTTCTCACTACACAGCGTCACTACAGAAAAAGCACAAGATCCTCCACAAGTTGCTCCAGAATGGAAACACACCTGACGAAGTTGCGAAAATCACCGCAGAGGCGACGGGTAAGGCGATGCTCGGCCAGGACGCAGGCGCCGCTGGAGGAGAAACAGGAGGTGCCAACACAGGATCGGGGGGAGTCTCTGGAACATCAGAACCCAAGCAAGAGCAACACAGCCCCAAGGAGAAGAAAACCAACGCCCTGCTCCACTACCTCCTCAACAACAAAGATGACTCCACCTCCAAAGAGGCCAGCGACATCAAACCAAAGCCCGAGGATCTGGAAGGGAAAGGCGTGACTGGAGGAAATGGTGGACCTCCGCTCAACAGAGGAGTGCAGGAGAACATGGAGGGCAAGATCAAGTCAGAACCTCCTGACGAGGTGAACTTCTTCTGGACTACTTCTGAACCTCTGAACCTTTAATCCGTTCTGATCTTTTATAAAGCCGCTCTGTATTTTCTCTTTGTATAGCTGGACACCATCCTCGGAGGCCTGAGAGGTTCCGGAACAGATTTCCCAGAGCAGGGGGATGCAGGAGGTGCAGCGGATGGAGGGAACAAGCCTCACTCGTTTGCTGATGATGGTAAATGACCCTGTGATCTGATATATTCCCATAATGCAACACGCAAAAACTATACAGGATTTTCCAACCTGCATGGAAAAAGTCTGCAAAACAAAACTATTGTTAAAATATTTTTACACCCGGCTCAGGTGGAAAAGCTGATCTATCGATAAAGACAGCTCACGTATAACGAAATTAAAGAATTTCTCGAATTTTATTAACGAAAGCGACGTCCTTCATCACTGTGACCCTGACCAGCATCAAATTACTGTACTGGGGACACTTTTATGCACTTTTATGAGCATGACTGTAGTGTAGGAAAACAGATTAATTTGCGTTTCCGGTCAGCTTAAATTTACTAGGTTTTCATTCAAAAACACCCACACAAGGCCGCAAACCTTTTTAATATTTAAAATGCATCGATCAGTCATAACACTGTGAGCAGTGAGAGGTGAAGTGAATAAGACTGAGTATCTCCTCATCATGGCACCTGTTAGTGGGTGGGATATATTAGGCAGCAAGTGAACATTTTGTCCTCAAAGTTGATGTGTTAGAAGCAGGAAAAATGGACAAGCGTAAGGATTTGAGCGAGTTTGATGAAGGGACAAATTGTGATGGCTAGACCACTGGATCAGAACATCTCCAAAACTGCAGCTCTTGTGGGGTGTTCCCGGTCTGCAGTGGTCAGTATCTATCAAAAGTGGTCCAAGGAAGGAACAGTGGTGACCCGGAGACAGGGTCATGGGCGGACGAGGCTCATTGATGCACGTGGGGAGAGAAGGCTGGCCTGTGTGTTCCGATCCAACAGACGAGCTACTGTTGCTCAAATTGCTGAACAGGTTAATGCTGGTTCTGATAGAAAGGTGTCAGAATACACAGTGCAGGACGGGTCAGGGCTGTTTTGGCAGCACCAACACATTATTAGGCAGGAGGTCATAATGTTATGCCTGATCGGTTTAAATGCAGCACTTCAGATAAAATATAACTAAAGCACAAATAAATTCCCAATTTTTAAAGAAATAAAAAGTGATTGCGAACAATAACATTTTGTAGGAAATACCTTAAAAGCGCTCCATTTGCGTTATTTAAATAGAACAAATACATATTTTTTTAAAAAGCAGAAGTTAATTGAATGAAATGATCTGTGAAATCCTAATCAGCTTGCAGTAACTTAAACTAATTGATAACATTTATTTCATTTGGTCTTGAACTCCATGTCCTAATAAACTCCACAGGAAGCTTGATGCACGTCTACATTTCTGTTGTGTTCCTCCAGGAATGATGAACAGAGGAATGGGAATGCCGGAGCGCTCGCCCATGGGTCCGCCTGGAGACTGGGGAATGCCGCGGTCGACTGGTAGCCCCTCCGTCATGCATCCTGTCGTCGATTCCTACAACTCCAAGGGCATGATGGGAGGAGGACCCATGGTGAACAGGCCCAACAACGTTCCTGGTACCAGGTCCATGCTGCAGCAACAGCTGATGGATATGGGTATGAAGAGTACTGTAACTCTCGTCTAATCTAATTGTTTGTGTGGATTCAGATGAAGCAGCTGTGTGTGTGTGTGTGTGTGTGTGTGTGTGTTTGTTTTCCTTTTTAGGCTCCAGTGATATGAGCATGGCGATGGGGCCGTTCAGCCAGCAGCAGTGTCCAGACAGTCAGTCTCCTTCCTGGCCGGACAGCATGATGGGGATGGACAGCAGGTCATTTATCCTCCTGAACATACTTCACTCAGACGCTGATCTGTTAAACCCAAGCGTGTTTTTCGGCTTGATTTAACCGCACTAAGGTCAGACTGAAATGTAGGTTATGGTTGTAAAGACGCCCACACAACTTGTGGAATGAAATTCTGGACACAGGTAATTAAAATAAACGTGCACCTAGAGGAGACGCTTCGTAACGAGGTGTCTGGTTAATCTAGGAGTGAATGATTTCTGGATCAAGTGATGAAAGATACATAAGTGGTACCGTTTAATCACCTCCGTGAGGTATCTCATGGCACCGTAAAGTTGTCGTGTGTTCATTTTTAAATTAAACGAAGTGCTGATGTAGAAACGTGTCCGAGACGTGAGCTACGTGAACGCAGGTAGCAGCTGTGTATCCCGACTCGTTCCCCATAGATTACTGTAACTTGTTATTCATCTCAGTGCTGTATATAAAGGATGTGTGTGTGTGTGTGTAGGCGTCAGTTTGGAAATGCTCTGGATGAGCTGTTGGTTCCTCCCTCCACCTCTGAGGGTCAGAGTGATGAGAGAGCTCTGTTAGATCAGCTCGACTCTCTGCTCAACAACACTGACGTTTTGGCTCTGGAGGAGATCGACCGTGCCCTGGGCATCCCTGACATCATCAGCCAGGTGTGTGTGTGTGTACACCCACGCGTTTCTGAAATGTTGAGAAACAGTATTGTCAGAGCTACTGTTATAGGAAACTAATCACCTTCTGACCAATCACAATCCAGAATTCAACACCAGTCCCCTCCTCCTCCTCCTCCTCCTCCTCTGTGTTCCTCATGTAGGGTCAGGGTGGAGAGCTGCAGCCCGAGCCCTTCCCCACTCAGGACCCGTCCATGGTGATGGAGCAGAAGCCCATGTACCCCCAGGGTTACCCCGGACCCCCGTCTATGCCCATGGCCTCCGGTTACGGTGCCAGTCCCATGCAAGGAGCTCCTCCCCCTGCACCCTACAGCCCCATGCTCAACCAGATGGGGCAGCAGGGGAACTACCCCGGGATGGGCGGCATGGGGCCGATGGGGGGCATGGGACATCCGCGCGCTGCCATGATGAGACCCAGAATGATGAACGCCACCAAACCTACACGCCTGCAACTGCAGCAGAGGCTACAAGGACAACAGGTAGCACACACACACACGCACAAACACATACACACACACACAAACAAACACACACACACAATGTTGAATGTTATTGTCTCCCCTCAGTTTATGAGCCAGGCTCGGCAAGGTATGGGCATGAAGATGGAGAATCCGGGTGGAGGAGGAGGCCCTGGGATGAGACCTGGCATGCAGCCAGGAATGGGAGCCCAGGTAGAAGCTTTAAAACACACACACACACACACACACGCCTACACACACACACACACACACACACACACAACACAATGTATAGATTATAGCAATGCATTGATGCCATTATTTTCTCTCTCTCTCTCTCTGTCTCTCTCTGTCTCTCTCTCTGTCTCTCTCTGTCTCTCTCTGTTAGCCGGGTTTCCTGAACGCTCAGATGATGGCTCAGCGTAACAGAGAGATGCAGATGCGGAGACACAGGATGATGATATTGATGCAGCAGCAGGCAGCAGGTGGAGGTTTCAGTCCTCCGCCCAACGTCACAGCCCCCACGGGGATGGATGGCATGGGGGGGCCGGGGATGGGCCAACCGGGGCAGCAACAGTTCAGTTATGGAGGAAGCTACGGTGAGGAATGTATTAACGTGGCGGCATGCAGGGTTCAGTCATGAAAGAGTCCATTTTATACATTCAGCTACGTGTGTTATTGTGATCTCTGGATCTTTATACATTTCTGCAGGAATGGGTCAGCAGGGTGATCCGTCTTTCGCCCCCGCTGGAGGTCCGAGCCCACCCAACGCCATGATGCCAGGCCGTATGGGGCCTCCGCAGAACCCCATGGTGCAGCAGCACCCACAGGGCGGCCCCATGTACCAGAGTCCCGAGATGAAGGGCTGGCCTCAGGGAGGAATGACACGCAACAGGTGAAGCTTCCCTGACACAGCAGCCTTCCGTCCACTCTAATCATCTCCACATGCTTCTCCACCGTAAATCCCACAGTGTTTCCCGTTTCCTGTAAATCCCACAATGTTTCCCATTTCCTGTAAATCCCACAATGTTTCCCATTTCCTGTAAATCCCACGATGTTTCCCATTTCCTGTAAATCCCACAATGTTTCCCATTTCCTGTAAATCCCACAATGTTTCCCATTTCCTGTACAGGTGCATCTCAATAAATTAGAATGTGGTGGAAAAGTTCATTTATTTCAGTAATTCAACTCAAATTGTGAAACTCGTGTATTAAATAAATTCAGTGCACACAGACTGAAGTAGTTTAAGTCTTTGGTTCTTTTAATTGTGATGATTTTGGCTCACATTTAACAAAAACCCACCAATTCACTCTCTCAACTAATTAGAATATGGTGACATGCCAATCAGCTAATCAACTCAAAACACCTGCAAAGGTTTCCTGAGCCTTCAAAATGGTCTCTCAGTTTGGTTCACTAGGCTACACAATCATGGGGAAGACTGCTGACCTGACAGTTGTCCAGAAGACAGTCATTGACCCCCTTCACAAGGAGGGTAAGCCACAAACATTCATTGCCAAAGAAGCTGGCTGTTCACAGAGTGCTGTATCCAAGCATGTTAACAGGAAGTTGAGTGGAAGGAAAAAGTGTGGAAGAAAAAGATGCACAACCAACCGAGAGAACCGCAGCCTTATGAGGATTGTCAAGCAAAATCCATTCAAGAATTTGAGTGAACTTCACAAGGAATGGACTGAGGCTGGGGTCAAGGCATCAAGAGCCACCACACACAGACGTGTCAAGGAATTTGGCTACAGTTGTCGTGTTCCTCTTGTTAAGCCACTCCTGAACCACAGACAACGTCAGAGGCGTCTTACCTGGGCTAAGGAGAAGAAGAACTGGACTGTTGCCCAGTGGTCCAAAGTCCTCTTTTCAGATGAGAGCAAGTTTTGTATTTCATTTGGAAACCAAGGTCCTAGAGTCTGGAGGAAGGGTGGAGAAGCTCATAGCCCAAGTTGCTTGAAGTCCAGTGTTAAGTTTCCACAGTCTGTGATGATTTGGGGTGCAATGTCATCTGCTGGTGTTGGTCCATTGTGTTTTTTGAAAACCAAAGGCACTGCACCCGTTTACCAAGAAATTTTGGAGCACTTCATGCTTCCTTCTGCTGACCAGCTTTTTGAAGATGCTGATTTCATTGTCCAGCAGGATTTGGCACTGCCCACACTGCCAAAAGCACCAGAAGTGGGTTAAATGACCATGGTGTTGGTGTGCTTGACTGGCCAGCAAACTCCCCAGACCTGAACCCCATAGAGAATCTGTGGGGTATTGTCAAGAGGAACATGAGAAACAAGAGACCAAAAAATGCAGATGAGCTGAAGGCCACTGTCAAAGAAACCTGGGCTTCCATACCACCTCAGCAGTGCCACAAACTGATCACCTCCATGCCACGCCCAATTGAGGCAGTAATTAAAGCAGAAGGAGCCCCTACCAAGTATTGAGTACATGTACAGTAAATGAACATACTTTCCAGAAGGACAACAATTCACTAAAAATGTTTTTTATTGGTCTTATGAAGTATTCTAATTAGTTGAGAGAGTGAATTGGTGGGTTTTTGTTAAATGTGAGCCAAAATCATCACAATTAAAAGAACCAAAGACTTAAACTACTTCAGTCTGTGTGCACTGAATTTATTTAATACACGAGTTTCACAGTTTGAGTTGAATTACTGAAATAAATGAACTTTTCCACCACATTATAATTTATTGAGATGTACCTGTATATCCCACAATGTTTCCCATTTCCTGTATATCCCACAATGCCGTTCTCTCTGCTGATAGTGGTGCTCTTTCACGTCATCTGTACTTAAAGAGAGCGATGCAGCGGCACTTTAGTCCTTTATCCTGTCCGGCTCACCTGTACACTCTGCTCACACAGCTCAGTCTTCATGCTAACGCCCTGTACACCACGCTGGTCATCTCCTAGACCGTTAACTAGCCGATCTGATCTGCGCAGTATTTCGGCGTGGCCTGGCCACGCCTCATCCTTCCTTTTCGCTGGATGTTAGAATAAATATTCCTCTCTCTGTGTTGTGTGTTGTGTATTTGTAATGATGAGTGTTTGTTTTGTGTGCAGTTCGTATCCGCAGCAGGCATTTGCGCAGCAGGGCTCGGCCGCGCCGTACGGCTCCATGATGATGAACGGCGCTAACGCGGGTCACATGGGGCAGATAAACATGGGCATGATGGGGAGGATGCCGATGGGCCCTGATCAGGTGAGTGAGGTCACGTGACGCCATATAAAGAGTGCTATTACACTTTATTTATAAAAATTAAATACAACTTTTTCCACAAGTCTCTTGTTATATAAACAGGCTCTCTTTAAGGACAGCTTTAAACATGTTCTAGGGTCATTTTTTATATTATTATTTATTATTTAGTCATATTGTTATGTATTATTTGCTTTATTTTTATTTTTAATCTTATCAGCTGCACTTCCCTTTAAATAAATGTTTACTATTTTATATTTAACAATTTTTAATTTCTTTAACAGTTTTATGTGGTATTTTTGGACATATTATAAGAATTATTTGATGAGTTAATTCATTCATTTATTGATTGATAAATTTGACATTTTCATGTTTTTTTTTCAGAGCTGTAATTCCCTATTTTAAATAACTTGTTTATATTTTGTCTCAATTCCTTCTTTATTTTTCTTCGTTAAACTCATTAAACTGCTTCCTGTCTGTCGTTCTGTCTCTCAGAAATATTTGTGAAGCGGACGGAGAGACGGCCGTCGCCGTGGAGACACTGTGAAGCTGATGAAACGTAATAAACACCTGAATGGTCAGAGCTTACATAAGAAACTAAGTGTAACACAGTGTAAATACACACACACACACACACACACACACACACACACACACACGGCTGTAGCCCTGGATTGGTCTACATCCTCTGTATCTGTCTTTGTCCTGAGAATCTGTTTCTCATCAAAAGATCAAAACTGAACAAACGAGATGTTTAGAGAAACGCAAAGACGACACATCATACACTCCTCTCTCTCTCTCTCTCTCTCCCTCCCTCCCTCCCTCCCTCCCTCTCTCTCCCTCCCTCTCTCTCTCTCACTTTCTTTCTCTCTCCCTCTCTCTCTCGCTTTCTTTCTCTCTCCCTCTCTCTCTTGCTTTCTTTCTCCCTCCCTCTCTCTCTCTCTCTCTCTCTCCCTCTCTCTCATCCTCTCCCTCTCTCTGTCACTCTCTTTCTCTCTCCCTCTTCCTCTCGCTCATCCTCTCCCTCTCTCTCTCGCTCTCTTCTCTCTCTCTCACTCACCCTCTCCCTCTCTCTCTCGCTCTCTTCTCTCTCTCTCACTCACCCTCTCCCTCTCTCTCATCCTCTCCCTCATCCTTTTCTCTCTCTCTCGCTCTCTTTCTCTCTCCCTCACCCTCTCACTCATCCTCTCCCTCTCTCCCTCTCTCTCATCCTCTCCCTCTCTCTCTCACTCTCTTTCTCTCTCCCTCTTCCTCTTGCTCATCCTCTCCCTCTCTCTCTCGCTCTCTTTCTTTCTCCCTCACCCTCTCCCTCTCACTCACCCTCTCCCTCTCTCTCATCCTCTCCCTCTCTCTCTCGCTCTCTTTCTCTCTCCCTTTTCCTCTCACTCACCCTCCCTCTCCCTCTCTCCCTCTCTCTCCCTCTTCCTCTCACTAACCCTCTCTCTCTCTCTCTCACACACACACACACACACACATATTTTTGCGAATGTACGTCACGCCGCGTCGACCATCTGGATGTAAGGTCACCTTCTGTCCTGTTAAAGGTACGACTAGAGAGAGAGAGAGAGAGAGAGAGAGAGAGAAAAGGAAGCTGTGATTGCACTTTAACGCAAAATCAGAGCTGTTTCACGCCATTAGGAGTGTTGCAATATTTTTTATTTTTTTTGGCCTTATCGGAGAAGAATGGGATAAGAACCGGACTTTCTGCTCGTCCTCCGTCGGAGCGGATCATCAAGAATCGTGAAAACAGCAAGCACAGACGATCTGTTTTATTCCGATTGAAGCAATAAAATCTCCTCTCACTGGATTCTTCGCTTTTTCAGTGGAAAGCTTCTGCAGTATTACAAACATCCAGCTCAGTCACATGACCTGCTTTTCTTTTCTTTTCTTTAACGTTCCCGTCTCTTTGTTCTGTTTGTAAATACGGTGCTCTTGTGTATTATATCTGCTTTTGTAGGTCGCACAGACACACACACACACACACACACACACACACACACACACACACACACACACACACACACACAGGTTTTGCACAGCGCCAGGCTTCGTATTTAAATTGCGGCTCTTCTGCGTCACGCCTCGTTATTCCTGCAGTTTTTTTTAAAAACCTTTTTTTAATTCGTCATTTCTTAACTTTAAATCCGTCGCTTTTTATTCTTTAAACAAGCACTTTTTTATTTCTCAAACAAAAAAACAAAGTAAACCTCATCCACCATTCACACAGATCTGCTTTATTAACCATTTCCTGTGGTTTCTTGAGAAAATAAAAGTCCTGTGTTTCAGATTTAATTAGATGTGTTTTAGAAGGTTTTAATAAGAGAGAATAAATTCATTTAAAAAATAAAACAATTAATTTACCAGTTCTGTTAAATGTATACATTTTAAGCTGAAAGTTCATGAGATGAATCCTACAACCCCCAATATTTAAATATTTGAATAAATAAATAAAACAATTTAATTTAACGTTAAAATTAAAGTTTTATTTATTTATTTAAATATTTGATTTATTAATAAATAAATAAGGAAATAAAACAATTTAATTTAACGTTAAAACAAGTGTTTTAAAATCTCACAGCACATTTTACTGGACTATTTTTTTAGTCGTTTTTTATTTCTAGCAGTTTAACTTTAACATTAATTCATTCATATTCTTATATTTTTATATAAACTTTTTATTTTATGTAAATTATTTCATGTTTTTTTATATATATATTTCGCTTCACTTTTCACTTTAAAACTAAACAAGAAACGTGATTTAGCCTCCATCTCTTCTGTTCAACACACACACACACACACACACACACACACCACTGCAGCAGTAACACAACAGTTCCGTTATATGAAAAGAAAAATGATTCCGATTTAAATCAGTCGAACTCATTTTGCTCCTTTTCCGAATCTTGTAGCATATTTCGAGGGAAGGTTTGTAATATCATTTCTAGCAGGTTTGCGTAACATTTTAACTAATCATTTTTTATATATATATTCTTATATTTCTTACGTTTTTGCAGATTCTTTGTGTAAATTATTTTTACTCATTAAAGGCCAGATGATTAATTTCCTCCTTTACTTTTCTCCTCTCTCATTTTTTTTTTCCTTCCTCAAAAATTTACACTTCAAACTTTTTTTTTTTTTTAAAAAAGAGATTTTTTCCCACGCATTTTGTGATCTTTTTGAAATTCTATGTGATTTCATTAACATTATATTAATGTATTTGTGGTGTTTTTTTTAATTATTATTATTATTTCCTGGCCTGTGGAAAGTTCTATGATAAAAGTTCAGTGAGGAAATTTTTTATTTATTTATTTTATTTATTTTATTTTTTTTAAAAAAAGATCTGGTCAGATTTGGGGTTTTATTTGGTTTGTAACGATCGTGTCCGGTTTCTCGGAATCAGAATTTGTTCCTTGCTCTTTAAAGAAAAGATGAAAAACGCATCACGTTCAGATCCCTGTGCAATCTGTTCTCCAATAGCCGAGTGAAGTAGATTTTTAAAAACGTGACGAGGGGGTGGTGCACACGTGCGTTCTCCGGGGCAGGATGTAAATTATTAGTGCATTTCTCATGTTTCTTGATGTTAATATTGATGTAAATACAAATTTCTATTTAAAACATGTTCACGATTTTGTGTTTTTATTGCATCATTTCTGCTTTTATTTTATTCTAGTCTAAACTAGTGTAAAAGAAACAACAGATGAACGAACAGCACTGTGTGCGTCCTAGCAAGAGAACAGCTTTCTTATACATGATGTTAACAAAAGTTTTGGGACACCCCTCCAAATCACTGAATTCAGGTGTTCCAATCCCTTCCATGGCCACAGGTGTATAAAATCCAGCACCTAGGCATGCAGACTGCTTCTACAAACATGTGTGTAAGAACGTCTCGCTCTCAGGAGCTCAGTGAATTCAAGCGTGGTACCGTGATAGGTTTCCACCTGTGCAATAAGTCCATTCCTGAAATTTCCTCACTACTAAATATTCCACACTCAACTGTTAGTGGTGTTATAACAGTGGAAGCAACAGCAACTCGGACACACAGTGATAGACCACGTAAAGTCACATGCTGAGGCACACAGTACACAGAAGTCGCCAACTTTCTGCAGAGTTAATAGATACAGACCTCCAAACTTGTGTGACCTTCAGATTAGCTCAGGAACAGTGCGTAAAGAGCTTCCTGGAACGGGTTTTCATGGCCGAGCAGCTGTATCCGAGCCTTACATCAAGTGCAATGCAGAGTAGTATCGACTGATTCGGTCAGTACCCTTAAGAGTACCGATTCACATTAAATCAATTGGTGCTAGATTTCTGTACCTGAGAAGGCATCTCACCATGTGAGGGGACGTCACCCCTGCGACTCGTTCAAACACAACGACGGCTAACCGAAAACCGTCACAAGTGTGGCTGCATTTTACAGAATTAGACGCAGACAACACTATCTGCAATATTTGTCATTGTAAACGCGAGGCTGGTCATGGCAACACATCTGACCTCAGGAAGCACCTCAAACACGACATGGGTTTAAAAGCTGAAGAGTGGACTGTATTTATCAGCCTGATCTCTAGCAAAAGTAGCTGCAGCTAACACACCTGCCCGAGCACAACCCCTGGACGAGGACGACGAAACGTTAAGTGACGACAACTTCCACATCTTCAGCTGATTGATTATCCTAGCTAATGTGATAAGTTGTTGTTGGAAAAAAACATTTTCATGCTGATGGTTTCCATTAACGTAGCATTTTACTAGCATCAGCTAACAGATCGAGTTCCGTACCGTGCTGTTTATAGTTAAACAAATAGTAATGTTAACGTTATGTGAGATGTCCAAAACCGAAATGTTAATGTAACAAAATGTTGACATTGAGAGGTTTGGACTGAAATAAATGTTTGTGTTATTACACAGAATGTAAAGTACCGAAAGAGGTATCGAGTACCGGTACCGAATTAAAGATACCGTACCGGTAAAAATGTGAACAGTACCCAACCCTAATGGTATAAACCACGCCGCCACTGGACTCTAGAGCAGTGGAGACGTGTTCTCTGGAGTGACCAATCACGCTTCTCTGTCTGGCAATCCGATGGACGAGTCTGGGTTTGGCGGCTGACAAGAGGACGCTACTGACCTGACCGCATTGTGCTGAGTGTAAAGTTTAGTGGAGGGGCGATTATGTGCAACTTTAAATCTTTTAAAGAAAATAACAAACATATATATTTATCTTTATAAGAAAATGGAGTTCATTCAGCGCTACTTTGAGGAAGGACGTTCATACGGCGTGATTTTGGATATACTGATAGCGTATCGGGGGTGTACAGTGGCTTAGTGGTTAGCACGTTAGCCTCACACCTCCAGGGTTGGGGGTTCGATTCCCGCCTCCGCCATGTATGTGTGTAGTTTGCATGTTCTCCCCGTGCCTTGGGGGTTTCCTCCGGGTGCTCCGGTTTCCTCCCCTGGTCCAAAGACATGCATTGTAGGTTGATTGGCATCTCTAAATTGTCCGTAGTGTGTGATTGCGTGAGTGAATGAGAGTGTGTGTGTGCCCTGTGATGGGTTGGCACTCCGTCCAGGGTGTATCCTGCCTTGACGCCTGAGATAGGCACAGGCTCCCCGTGACCCGAGAATAGATCGGATAAGCGGTACACAACGAATGAATGAATGATAGCGTATCATGGCGTATAGATTAGTTTGCGATCTCTAAAAACACACCTGAAGAACACAGGAATGTTCTGAAGACCAAACTATTCCAGATTAAAGGATGTAAGGAGCGCTATAAGAGCAGAGCTGCGTTCATACACACACCAATCCACTTTCTACTGCTGCAGCCTGCTGGAGTTCCTGAATATCCTGAGTGACACATGTCTCGTCCAATCAGAGGGAAGAATTCCATTCACTAACACTACCTAAACTATACTTCCGCTCTGTCTGAATCGTCCGTGTGATTTCAGATTTGTCATTGTGTTCTGCACTTCTCGGCCACTGTAGTTTCTACTGGGTGTGTTTACATGTGTGTCCAGCAAGGGGCGGTGTCACTCAACTGTTTCTTGTATTGCAGCTCAGGGAGTGAGTTAACAGCCTGGATCGACTGTAAAGATTAAACCCTGCAGTGAGGAATGTTCTCTAATCACTTATCTGAATCATCAAACATCTTGGTGAGACTCTGAAGACGTCGTCATTTCTAAAATCCCGTTTTAAACCTCGTCTCCATCCTTCATTCTCTCCTCATCATTATAATCACCACACTGGATGATTCGCATGTTTGTTTATTTCAGTATCAGGAACAGCTCAGCTTGTGTAATCTTTAACGTTATTAACGAGACCAGGCGTCTTCCATCACAGGAGATAATCCAGAGCAGGAAGTGTTGACCATATATGGACAATGGAAAGAGAGGGGGAAAGAGTATAACAGGAACTCTGAGGCATTGAAATGTCCAGGTTTGTAAAAGTAGTTATTTGTTTTTCATAATGATTCGAGTTGCTGCTGGTGCTCACGTGTTCAGAAGTCAAGGCTTCGTGGAACAAAATCCTCTTCTCCAGCTAGAGAATGTACTTAATAAATAGTAGAGGTCATCAAGTGACCGCTTTCACACTGTGTTTAATCTCATTAATAACCTGTAGGTTGAGCAGAATTTTTATACCGTTATCTTCATAACATGAGCTGGTATATCACGTTTCACATGGATCTGACGTCCTCTCTCAGCCCTAGCTGTCGTTTCTCTCCTCCTTGGTTTGCCTCATGCCCTCATGACCTCATGACTCGGTTCCCCTTCACACATTAAACATTTTGCTGGTACCCTGAGCGACACACTCGCCCGCAGCACTGACCAGGATTCTTCTGCTGCTTGCACAAGCCACTGAAACATAGCAGCGTTTTGCAAGAAGCAGCAGAAGAATGAAGAAACTGCCTCAGTGGGGTTTTTTTTAGTTTATGGGATTATGTTGTCTTCATTTTTCAACACAAGCCCTATACAAATTTTCTAAAAAAAAAAAAAAAAAAAAATTTGTTTATTCATTTATTTATTTTTATTTTATTTTATTTATTGATTTATTTATTTTTATTGCCCCAATCCTAGTACTGTTATCAGCTGATAGTTTAACATTTTTATTTATTTATTCATTAGTTTGTTTGTATTTATTTATTTATTCATTTATTTTTATTTATTTATTCATTGCCCCAATCCCAATCCTAGTACTGTAGTAGTATCAGCCAATAGTTTTATCTATCTATCTATCTATCTATCTATCTATCTATCTATCTATCTATCTATCTATCTATTTACTGGAGGAAGGAAGGGTGGGAGGAAGGAAGGGTGGGAGGAAGGGTGGGAGGAAGGAAGGAAGGGAGGGAGTGAGGGAGGGAGGGAGGAAGGGAGGAAGGAAGGAAGGAAGGAAGGAAGGAAGGAAGGGGAGGAAGGAAGGAAGGAAGGGGAGGAAGGAAGGGGAGGAAGGAAGGGGAGGGAGGAAGGAAGGAAGGAAGGAAGGAAGGAAGGAAGGGGAGGAAGGAAGGGGAGGAAGGGAGGAAAGGGAGGAAAGGGAGGAAGGGAGGAAAGGGAGGAAGGAAGGAAGGAAGGAAGGAAGGAAGGAAGGAAGGGGAGGAAGGAAGGGGAGGAAGGGAGGAAAGGGAGGAAAGGGAGGAAAGGGAGGAAGGGAGGAAAGGGAGGAAGGGGAGGAAGGAAGGAAGGAAGGGGAGGAAGGAAGGGGAGGAAGGAAGGAAGGAAAGGAAGGAAGGAAAGGAAGGAAGGAAGGAAAGGAAGGAAGGGAAGGAAAGGAAGGAAAGAAAGACAGACAGACAAAGACAGAAAGAAAGAAACGTCGCTCGTCAAGCCCAGAGGTTCGAGCAGCAGATCTTGAGGAAGATCCTGAGCAAGGACAGGAGGATGCGAGGAACAGCGGATGATGTGTACAGGTACGAGCATGTCACCAGGTGAAAGTGTTTAGTCAGAGCTGTCTGTGTTTTCACATGGACACAACAATCAGTCCCTGAATGTTTTTCTCACCTAAATGAGGGTGAGGTTCTCTTCTGAGCCTGGTTCCTCTCAAAGTTCCTCATATCATCTCAGGGACTTTATTCTCTGTATCATTGCTATACAGTCTTTTATAAACATATATTGAAAGAAAACACAGGAGCAGACTGATGTTAACCAACAGCAGGTTTAATATTGCTCATATCACGACCATGTTCTTCAGAACATCCACTCCACTCACAGCATCAACTCCTCGTTACTGATCCATACATCGGAAAATAAAACCTTTTAAAGTTCTAAAAGCAGTCTTATTTCTTCCCCCTGATTACAGTATTTAAATCCTGACAATTTTATACACATTGTCCTATTTCTGAGTTATTTTTAAAGAGAGAGAGAGCTCTGAAGAAGGAATAAAATCAGGAAGCTATGTTTTCTAGCATCCGGTAGATGCGTTTTAGCGTTCAAGCGTTTCAGTGCGTAATCTTCAAGCAGAAATATGAACAAATATCTAAAACTTTTACACGATAAAGGAAAGGCGGTTAAAGCGTGTACATACTCGTCTATTTGGCTTTATAAAACTAGACGATAAAGACGTCCGAAACGTTTCAGGTGTTCAGTGCTGATGCTTTAAATTTGTGCTCTGAGGTTCAACCACCTGAAGAAACCAGACTGAAGAAGTGAGTGCAGAGAAGCCTGGGCAAAGCGAAACGGCCTTCCAGGTCATTCAGTACATCTGGTAGTAGAAGAAAGAGTCGCTCCGTTGCGCTCAGGTGCATCAGCAGATGATGATGAGATTAAACCTCGCCTCAGAGGAAGCTGTTCTCGCTGGATACGTAGGAGAAGCCGCTGAAGGCGTTGGAGCTGCTGGTGGCCAGACTGGCGCTCAGCTCAGGAGTACGACCCACGGAACCGGGCACCACCTCTCTGGTGAACTCTGGATCGATGTTCTGGAGGTCAGCTGGGCCTCTCTGGGGAAGTGAGGAAACAGGGATAAGGGTCAGCATGAACAGAACGACTGCTGCAGTAGTGATGATGATGATGATGATGATCCTTCATCTCAACTAAAAATAACTACAACCTGCAATCATTCCCTTTCTCCTGATGGACAACTGCTGAATCAATAAATCTTAAAACCTTGGATATAAAACCCATAACTTATACAGTTTTAGACCATCAGCAGTTTAAACACCGTGAACTTTGTCAATATTTTTAAAAATGTAGGCAGTGTCTGAAATCATCTCAGCTGAGCATCACAATTCTACGGTGGCCGAGAAGGGCAAGACAAAATAACAAAATAACACGAGGACAATTCAGACAGGTGGAAAAGGTAGGTATAGTTTGCGAACAGAATTCTTCCCTCTGATTGGACGAGACGGGTCACTCAGGATATACAGGAAGTCCAGCAGGCTGCAGCAGTAGAAAGTGGATTGGTGTGTGTATGAACACAGCTCTGCTCTTATAGCGCTCCTTACATCCTTTAAACCATGATACGCTATCAGTATATCCAAAATCACGCCGTATGAACCTCCTTCCTCACAGTAGCGCTGAATGAACTGCATTTTCTTATAAAGATAAATATATATGTTTGTTATTCTCTTTAAAAGATTTAAAGTTGCTCTATTGAAAAAAACTGCTTTAAAGTGAAGGCAGAACTCCACACATGTACAAGAAATACAGTTAGATACACACTTTCCTACTTCCTGTATATCCTGAGTGACAGATGTCTCGTCCAATCAGAGGGAAGAATTCCATTCTTACGTCTGATTTGTCCTTGTGTTTTTGTTATTGTGTTTTGCACTTCTCGACAACCGTAATAATTACATTTTTTTATTCAATTTATTTGTATATCACTTTTAACAACGCACATTGTCTCAAAGCAGCTTTACAGAAGTATAGGAACATAGAAATATAATTATAAAGATTAAAGTTATTTATTTATCCCTAATAACTCATCACCTACCACGTTAGGGTTGTACGGTGGAGTGAGACGCTTGTGGTAAAGATCATCCCAGTTAATAGAGGTGAAGAAAATGTGATTTTTAATCTCCAGCTGAAAACCAAAACACACATCAGATTAATCATCACAACACAACAACACAACACAACAACACAACACAATACAACAACACTGGAGAAGTCTTAAAACTGTTAAAACTGTACATTTAACAAAAACATTCAACATTTAAATTCACTTTCCGACTGAAACTCTGTGAGAGGAAATGTAAATCATTCATCTGTTTAATGAAGCCGTCTACATTTTTCCCAAAATACACTATATTGGCAAAAGTTTTGGGACACCCCTCCATATCATTGAGTTCAGGGGTTGGGCTCGGCCCCTTAGTTCCAGTGAAAGGAACTCTTAATGCTTCAGCATACCAAGACATTCTGGACAATTTCATGCTCCCAACTTTGTGGGAACAGTTTGGGGATGACCCCTTCCTGTTCCAACATGACTGCACACCAGTGACCAAAGCAAGGTCCATAAAGACATGGATGAGTGAGTTTGGTGTGGAGGAACTTGACTGTCCTGCACAGAGTCCTGACCTCAACCCCATAGAACACCTTTGGGATGAATTAGAGCGGAGACTGCGAGCCAGGCCTTCTCGTCCAACATCAGTGCCTGACCTCACAAATGTGCTTCTAGAGGAACGGTCAAAAATTCCCATAAACACACTCCTAAACCTTGTGGAAAGCCTTCCCAGAAGAGTTGAAGCTGTTATAGCTGCAAAGGGTGGGACAACTCCATATTACATTCATGTGCATGTAAAGGCAGACGTCCCAAAACTTTTGGCAATAGTAACAACAAAATGAGAAACTCGCGCGCACACAGAGAAATTTCTTTTTTTTTTTAATTATAAATGGCCATGCCTCAAGTTAAAACTCATATTTGTTTTAAAAATTGTTGTTTTCGCAGTTGGTGGAAGTTGAAAGGTAAAACTCTGATTTGATTTGTTTTAGTGACGTTATTAAACAGCAGCGATGACAACTATTTAACAGATAACTCCACAGAAAGTCACCTGATGAATCAGATCAGAAACAGAAATGCTGAAGGCTGAATTGGATATTTTTACATTTTATTATTAAATAACTGAACAGCTGGTGTATTTTTTCCTCAGCAGCCTCATCCTCCTCCTCCTCATCCTCCTCCTCATCCTCCTCCTCCTCCTCATCCTCATCCTCCTCCTCCTCCTCCTCCTCCTCCTCCTCCTCGAGAGAGATTTACATTTCTGGCGTTTAACAGATGCTCTTATCCAGAGTGACGTACAAAAGTGCTTTAATTCTCTATCAATAAATACATTAACACTGGGTCAGTCGGTCAGACTTTATACCATCAGCCTAAAAACTGAGTTGGGTTTTTTGTTGTTTTTGTTTGTTTTTAAAAAATAATATATATATTATTTATATATATATATAGACCTACCTCTGACCCTGAGAGATGGTGGACCAGTCGAGCAGAGCTAGTGGATCTGAGGGAGCGAGGGTCAGTGTAAGGAGTAATAAGAGCTTTGAGGTCAGAGGGATCTGGTCCATTCTTGGCTTTGTAGGCAAGGGTCAGTGTTTTGAATCAGGATTATGTATGATATGATTAGATATGATGTCTAATCCTAATCTAATCTAATCTAGGCTGGTAAGATCGTTGTCATGGTTACACAATGCAAATCTTTGCTGTTCGGTTAAAATCAGACATTTTGTGTAAGTGTAACTCACAAAGTCAGCGATGGCTCCTAAGCGGCAGTGCTGGTCTTTCTGCAGAAGTCCATGCAGCAGGTGACACACTGCGTCTGATTTCCCTGGAGGTATCTGCAGGGGTTTGTGTAAGATGGCGTCGTACATCTCTGCTACATCACGGCGATAAAACGGGGGCTGGATGTGACGTAGATTATTTTTATTTATTTATTTATTTATTTATTTGTTTGTTTGTTTGTTTGTTTGTTATTAGTCACACATCATATGGAAAGTTCTGGATCTTCCATGCAGTAGGACTCACTAGGCTAAAGAGCATCTCGTACAGCACGGCACCGAGGCACCACCAGTCCACCATGCGGTCATATGGCTCCTTCCGCAGAACCTCTGGAGCCAGATACTGAAAGGAGAAGGAGGAAAGGTAGTGATGAGGTGATTACAGGCACAGGGAAAAAAACTCAGCTGGACATTTCTTCCACATGCTGCTCACCTCCGGCGTTCCACAAAACGTGGTGGTGGTGGCTTCAGGTTCCAGACCTTCTTTACACAGACCAAAATCAGTCAGAACCACGTGGCCCTGGGAGGGAGGGAGGGAGGGAGGGAGGGAAGGGAGGGAGCAAAGAAGCAAAGAATGAAGGAAGCAAAGAAAGAATGTATGTAAGCCCTTTATTAGTGCATGAGATACACACAGAGTTTTCAATAATGTGAGCTGATTTGGATTTTATTTAAAACACAACACAAAATAAAGAAGCTAATTATCATATGAAGAGTTTATTGTGTTGTTAACATGAAGAGTTTATAAAGTGTGTTAATAAAGACTAAAGGAAGTGAAGATGTTAATGATGAAGCAGCATGTGGTCATTGTGTCCAGTTCTGTCACTTTGTGTGTGAAATGATTAAAGGTGTGTGTTTCTATCAGGAAATGTTTCTGGCTTTGGTTTGCACTTTATCTCTTTATCATATCAACATTTCTACACACCTCCATCATCTGTACACACTAAACATGCTAATCTGACCGCTTAACACCGTTCTGCTAACAGCCAGATTGCAGATTTAGTTTCAATCTGGCAACATAACATCATTCTTTGTTGTTGTTGTTGCTGAAGTCAATAAGGAGTGTGTGAGATAAATTTTTCAGTCTGGCTGAAACAGAGCTGTGAGGAATATTTGACCACAAATGAAACGTGTGTGTGTTTAAAATCCGATCAGGAGACACAGGAAAAAGCCACAGGTGTAATCAGACATTTCCTAACATCTAATCTGTCACTCATTCGGCTGAAAGACAAAGAAGTTCCTCACCTGTGCATCTAACAGGATGTTTTCCGGTTTCAAATCCCTGAAAATCAGCAGATGTTCAACTGAGCAGTGAGCGAGAGCAACCAAAGAATAAAAAAACGAGCAGTAAAGAAGAGGGCGTGTCCGGTCACTGACCTGTAAATGATGTTGAGTGAATGCAGGTAGCCGACAGCACTGGCCACCTCGGCCGTGTAGAAACGTGCTCGCGCTTCTGAGAAACACCGCTCTCTCTGGAGATGGAAGAATAACTGAAAGAAAGAAAACACAAGTCATGACTGGTTTTATTCCCGATTTATCCGGTAAATCGCACTGGAGGAGGACTTGCGCTCGGACTCTACCTCTCCTCCGTTCACGTAGTCCAGGACGAAGTAAAGCTTCTCCGAGGTCTGGAAGGAGTAATGAAGGCCGACGAGGAAGGGGTGCTGCAGGCTCTTCAGCAGAACGTTCCTCTCAGCCATGATGTTCTTTTGCTGCAAGAAACGTAAGACATTTCAGAGCCAGACTTATATATGAATAAAAAAAATAATGAGATAAATTTAATCAGTGTTGCTTCTAACATCACATATGGGCATGGCTTTTTATCTGTTATCTGTCTCTATTCTGATGTCACTTCCTCTAGAGCAGCTAGGAAACACTCGATCAAAAAAATTAAGACTCTTTTCCCCCTTGCTCTCATTTATGCGGACATGGACGATATCAGAGTGAGTGCATTAATATCAGGGATTAATATCAATCAGGGAGGGAGGGAGGGAGGGAGGGAGGGAGGGAGGAAGGAAGGAAGGAAGGAAGAAAGAAAGAAAGAAAGAAAGAAAGAAAGAAAGAAAGAAAGAAAGAAAGAAAGAAAGAAAGAGCTCTATTATTGCCTGAGACACAGAGATTATCAGGTTTTTGTGATAATGTGATCTGATGCGTATTGTTATCATTAATCCTGTGCTACAGTCAGAGCTGTTAGAGAGAAAGAAACCCCTCCACAGTGTTGTAGACTTCAAGCACTAAGTTTATTTTATTTAAGTTGCTTCTTTATATTAGTTTCCTTCTTGTATTAAATCCATGTTATGAATCTATTTAACTTAACTTAGGCCACAGGTTGTGAAGGCTATAAATGACGGTACAAAGACCAGATTGTGATTAGATTCTGATTAGATTAGACTGAAAATTTCCACCCATTATTTTCTTTCCACTTTCTCCAGTGAAAGCAGTGACCAAGAAGAAATTCAACACAAACCTCTTTTTTCTTTAATATAACTTTTTTCTGCAGGACCTTCACCGCATAAAATTTCCCATCTGCTTTCAGTTTAGCCAGAAGCACCTGAGATATTAATAATAATATTAATAATAATAATAATAACAATAATAACAACAATAATAATAATAATAATAATAATAATAATAATGATAATAATAATAATAATAATAATGATAATAGTAATAGTAATAATAATAATAATAATAATAATAATAATAATAATAATGATAATAATAATGATAATAATAATGATAATAATAATAATAATAACAACAATAATAATAACAACAATAATAATAATAATAATAATGATAATAATGATAATAATAGTAATGATAATAATAATAATAATAATAATAATAATAATAATAATAATAATAATAATAATGATAATAGTAATAGTAATAGTAATAATAATAATAATAATGATAATGATAATGATAATGATAATAGTAATAGTTATAGTAATAATATTAATAATAATAATAATAATAATAAACAACAGCAGCATGATATTTTGATTCGTTGCTTGGAACCGTTTGCTTTCACGGTGGATAAAACCTGATTTATTTGAAATCTTCTACAGGAAAATACGGAGATAAAAGAATAAACAAAGGTCCAGCTGAGTTTCTGTTAAAAAGTGAACCATTTCTCCCAGTGAGTGTGGAACTGTCACCTTGCCGAACGTCCCCTTCCCGATCACAGCCAGGAAGTCGAAGTCAGTGGGTTTGGCACTGGAAACAAACAAAGCAGCGACTTAACACTTTTACAAAACATCACGCATTTTTAGATGAATAATATCATTTTTTCTTTTATTTATTTACTTTAATTCAGATCACCTTCACGGCAAATCTTCATCTTTAACACTGATTTAAAACTGTCGAATAAGGAACTAGTTAACGAGTCAATAAATACAGTTAAGGACGCTTTTCGATGCTCATGAGATAAAACTTCACAAAAAGTGCACAAGCCTTCGATTTTAAGAGCTGAGGAAAACGAATCGAGGTCATTTGATGGTCATTTGATGGTCATTTGATGGTCATTTGATGGTTTAGTGTCTACACGATCAACTCTCCTGCACACACTCCTGCGTGTCCTGTTGCTTCTAAAACATCTAGAAAGATTTATTTCAGCCTGTAATATCTCAGAAAAGTGACTCCTTCATCACAGCACTGATTATTACTGTAGTGTCTCATCGTCCAGCCAGACCAGCCAGTCAGACCCCTTAGTTTATTATTCACTTATTCTTTAAAAAAAAAAAAGGAAAATAATAAATGACGATATTTTAGCCTGAAAGCTGCTCTTTACTTCACTTTAATATGAAACTCACTGTGGATTCGCAGATGCTCCGAGATTCACGACGCTCTGGGACGCTGTCGCTGACTGAAAAACAAGCACCATTAATGATCCCTAATAAAACACACGCTCCATCACCTCCGGCAGCTCGGACACTGACCTGCATGTAGTGCGCCATGCCTCCGTCCCATCCCGCTGTGAGCCGCTCACGGACAACACTGACCTGTGTGTGAAAGCAGAATCGTTCTGATGACTCGACCACCATGTGGAGTGTTTTCTGCTCGGTGTATAGAAAAAAAACTGGATCTGCAGGTCAGCGGCTCAGAAGAGACAAAGCTGTGAAGGACACCGTCACACGGCTGCACAGGTGTCAGGTGTACACACTAAACACCGCCGCGTTCCGCTTCACCGACGCCTTCCTTCGCAGGGGTTGTAATGTACACTGTTTTAGATGTGCTTAATTACCTGAAAATTACCTGTGTGTGTGTGTGTGTGTGTGTGTGTGAGAGATGAAGCTGCCACCCTGAACAACACACATTCACTAACAACAGTCTTGCAATTTTTTTTACTTAAAGAACACACAACGTACTTTTTTTTTTATCCGTTTTTGTTTACATGGAATACTGTGGAACATCTGTGTGAGGTCACTTCCTGTTCTCGCTTATGTCATAGCAGCAAGAAACCGTTTTTCTCTAAAAAAAACCCCAAAAAAACAAAAACGGAAGTAAAATAAAAACAGAACTTGTTACATAACCGGAATAAATTTCTTTTTATTTGTTTAGCGCTTTTAATACTGGACATTGTCTCATAGCAGCTTTATGGAAATATAGAAACAGAAAATAATGATAAAATTTAAAGTTTATCTCTAAAATTTATTCCTAATAAGTAGCCTGAGGCGACGGTGGCGAGGAAAAACTCCCTGAGATGATCTGAGGAGAGAAACCTTGAGAGGAACCAGACTCAGAAGGGAACCTCATCCTCATCTGGGTGACACTGGACAGGAAATGATGTAAATGTAAATAAAGCTCCTGAGGAACTAATAGGTCAGTGTAGTTTCTGATAAACTCCTGAAAATCTGAAAAGCTTCACCTCTGACTGCTACAAAGCACTGACACTGGAGACTCCTTCCATACCTGTGACCCAGGGGACTGCTGTGGACAGAACCGTTCTGAGACCAGCGCTCCGTCTCTGAACTGCCGTTGCATCGGTCAGCTTTCTGCAGGAAGGGATTAGTGCTAAGTCTATAATGAACTCAGATACTACACTGACCTATTAGTTCCTCAAGGTTGCTGTTGTAGAAAGAACATTATTTACATTTACATTATTTACTGTCCAGTGTCATCTACTACTATTACTAGTATTACTAGTAACTTCTGGTCAGTTATCACATTACTCTGTGTATACTGACTATATGTAAGATATACAGTATGCAGTCTACAACCTGTCTTTGTGTTACTGTCTCTATTGCTGCTGGATATCTGGAATTTCCTTTGGGATCAATAAAGTATCTATCAATCCATCAATCAATCAAACTAAATGAGGATGAGGGTCCCTTCTGAGCCTGGTTCCTCTCAAGGTTTCTCTCCTCGGATCAGCTCAGGGAGTTTTTCCTCACCTCACGCTTCTCATTAGGGATAAATGTTAGAGATAAACTTGATCTTTCTTTCTATGTTCTTTCTTTCTATGTTTATATTCTTCTGACAATGTCCATTAATAAAAGTGCTATAGAAATAAGTTGAATTGAATTGAATGTTCTACCTTATACCTTAAAACTCGAACCATATCAATGACTGTCCCTGTAAATGAGCTGTTACTATAGAAACGATCACATTAATATAAACCTGCGCTACTGTCAGAGCAGCTCATATGTAAAGAATAACACACTCAAGATCGCAATATTCCACTAATACCACAATAATCTTTAATTTATTAGTAAATGCCGCATCATTCTGTTTATAGTTGTGTATAGACTGATCAGGCAGAACATTATGACCACCTGCCTAATACTGTGCTGGTCCCTGCCAAAACAGCCCTGACCCGTCCTGCACTGTGTATTCTGACCCCTTTCTATCAGAACCAGCATTAACTTCTTCAGCAGTTTGAGCAACAGTAGCTCGTCTGTTGGATCGGATCACACGGGCCAACCTTCGCTCCTCACGTGCATCAATGAGCCTCGGCCGCCCATGACCCTGTCTCCGGGTCACCACTGTTCCTTCCTTGGACCACTTTTGATAGATACGGACCACTGCAGACCGGGAACACCCCACAAGAGCTGCAGTTTTGGAGATGTTCTGATCCAGTGGTCTAGCCATCACAATTTGTCCCTTCATCAAACTCGCTCAAATCCTTACGCTTGTCCATTTTTCCTGCTTCTAACACATCAACTTTGAGGACAAAATGTTCACTTGCTGCCGAATATATCCCACCCACTAACAGGTGCCATGATGAGGAGATACTCAGTCTTATTCACTTCACCTGGCACTGCTCACAGTGTTATGACTGATCGGTGTAGTTGTGTGTAATGTTGTGAAATGTTCCATCCTGTCATCCCTTTACATTATAAACAGCATGTCCCTCACCTCCCACTGCTGTGCTCTGTCTCAGGAAATAAAACACAGCTTGTCATGAGACAGTCGTGAAAACTCAAAGCGCTGACACTGGAGACTCCTTCCATAAACGTTAAATAAAAATCTGATAAGAAAATGAAGGAAACTCCACAGTAACCACCAGCCACTTTCTTCAGTATGTTTTTTCTGCCTGTTAATAGTATTATCTCTAAGTTATATAAAGAGGCTGTGAATGAATTGTAGATATTACAGAAGCTACAACAGTGAGAGTATTATACAGATTAGCATGACGGGGTATGTGTCAGAGCTGCAGGTTTGAGAATGTCAGCATCTCTGTGAGATCATAAATTCAGAACAGAGATCATCTGTAAATAAACTGACGTTAAGATAAAAAGTCTCTCTCTCTCTCTCTCTCTCTCTCACACACACACACACACACACACACACAAAAGCATTTATTCACAAATATATGAGGATTAATCCTGTCAAAGTAAGACTGAAGACACTACGGTCTTAAATCTCTCATCTCCGAGTTGCATTACATTTCATTTCCTCCTTTTTACGAAGCGTGAAAAGTTAAAGGAAAAATAACTGGGTCAGGAATGTGTATGATGAGGGAAGGACAGGAGAGCTGTGGAGGTCAACAGCACATGCTGAAGCAGCTCGCTTTCTCTCTTTTACTCGAGCTGTTGTACGGAATGTAAAATAATGCAGCTGAAATTCATGGTTAGAAAAAATTAAGCAGTAAATATAGTGATAATGCAGTGAGAATACGACGAAAGAAGGACAATGGGAATAAAAAAACTCACTCACTCAGAGCACGAGGAACTCCTGGAGCAGAATCCTGCACTGTTTACATCTAGCTGGTTTCTTTAGTATTATATAACATGTGCTGGAAAGTGAAAGTCGTTTAACTCACCTGGGATTCAGGAAGCTGTGTGTTTTCCCCAGAAACCTGTTCTGTTCTGCTGTGTAGTGTTTAAAAGTGTTGCTTGAAACACTGGCAGTAAACATCAAGGACTCGAGTGAATGATCAACTTAAGTTGGGGCTAAGGAGCTCTCTGTGTGTGTGTGTGTGTGTGTGTGTGTGTGTGTGTGTGTGTGTGTGTGTGTGTGTGTGTGTGTGTGTGTGTGTGTGTAAGAGATACCAGCTCCGAGAGGAAAACAACTGCCGCTTTATCACGTTCTGCAGAACTTGCTTGTCGTTGCTACAGTACACACAAACACAAAGACTCAAATTTAAACTGTTTATTCATGTGGATGAGCTGAATGACATTTTTCTTTTTCTTTTTTACTGTACATTGTTTATTATTATTATTATTATTATTATTATTATTATTAATCACTTAAATTTCCCATCAGAGAGAGACAAAAAAGACAGACATTATCATTGCTTTAGATGTAAACAGTACCAATATCCCTGTTAGTTCATTAACTATATGAATTATTACAAACATCAGTGGGTCGTATATTATTTTTTTATAATCAACATCATAAAATAGCTCCAGAAATGGGCTGAAGGGTAAACGCTGATGATGGGAGTTGGCTCAGAATGTGCGTTTTACTCCACCTAGTGGCCAAACACATAAAGTGCATCATAATTATCGGGGTAGCACCAATTCATTTCTCTATATTTCACGCAAAACAGCTTTGTTCAGGCTCTGCTATAAAGTGCGACTCCGCCGAATAATACTCTCTTTAAATGACTGAATATTTATGGACCATCCAGGATGCTCATCTTTCTCTCTGCTCCTGTGATTCCGCACACAATCGGTTTCAATGAGATCTTCCGCTGCCATGGCCACGCCCCCTATCCGCAAGTGGCCACGCCCCCTATAAATCTGGACCTGATCCCCAGGTCTGGTGGTCATGGTGGCATTTCTGCATTGCTTTAAGTCTGAGACACTTGGATATGGTGCAGATCTTTTATTTTAAATCTCTGAGCAAGACTAGTTAAGATATTTTACTAGTAAATAGCGCTGAATATTACACGAAAGAGCAGTTAACATTTCAGTTATTAAAGTAATCTGCTATTAAAGCCAAATCAGATAGAAATGAGTTCATTAAGCGCTTGGTAAAAGAACGCAGGATTCGACTAGATATCAGTGTGGACTGTTTAAAACTTTGACTTTCTGATACAAAACTGTAAAAGACTATTACACCGATCAGGTATAACACTGTTAATCAGACTGATGATCTCCTCATCATGGCACCTGTTAGTGGGTGGGATATATTCGGCAGCAAGTGAACATTTTGTCCTCAAAGTTGATGTGTTAGAAGCAGGAAAAATGGACAAGTGTAAGGATTTTAGCGAGTTTGACGAAGGGCCAAATTGTGATGGCTAGACCACTGGATCAGAACATCTCCAAAACTGCAGCTCTTGTGGGGTGTTCCCGGTCTGCAGTGGTCAGTATCTATCAAAAGTGGTCCAAGGAAGGAACAGTGGTGACCTGGAGACAGGGTCATGGACAGCCGAGGCTCATTGATGCACGTGGGGAGAGAAGGCTGTCCTGTGTGGTCCGATCCAACAGACGAGCTACTGTTGCTCAAATTGCTGAAGAAGTTAATGCTGGTTCTGATAGAAAGGTGTCAGAATACACAGTGCATGATGGGTCAGGGCTGTTTTGGCAGCACCAACACAATATTAGGCAGGTGGTCATAATGTTATGCCTGATCGGTGTAAAGTGGACCAAACACCACCAAGTGCTGCTGCTGGACAGTGGAATCATTACTCTGTGGAAGTAATTTGTGATCTAACATGATCAGCAGAAAAAAGAACGAGGAACCGTGATGGTCCATTTCAACACCTCATAACATTCAGCACTTCCGACTGGGCTCAGTAACGCTTCACTTCCTCTTTACTGATAGTAAAGATAGTAAATACTGTGATATTTTTCCTTCTCTCTCTCTCTCTCTCTCTCTCTGGTGGGGACATCAGTAAACACCAAACACATGATGGGTGGATTGTGGATGGATGAAAACATGGCACAGCACTGAAGAGTCAGAGTTGACTACAGTCCTTCATCAGTGCTCTTGAACATCAGAATGGCGTTGTAGATCTTCAGAGCTGGTCCCAGCTTGATGCTCATGATCTTCACGATATCCGTTTGAGTCAGCAGGAGGAAGGCCTCGCCGTCGATCATCTGAGGAAGAAGATATTTTCTTTCATCTGTGTTTTTTTTTTTGAGAGGGGAGTTGACGATCAATAAAGACGACGACGACGATGATGATGATGATGATGATGATGATGATGATGATACTCACTTCGTCTTTGAAAAGCCGCGCCTGCTCCTCACAACCGATAAGATTCTGCACAAAGCCGAATACCTGCAAAAGAAGATGAGTGGCTGAGTAAACTGGGCGAAAATCCTGAGAGAACTGTCTGACATTTAAGTTCTCATGGATCTGATAACACAATGACTCCTAACTGTGGAACACACACACACATACACACACACACACACACACACACTTACCTCCTCTACGCTCCATGTAGCTACCTGACTGGCATGAATTCCTGCAACACCAGGCAGGAGCTTGCAGTGTTGCTCCCAGCAGAGTGAGAGAGTCCGATCTGAACTGGCAGTCAGTGCTGACATGAACAAGGAGGGATACATGCTCTCTGAAGTCATGTCTGAAAAACACACACACACACACACACACACACACACACGTCTAAACAACAGAATATTCAAGAGCTGGGCCTGAGCAACAAATCTCAACTCTGGTTAGGAAGGCGCAACAGCGTCTTTACTTCCTGAGAAGATTATAAAAAGTTCACCTATCCCCCAAGGTCATTGAGGTCATTGATCATTGAGAGCACCTTCACCAGCTCCATCACAGTGTGGTAGGGCAGCTCCACAGTGGTGAAAACCGCTGGACGCATCATCGCCACCCAACTACCTGCGATTGAGTCACCACAGTCTGCTCAGAGCACACATCATCATCCAGGACTCCTCCCACCTTCTTCCATCCAGGAAGAGATACAGGTCCATCCACACCAGAACCAGCAGCTTCAGGGCCAGTTTTTTCACCACAACCATAAATCTATTGGACACTACACCGCTAGGACACTCATGTCTCACTACACTCACCACCTTGGAGTTCTGCCTCACCCTGTACATTCTGCTACATCTTCTCAGTATAAAATAATTATAATCTACATTCATATATTACTCCTAGTTTATCTATCTATCTATCTATCTATCTATCTATCTATCTATCTATCTATCTATCTATACATCTATATATTTATATATACTAGCTATGAACACACCAACCCAGCATAACATTATGACCACCTGCCTGATATTGTGTCGGTCCTCCTGACAGCCCTGACCCGTCCTGCACTGTGTATTCTGACACCTTTCTATCAGAACCAGCATTAACTTCTTCAGCAGTTTGAGCAACAGTAGCTTGTCTGTTGGATCGGACCACACGGGCCAGCCATCACTCCCCACGTGCATCAATGAGCCTCGGCCGCCCATGACCCTGTCTCCGGGTCACCACTGTTCCTTCCTTGGACCACTTTTGATAGATACTGACCACTGCAGACCGGGAACACCCCACAAGAGCTGCAGTTTTGGAGATGTTCTGATCCAGTGGTCTAGCCATCACAATTTGGTCCTTCGTCAAACTCGCTCAAATCCTTACGCTTGTCCATTTTTCCTGCTTCTAACACATCAACTTTGAGGACAAAATGTTCACTTGCTGCCGAATATATCCCACCCACTAACAGGTGCCATGATGAGGAGATACTCAGTCTTATTCACTTCACCTCTCACTGCTCATAACATTTCGTTGCTATGTACCGGCATGTTGCAATGACAAAGTTGTATCTATCTATCTATCTATCTATCTATCTATCTATCTATCTATCTATCTATCTTTAACATCATATATATATATATATATATATATATCATTACATTTATCAGGGTGTCTGGTGAATCTGATCATAAAATAAGAAACTGACTTTGATAGGCTCGTTGTTGATTCTTCCGATATTTCGGCGGACGGCCAATCCTGAAAAAAAAGAAAGCATTAATGCATTAGCCATTGTATTAATACACCAGTCGATATCACACAAGTGTTAATGTATAGGACTGAGAAAACACTTCCTAGCTCCTCATCACTTTGATTCTAATCCACAGAAAAATATTCAGGTTGATAATTTAATCACCTGCCATGGTAGCGAGACTTTTTAGCCCTCTGTCCGAAGACGAGGAGGTTGCGTTTGGAGCCCTCTGTATCCGATAGGTCCATTTTAACCCGCCCCTGATTCCTCTCGGCCAGCGGGCAGCCGGATATACAGTGATGCGCTGTAAAACGTCCGGTCACGTGACCTGAGCCGTCACACCCAGGAGTTGGGCACTTCCTGTTTCGCAGATTGAAACTGAGGTGTTTACATGCAGGAACAAGATGTAACTATGAATAATCTATGAATATGCAAATTTCATTCACTGGTGTGTATTTTCATACTGAAACATGATTGGCTCTTGTATTTTATGATGCAGTAACCCTCCGCTCAGACCGTTCCCTAACCCGGATTCTGATATGAAGGCTGAAGAATAACTTTTTTTGTTAATCAATCAGGACTCGAAATGAAGAGCTCGTTAATCAATCAGGTTGAGCTCCTGTCAGGAAACGAGGACTGACCTGTTGTGGAAGCTGTATTTGGAGGTGCTGCGGGAATTCGTGCTGGTTTTGCACGGCGCTGAGGTGAAACTGGGCGGAGCTACAGCTGTGGGTTCTCTCGGACCTGAAGAAGACACCTGAAGTTACTTCACATTCAGCAAATGTGTAGAAAACTGTACAACCACCTGTACTCTGTGTGTGTGTGTGTGTGTGTGTATTTGTGTATCTATGTGTGTGTGTGTGTGTGTATTTGTGTATGTGTATGTGTGTGTGTGTGTGTGAATGTATGTGTGTGTGCGTGTGTGTGTGTATTTCTGTGTGTGTGTGTGTGTGTGTGTGTGTGTGTGTGTGTGTCTCACCAGGCTGTGGGACACTGGGTAAGGTGGATGGAGGAGGTTTTAGAGGATGACCTGTGCTCTCACTCCATCCAGCAGGGTGAATATCAGGGTGATCCAAGTCCATCCACTCGTCATACACGTGACTCCATCCGTCAAAATGGATCTGAATGTAAAAGTTTAACATCATGGTGTCAGGAGCAGTGTATAAAACACCACTGTGACGTTATAAAGACACATGTACTCATATTTCTCCATCATCTCCAACACACTTTAATCCGGTATGTGTCCACTTCCTGTACACTGGCCACACGGATCAGCGCTGGACTCCTTCTGTCCACCACCTCCAGCTTCATGTTTACCTGGAAACCGTGAGGAGGACGCTACATCAGGACAGAGACAGAGAGAGAGAGAGAGAGAGAGAGAGAGAGAGAGAGAGAGAGAGAGAGAGAGAGAGAGAGAGAGAGAGAGAGAGGGAGGGAGAGGGAGAGGGAGAGAAGAGAGAGGGAGAGAGAGAGAGGGCGGGGAGAGAGAGGGAGAGAGAGAGCGACAGAAAGGGAGGTGGGGCACACACAGAGAGAGAGAGAGCGAGAGAGAAAGAGAGAGAGAGAGAGAGAGGGAGGGAGAGGGAGAGAAGAGAGAGGGAGAGAGAGAGAGGGCGGGAGAGAGAGGGAGAGAGAGAGCGACAGAAAGGGAGGTGGGGCACACACAGAGAGAGAGAGAGAGAGAGAGAGAGAGAGAGAGAGAAGGAGATGTTGAGTAAGAGAGAGAGAGAAAGAAGGAGAGGGAGAGAGAGGGTGAGAGAAGGAGAGGAAGAATAAGAGACATGGGGAGATGAAGAGAGAGAGTAACTTTACTTTCACTAATTCACTATGGCGCTATGAAGCTAATATAGCTAACGCTTATGACCACCAATTTATCATTGTTCAGGCTAAATATTCACACACACACACACACACATCTAAACAGTTTTTAAATAAAATAAACTACATTAGTGACTCACTTCTGTTATACGAGTGTTACGGGTGGCAGGCCCTGTGTTGGGCCACTAGGGGGGGTTTCCAGCAGGGGTTTGTGTTATGTCATTGTTTATGTTTGTCATGTGCTTGTGTTAGCCCCGCCTTATCCCTAATGTGTCCTGATTGATGTTCACCTGTTCCCAATGTTGTTCGTTATTATGTTTAGTATTTATAGCGGCCTTTTGCCAGGGTTCGGGGCTAGTCTTCGTCTTTATGTTCCGTGTTCATGTGGCGTCATGTATGTTGTCGATGTCTGCTTTTGATTTAATAAAACCCCTGTCTGCTGTCTATCTCCGCGCTGGGTCTGATTCATCATGCTCGGGATACCGGAAATGTGACAACGAGCCCCAGCTTCAGACTTTAGGCCACACCCCTAAATGTTTTAATGCTCTTTCCTCCATGATTATAGAGTCACGGACAGTCACAGAGTCAGAAATGCTAAAGCGCTAGACTGTAAGCGCCCAGTCGTTATTAGCTACGTTAGCTTCATAGCTAAAGCAGCGACATGTTTGGTAACGAGTATTATGGGATGTTTTTTGGTTTACACACCACTTTAAAGGCATCTACAGGCACCGCTGTGGATCCGGTCTCATCCAGGTAGCGCTCCCAGGAGAACCGACCCGGCTCAGGATAATCTGAAAATCACAGAAATTATTTTTTATTTAAATCTCATTTTAAGACAATTTGACCATACTTTCTGGACCGTATGTCATTTTTCCTTGTTGCTACAGATTTCTTTTGGACTTGTTTGCTTTAGCATTATTATAATGCACATTAATTAGCAGGTTATATGCTAGGCATGTTCCCTCAGCAATTGTGGGACGGTTAGAGGCGGGTGTGCTAGCGTTAGCTTAGAAAAACAAATCAGTAGTTAGCTTTATAAAGGCAAAAATCTCAATATTCACTTTAGCATTTAGCGACTTCAATAGAATGACTTAGTGACATGATATGTATACTGGCAAAGTGCTAAGCTGCAGAAACGCTAACGATATAAAAAATATGACATTAATAAGTTAACAGAAGCGATATAAAACAGCGCTAGTGCTGAAAATGGTATTATTAAAGGTGTGATACTCACCTTGTGGAGGTGTGAGGGGCAGACCTCTCTCTTTACACCAGCCCACAGGGTGAATGTACGGACTTTGAGCATCACACCTTTAAAAAAAATAAAGAAACAAATAAAAGCGCAGAAGTCTGTTAGCGTATGGCATGTAATAATAGCAATAACTATGAAGACAGTGTAGAACACAGAGCTGGGAACACACCAGTAATCATACGTATCATCCCAGTTATCAAAGTGCACTAGAAAGCGTTTGCCTACGATGTCGGTCACCGTGGCAACGCAGATGAGGGAGGGGTTCATGCGGTCCACAGCTTCCAGCTTTAAACCGACCTTAAAACCGTCCTCCTCCGCTGTCTCGACCTGCGGGAGAAATAAATATAAATGATAAATAAATATTTGTTTATATTTTTTCTCTGCTTCGGAGTGTAAGACTTACATTGTCCGGGTTACTGAACAGTTCCTTTGGGGCAGCTTGTGCTTTGGTGAGCTTTAAATAGCTGGACCAGGAAAACTCCTCCTCCTTAGACCCTGAAAAACAGTCTCTCTTTATTCTCTCTCTCTTCAGCTATAAACACTCGTCCCCTCAGCAGTCTCTCTTTATTCTCTCTCTTCAGCTATAAACACTCGTCCCCTCAGCAGTCTCTCTTTATTCTCTCTCTCTCTTCAGCTATAAACACTCGTCCCCTCAGCAGTCTCTCTTTATTCTCTCTCTCTCTTCAGCTATAAACACTCGTCCCCTCAGCAGTCTCTCTTTATTTTCTCTCTCTCTTCAGCTATAAACACTTGTCCCCTCAGCAGTCTCTCTTTATTCTCTCTCTCTCTCCAGCTATAAACACTCGTCCCCTCAGCGGTCTCTCTTTATTCTCTCTCTCTTCAGCTATAAACACTCGTCCCCTCAGCAGTCTCTCTTTATTCTCTCTCTTCAGCTATAAACACTCGTCCCCTCAGCAGTCTCTCTTTATTCTCTCTCTCTTCAGCTATAAACACTCGTCCCCTCAGCAGTCTCTCTTTATTCTCTCTTCAGCTATAAAGACTCGTCCCCTCAGCAGTCTCTCTTTATTCTCTCTCTTCAGCTATAAACACTCATCCCCTCAGCAGCCTCTCTTTATTTTCTCTCTCTCTTCAGCTATAAACACTCGTCCCCTCAGCAGTCTCTCTTTATTTTCTCTCTCTCTTCAGCTATAAACACTCGTCCCATCAGCAGTCTCTCTTTATTCTCTCTCTCTCTCCAGCTATAAACACTCGTCCCCTCAGCAGTCTCTCTTTATTCTCTCTTCAGCTATAAAGACTCGTCCCCTCAGCAGTCTCTCTTTATTCTCTCTCTTCAGCTATAAACACTCGTCCCCTCAGCAGCCTCTCTTTATTTTCTCTCTCTCTTCAGCTATAAGCACTCGTCCCCTCAGCAGTCTCTCTTTATTCTCTCTCTCTCTTCAGCTATAAACACTCGTCCCCTCAGCAGTCTCTCTTTATTTTCTCTCTCTCTTCAGCTATAAACACTCGTCCCCTCAGCAGTCTCTCTTTATTCTCTCTCTCTCTCCAGCTATAAACACTCGTCCCCTCAGCGGTCTCTCTTTATTCTCTCTCTCTTCAGCTATAAACACTCGTCCCCTCAGCAGTCTCTCTTTATTCTCTCTCTTCAGCTATAAACACTCGTCCCCTCAGCAGTCTCTCTTTATTCTCTCTCTCTTCAGCTATAAACACTCGTCCCCTCAGCAGTCTCTCTTTATTCTCTCTTCAGCTATAAAGACTCGTCCCCTCAGCAGTCTCTCTTTATTCTCTCTTCAGCTATAAAGACTCGTCCCCTCAGCAGTCTCTCTTTATTCTCTCTCTTCAGCTATAAACACTCGTCCCCTCAGCAGTCTCTCTTTATTCTCTCTCTCTTCAGCTATAAACACTCGTCCCCTCAGCAGTCTCTCTTTATTCTCTCTCTTCAGCTATAAACACTCGTCCCCTCAGCAGTCTCTCTTTATTCTCTCTCTCTTCAGCTATAAACACTCGTCCCCTCAGCAGTCTCTCTTTATTCTCTCTTCAGCTATAAAGACTCGTCCCCTCAGCAGTCTCTCTTTATTCTCTCTCTTCAGCTATAAACACTCGTCCCCTCAGCAGTCTCTCTTTATTCTCTCTCTTCAGCTATAAACACTCGTCCCCTCAGCAGCCTCTCTTTATTTTCTCTCTCTCTTCAGCTATAAACACTCGTCCCCTCAGCAGTCTCTCTTTATTCTCTCTCTCTCTTCAGCTATAAACACTCGTCTCCTCAGCAGTCTCTCTTTATTCTCTCTCTTCAGCTATAAACACTCGTCCCCTCAGCAGTCTCTCTTTATTCTCTCTCTTCAGCTATAAACACTCGTCCCCTCAGGAGTCTCTCTTTATTCTCTCTGTCTCTTCAGCTATAAACACTCGTCCCCTCAGCAGTCTCTCTTTATTCTCTCTCTCTTCAGCTATAAACACTCGTCTCCTCAGCAGTCTCTCTTTATTCTCTCTCTTCAGCTATAAACACTCGTCCCCTCAGCAGTCTCTCTTTATTCTCTCTCTCTTCAGCTATAAACACTCGTCCCCTCAGCAGTCTCTCTTTATTCTCTCTCTTCAGCTATAAACACTCGTCCCATCAGCAGTCTCTCTTTATTCTCTCTCTTCAGCTATAAACACTCGTCCCCTCAGCAGTCTCTCTTTATTCTCTCTCTTCAGCTATAAACACTCGTCCCATCAGCAGTCTCTCTTTATTCTCTCTCTTCAGCTATAAAAAACTCGTCCCCTCAGCAGTCTCTCTTTATTCTCTCTCTCTTCAGCTATAAACACTCATCCCCTCAGCAGTCTCTCTTTATCTCTCTCTCTTCAGCTATAAACACTCGTCCCCTCAGCAGTCTCTCTTTATTCTCTCTCTCTCTTCAGCTATAAACACTCGTCCCCTCAGCAGTCTCTCTTTATTCTCTCTCTCTTCAGCTATAAACACTCGTCCCCTCAGCAGTCTCTCTTTATTCTCTCTCTCTTCAGCTATAAACACTCGTCCCCTCAGCAGTCTCTCTTTATTCTCTCTCTTCAAATTAATACGAGAAAAATCTCAGCTGCTCATGTTACTGAGAAACATAAAGAAGTGTAAACTCCTGTCCTGAAGATGTGGAAACTTCACTACTGATACACAGCACTGAAACTTACATACATCATACACACACACACACACACATTCTCACACAGCAGTATATATAATGATCCATCAGCATTGACTCCGCCCACTATTATACACCATATTTGTAGATATTCTGTGGTGTTGGTGTAATGATGGAGTTGTGTACCTTTAGGAGTGTGTAGTTTGTGTCCTGTGCTCTCACACCAGCCCGGAGAATGAATATCAGGGGAGTTAGCATTGACCCAGAAGTCATGGCGGTCCGAGTAGCCATCAAAATGGAGACGTAATCTATAACCGCAGACCTGCAGAGAGAAATTACGGCTGAAAAAGGTAACGGAGAAGGGGTTTTTAAAAAATTAAAACAAAAACACAACAGGAGAAAGGACAACAGGACGAATTTCCTCTGATCGCTCGAGTCATGACGAATTCCTCATCTACAATACTGTGTTCATTCTGACACCACCATAACATTATGACCACCTGCCTAATATTGTGTCGGTCCCCCTTTTGCTGCCAAAACAGCCCTGACCCGTCAAGGCATGGACTCCACTAGATCCCTGAAGGTGTGCTGTGGGATCTGGTACCAAGATGTTAGCAGCAGATCCTCCTGGGCCCCACCTCACAACTTACAGGACTTCACATGGACACTTTTGATAGATACTGACCACCACAGACTGGGAACACCCCACAAGAGGTGCAGTTTTGGAGATGCTCTGATCCAGTGGTCTAGTTTTCCGCTTAGTCTGATTCATCCTCGTGTTTTCAGTTTTGTTATTGTGTTTTCTAGTGATGTTTTGTGAGTCGAGAGCGATTCGTTCATTTTATATTGACCGCGCATGTGCAACATCCTGTAGGATCTATACGGGAAACATGATTAGTTCATCCCCCGAGTCGTTCGTTCGTAACGTGACCACTTCCTGGATTCTTACAGTCAATAATATTAATGTAACATTGTATAATATTTAGGAATTGTCATAAAATTATCAAAAAACACGTGCAATGAACATTTTCTGAAAAATAAAGAAGCTCTGTTCTTGTTCCGGTCAGTCTCATTTTGGCCTTTGGCTGAATCATAGTTTTGTTTTATTCTAAATATGATCAACGTTTGTGTAAGCAGATGTGTCGAGGTCATCGGCTATTAACACGTAATTAACACGTAATTAACACGTAATTATATTCTGCTGAAATGAACGAAATGACTCGAAAAAAGATCAGTTTATTTTGCTGAACGAGATTCAACGATCCGAGTCAGTAAAATGATCCCAACTTCCCTTCACTGGTGTTGTCCGATTTGTTATTTTGTTTTGCACTTCTCAGCCACCGTAGTGTTTATTATTTAATCATTTAATTGAATTAATGTCTTTAATTAATAGATTGTTCTTAATGTTAATGATAACTGTCATTAAATACAGAACAACTTAACAACAATTCAAAAAGATGCAGTGCTAAAATTGTGTCAGCGTCTCTCACACACACACACACACACACACACACACACACACACACACACACACACACACACTGTACCTCAGCCACAGTCAGGACAAAGTACATGGATGGATGCTGAGGGTCGATTCCTTCCAACTTCATGCCTTGACTAAAGTTGTTGGGATTTTCCGGATCTCGCTGTGACTACAACATGAAGACAACAGAGTGACAAATCTACAGAGTGAACAGTTAAAGTTTAAATATTATAACAGTTTTACAATATAATAGCATAAATGAAGCGATCGAAGCTCAGATATTGAATTATTGAAAAAATATATATATATATAAAATTGTCCACAAATCAGGTGATGGACAGAAAATCAGTCCAGACTCATCAGTCCTGAGTCCTGAATCTGCATAAAACTGGTAGCTCTCATTTTTTATCCTTTACGGCTATTTCTTTGCATCGTTGCAGTTCTGTACCTCCTGGAAGAGTTTAGCCGGAGCTGCAGTGGCCTTCTGCTCGTCCAGATACTGCGGCCATGACCACGACTCGGCTTTAACGTCTGTTCCTGCGCAGATAAACACAGTCATCACGTAGCACAGAAGCGAACAGCGAGCGTGTCCTTTATTAGCATAACTCATTAGAAAAACAGAGACGTAAATCACACACACCTGGTTTCTCATGCCCTTCTGTTTTCAGGCCTTCAGCTTTCCCTTCCTAAAATAACAAAAAAATAAATTGACGTGTGACTTTTCCTTCTACAGAGTCGACATAATACTGGGACTAATGGTACTTGGAGGCGGAGCTAGCAGCACTCTTCATTATTTATTCAGATTATTTAAATAGATGATTTGAATATTCATATTTTATTCCTTACGTTGGTGTAGTAAACTCTGTTGCTACAGTTGTTTAAATCGTACCATGGGCTCAGGCTCAGAGTCTTCCTCAGAGGGGCTTAAATAATCCCTCCTCCGCCTCTTCTTCATCGGCTTCAGGAGTTCCGGGTCACGAGACATCACTCCTGCTTCCAAACTCCTCTCACTTCCTGTCAGACTGGGAATAAAGAATAATATCTGAGGATGTATAATAATCCCTCTTATTTCACAATACAGTATAAATAAAATAAATAGAATAAAAAACAGAATAAAATAAATCAAAATTTTGTAAGCAATGATTTTAAAATCAAAATCAAAGTTTATATCTTACATTGCAGGTGAAACTGTGGAACAGGTCCAATTAGATTTTTATTCAACATTATACGTCTTCTACAGCACGGCTTAGTGCCTGAATCTGATTGGTCAGAAGGTGTGCATTATTTTGTATAAATAAACGATACGACTCGGACAGTAGCTCTGGATGTGAAGTGACCCACAGGTTTGTATTAAAGCATTCCTGTCTCTGAGCTGTTGCTATAGAAACAATAACATTTTAGAGCGAGTGGTAATATGTTATCGTTTCTATAGCAACAGCTCAGACGCAGGGATGTGTACAGAGCTCGCTTAAGAAAATCCAGCAGCCATAATAATAATAATAATAATAATAATAATAATAATAATAATAATATTAATAGTAATAATAATAATAATAATAATAAATGGATTTGTAAAAATAATAATAATAACAATGGTTTCATTAAAAAAACTGCATCGTCATTAATATGCTGGATTTTTATTTTTTTTAACATTTATTGAAGGAGTCTCCAGTACCAGTCACAATGTTTTACAGTGTTTCCCAGCACAAGAAAATCCTCAGCACAGAAGAATTTACGCTTCTTACAGTTTCTCAAAGCTTCTGATGAGAGAGAGGAAGTGGTAGTGAGGGAATGACAGCAGCTATGACGTAAGGAACTATTTTTGCTCATTCCACAGCAATTAACCTGTTAAAATGTGTGACACGTTAATAACGAATAATTGAATCATTATAATTCTTAGCAAATTGCTGCGTTATTATAATTCTACACTCACAGTGTTATTCCTTGTACATTTCTTGTACCAAACTAGTCTAATCTCAATCTAAATCCCTGAGGCAGAAATCTAACATCATATGGAAGAAGGACTGAATAAGTCTTTAATTCTTTAATAACTGTAATGGTGTTGAGCTCCTTCAGCCTTTGATTTGATGTAATAAACTGGACTAATGCGGAGTGATTTGTGTTTCCGGAAGCCGTGAGCCATGGTTTTTTGGCGTGGGTGAGTCAGAGTTATAAAAAGCAGAAAGTACAGCAGCTGATTGTGAAGCGAATCTGCTTTAACAAGCTGAAGTTCAGCAGCCTTTAGAGCTCCTATTATACAACTTCACATGGTGTGGGTGTGACATGAAATATTCAGGAGCTGGCTGCGCAGCGGCGTGGAACCCAAACACCACCTCGAGAAAAACAGAACGTTTCCAGTTAAAGCGTCTAGATTACACCCGCTGTCTGAAATGTGCCACTCCCAAACACTGATCATTTAAAAGACTTTTTCCTTAGGCGTCCTGAGCATTGTAAGGTCTCCATGGCTCAGATTTGTTTATCCAACACACCCCACAGACGAAATCTGGAGGCCAGGTCAACATCCTGAACTCTGGTGTCTTATGTGTGAGGGAACATCATCCTGCTGAAGATCACTGTTACCATGAAGGGGTCTGTAATAATGTTCAGCGAGGTGACATGTGTCAAAGTAACATCCACATGAACGCAGGAGAACGTTACCCAGTGCATCACACCGCCTCCTCCGGCTCACCTTCTTCCCAGAGTGCATCCTGGTGCCATTTCTTCCCCAGGTAAGCGGCACACATGCACCAGACCTCCACACCAGGCCTCCTTCTTCCACTGCTCCATGGTCCAGTTCTGATGCTCACATGTCCATTGTAGAAGCTTGAGATGGTCTCCAGAAGTCAGCATGGTGATTCATCAGACCAGACCTCTGTCTTCCACTGTTCCATTGTCCAGTTCTGATGCTCACATGTCCATTGTAGGAGCATTAGATGATCTCCAGGAGTCTGCATGGTCACTCTGGAGCTCCATACACAGCAAGCTGTGAAGCTCTGTGGACCTTGGTTGTCCATGACCCTGTTACTGACCACCGGTTGTCCATTCTTAAAGCACTTTTAGTAGGGACTAACCACTGCATACAGCAGAAGTGTCCAATCTTTTCCGCAAAGGACCAGTGTGGTGCAGGTTTTTATTCCAACCGAGCAGAAGCCACACTTGAGTCTACTGAAAGCCAAGAGTAGTTGATTAAACAGGTGGAATCAGGTGTGGCTCCTGCTGGATTGAAATGAAAATCTGCACCCACACTGACCCTTTGCGGATAAGACTGGTCATCCCTTGCATACAGGAAACATCTCACAAGACCTGCTGCTTTTTATTGCAGTAGTAAATTGAATCTAATTGCAGGAAAGAGTTACAGAACATGTGGTGATGTTCAGTCTGTAAATACTTTAATTAGACTATATGAAATGCATTAATCTGTGCAGGCTGACGCCGTTAAATGGACACAAGATTGTGTTTTGGAGATAAGAAACAGATGGGCGAGTGCAAGCTTTTGCTCTGAATATCAGTGGATTTAGGTGTGAATGTGAGGAAGTGGTCATCAGATCAGTGTGTGTTTGCAGTTTAGTTACTTGTCAGGTGCTGGATCTCTCCGGAGCTCCTCGGTGTAGGAGCGTTTCATCATCTGGTCACTGTTCTTGTGCAGAACCGAGTTCTCCTGGACCTCTGGGTTTACCTTTACGAGCCGACCACCATCGACACACACGGCCTGGACGTCTACAGACACAACACACACTTCCAATCAGTATGGAGAACATCAACATCAACATCAACATGAAGAGGAAGTTGCTTTCGGCTGCTCCCTGTTCGGGGTCGCCACAGCGGACCAACTGGTCCGCACAACAACTTGGCACAGGTTTTACGCCGGATGCCCTTCCTGCCGCAACCCTCCCATTTTTTCCGGGCTTGGGACCGGCACTGCATTCAGTGGCTGGGGTTGAGGCATTGGCTGGAATCGAACCCGGGCCTTTCGCATGCTAGGCGAGAAACCTACCACTGAGCCACCAATGCCTCCATCAACATCAACATGATTATCATGAATAAACAGAATTCACTGACTGCTTTTTAACTCCAACGTCTTTATTCCATCCTTCACCAATACATCATACACGTATATATTTAGATATAATCATGTATACTGTTCTCATCAGTCAGGAATCTGTGGAACTTCTTCCAATAATGCACAAATGATGATATAGGGAAGGACTATTTGAAAATGAAGTTAAAGCCAGATCAGCGATCAGAAAACTGCAGACCTGCTGAAGGATCTGAGCCGGGTTTCACTGCCTGTTTGGGTTCTCCATCCATGACTTTGGTGGCAGCTCCGTCAGCGAGAGGGTTCGCTGAGCTCATTTTCCCCTGACTGATCACCTCCAGAGTGCCGCTGTCGCTCACACACAGCTACACACACACACACAGGGTCTGTTAGTACATCAGGTAATCCACCCCAGACCTAACTGCTCACCTCTTTCACTATAGCTACATGATGAAGGTCAGGAGAAATCTCTCTCTAACCTTCAGGTTGCTGCCTGGCAGAATGGCCATTCCCTCTTTCCACTCCAGAACGTGGACGATGCTGCACGTCCCGCCCACCTGGGTCACTTCCTTTGCTGTGGTTTGGGACACGTCCACTTTTGGCAGTGGATGAGTAGAAGCTTGAAAAATACAACTTGATAAAAATTACTTTCACAAGAAACATTTGTTCTTTAAATCATTCACAAAGACTTAGATCTCAGCTGTGGAGTGTGAGAGGACGAAGTGCACCCCTGTGTGGTCTTTACCTCTTTAACGTATGCTGTGATTATGCCAAAAAAAATCAGAGATCGTTGAATTTTTCTGCTAAACAAAGAATTTGGGTAAAATCTGAGAAAGTTCATTTTCTGCACCCCAATCAAACCCCCTAACTGCATTTTAAGAAAAAAAAAATCAGCAGATTTCACCCAAATACACGGCATGCATTTGGGAAGTCAAGACTAACAAAGGGGAGCAATTAGAAGCGGACCTAGCACTGAGCTTTGTGGGACACCTGTGTTAGTCTAAACCTCTATTATGTATGCTCTGATTATTTCAAAAATCAGAGAAGGATACATCTTTCTGCTAAACAATGAATTTGGGTAAAATTTGAGAAATTCAGATTTCACCTGAATACACGGCATGCAACTGAGAGGTCAAATGGACCCAGCACTGAGCCTTGTAGGACACCACTGGAGAGTGTGTATGAAATAGCACTCACTACTTTATAAAGATCCTTTAAAAAGGTACTAAGTGGTACATTCCTTGTCACTGTCACTACTCTCTGCAGCACGTCTTCTACATGAAGCTATGATCGCACTACACTAAGGAATGATCACAAGTGAACTACAGAACTGCACCATAACGACCAGAGATCTGGCTTTAATCAGCGTTTAGAGCGAGAGTTCTAAAGTGACGCTTCGTGCACCTTTCAAAAAAAGAAAAGTTTATTCCACCATTTTTAAAACTGTCGAATCGAACACAAAGCCATTTTGTAGAATTTCACCTGGTAAGAGGATGGCAGTGGGGTTCTGGTGTCTCGGCCGCTGAGGAGCATCTGCATCTTTTGGCAGGATTTCCACATCCGCTTTGGAGGTCATGACAAGACGCTCAAAGAGACATTTGTGTAAAAGAGAGGGGGAAGGAAAGAAAGAGAGAGAGACAGGGTGAGACAGAAAGAGCGAGAAACAGACACAAAGTAAAAGACAGAGAGAAAAATGGAGATGTGTCAGAGAAACAGATGAGAGAGAGAGACAGAGAAAGAGAGAGAGACAGAGAGAGAGACAGACAGAAAGAAAGACAGAGAGAGACAGAGAGAGAGACAGAAAGAGCAAGAAAGACAAAGTAAACGAGAGAGAGAAAAATGGAGATGTGTCAAAGAGACAGATGAGAGAAAGAGAGAGAGAGAGAGAGAGAGAGAGAGAGAGAGAGAGAGAGAGAGAGAGAGAGAGCGACAGACAGACAGAGACAGACAGACAGACAGAGAGAGACAGGGTGAAACAGAAAGAGCAAGAAACAGGCACAAAGTAAAAGACAGAGAGAAAAATGGAGATGTGTCAGAGAAACAGATGAGAGAGAGAGACAGAGAAAGAGAGAGAGACAGAGAGAGAGACAGACAGAAAGAAAGACAGAGAGAGAGACAGAGAGAGAGACAGAAAGAGCAAGAAAGACAAAGTAAACGAGAGAGAGAAAAATGGAGATGTGTCAAAGAGACAGATGAGAGAAATAGAGAGAGAGAGAGAGAGAGAGAGAGAGAGAGAGAGAGAGAGAGAGAGAGAGAGAGAGAGACAGAGAGAGAGAGAGAGAGAGAGCGACAGACAGACAGAGACAGGGTGAAACAGAAAGAGCAAGAAACAGGCACAAAGTAAAAGAGAGAGAAAAAAAATGGAGATGTGTCAGAGAGAGAGAGAGAGAGAGAGAGAGAGAGAGAGAGAGAGAGAGGGAGAGAGAGAGAGAGATTTGATTCAGGGAATTTTTCAGTTTGATCTATTTGCAGAAGACAATTGGGTCAATTTTCTAACATTTTATCACTTGGACATCAGGAAGCAGAGCATTTTGTCATCTGTCCATTTTTTTCACCACAACATGTAGTTAGTAGACTTCACTCTGTGTCAATCAGATGGAATAAAATGTCATAAAGCATATTTTATGAATAAATAAATAAAATTCACACACAAAAACACACACACAAACACACACACACACACCTTATAATAAAGTCAGTCCTGTATACGTGTAAGGTTTTAATAATCATTGTGTTAGATATACAGAAGAACACAATCCCTGTCCTCCTCTAGTCTACAAGGAGCCATTATAGCTCTGGATGAATTTCACAGAAATCCCGTTTCTTGGGTTTTTAGCATTATTGTTGAATTATCTAAGCAAGCAAAATGGCGGACAAATCTTAATATATGAATGTAGATGTATATAATCGGCTATTTATATAGAGAAATCCAGGCTGGATCATCATGTCTCTGCGCGCTTCCCATCATTATAGCATCATATTAAGCATCCAGGATGAAATATCTCTCTAAAAGCACTCTGCTGCTGCTTATTAAAACCTTTTACACCTCATTTGAATGGTTTCCCTTTTCATTTCAGCTTGATGGCTAATTATGAATCATTTATTCCCCAGCTGCGAAATAAATAAATAAATAAAATAAAATAAAATAAAGAAATAAAGCGAGGACAGTCGGGGTTTTCTTTACCTTCACAGCAAAGAAATTAAACATGATGGACAGTTTGGTCGCTTTCCGTTTCTAGAAATCTAACAAATCGATGCCTAATTTGCGAAAAAACGATATAAAACAAATCCGTTTATTCTTACCAGCGCTCCGTCCTGCTGCGGGGAGAGCTCTACTGCGCATGCGCGTCACTTCTCACCCGAAGAAGACAAAAAATAAATAAATAAAAAGAAATTCTCATGCAAGCGTCTGCTGCGCTGGATAAACACCTCCACTGGCATTAAAGGAGAGGGATTAACATATTATATTTTTGATATTTAAGCGCAAAGTGGCAGGAAAAAAAAACAAGACGGAATTAAAGTGAACATTTTTATGAAAGTAAGCAGTTTAAAATTAAGTCGCTATATAAATATCAATATAAATATATTTATATTAAATGTTTCCTCTGGAAATGAAATCAGACAGTTTTGATTATTTTACTTTATTATAGTTTGAGAAAAAGTGTGTGTGCGCGTGTGGTGCAAACCTCATATCTAGAACTTGTCTGGAGATGACCTTTTCAGATGTTCCTGAAGGGTTCTTCCAGCAGTTATTGGATAAATAAATGTTCTTGGACTTCTAAAATGGTTCGTGGTGGTTTATTTCAGGATAATAAAGCGTTGAAACCTGTTCTGACAGGAAAACACCATGCAAAAGGGTTCTACAGAGAACAGCCAAGCTTTCATCTAGAGGAGAATTTGTGTCCACATCATTACTCTTTATCTTCTTAATATCTAGTGTCAGGAGGTTACACTTAGCCCAAGGAACATAGGTGACCATGGTCAAATCACTCAGCTAGGATTCCATGTAGGACAGATTAAGAACCTTAAATATCCAATGAAGCCTTGAAGAACCTGTTTCTAAAGGTGTACCAAGAAGATAGAAGTGGTTCTAGATATTAATTTGCTCGAAGATTCTCCACAGAGAAAAACAGACTCCAAGTTTATACCTTGTTTTACATACAGCTGTGAACAAACACGTATTTATTTATCAGCGTTCCCTGAAGAACCCTAGAATAAGACATTCCTTTTAGTGTAAGGAATCTCTTGACACATTCTAGATATTAAAAAATAAAAGACAACAAAATAAATCTGGAGATGGTGGAACCTGTTCCCAGTTAACACATTTTGCCTTCAGATAGTCTGGGGTTCCTCAATTCCAAAAGGTTCTACTAAATTACTGCATTTGAGAGCAGAAAGATCCTGTCACACACACAAAGATTTTCCCAGAGACACACTGAAGAACCTTTGTTCCCAGACAATTTTGCTAAACATGAAATGTTCTAGAGAGAGGTGGGGAAAACCACTGGATAATTAGGAGTTCTTGGCCTTTACACACAGGTTGTAAGAACATTTTGTGACTCACATTATTCAGTAACAATTACAAAATGTTCCTCTAAGGTTCTTCAGATGAACAGGTGCTGGGTTTATGAAAGAGAAATCCTGTTCTAGGGTTCTATGCTACGTCTTTAAGGGTTCCACCAAACAAACCTTCAAAGTTCCAACTTTAAGCTTCTTCTCCTTAAAGGTGAAGTTAGAACAATAAAAATCATGCAAGGGTTCCTCAAGGGTTCTCTGGACAGCTCAGGGGTTTCAGCTTTCTCTGAAGGTTCTATTTAGAACATTTAACTGATGAGGAAACCAGTTCTTCATCTTCCACTGAGCAGCTGGATCACAGATTGAGTAGAAAAACGACGTGAAGGAGATGTATGGATAAAACTCTGAACCTGAAAGACCCTGAAGATAAAAGCTGAGATCATGTTCACAAACGACACACACACACACACACACAGCAGGAGTGTATCAGTCAGGACTTTAATAAAAGGTACAATAAAAATGGACTGAAATGGTTTAAAAAGTTCTAAGGTCAACATGAGACGTTCAAACGGATTCTGACTGAAACCGGGTTTTTAAACGAAGATCACAGAACCACAGAAACACATCAGCTCACCTTCGCTAGCCTTCTCCTGCCTCACTCTCTCCTGAACCGAATCGGGAATACGGGATATGTGGAGCGATCCAGGTCACGGCTCAACAAATGCTCTTTCATAATAATAATAATAATAATAATAATAATAATAATAATTCTATGCTCATTTCCACAGAACAGAGATCCATAATTTCACTCGTTTCTGCTCATGCCACGTATAAAACATCTACTCTACCCAATGGGAAACAGTTAAAGAGCCGGATCACGATGTGCGGTTCAGAATTTCGCTCTGAGATGCGGGTGGTTTAGTCCTGGGAGGCGGATCTGGACCGGGATCTGGATTTGGAGCGAGAGGCGGATTTGGAGCGAGAGCGGGAGCGCGAGTGGCGCTCGGGAGATTTTGAGCCGCTCTTCTCGGCCGGAGGGGACGGCGAGCGCGAGTCAGATTTGGCTCGCTCCTCGTTTCCGTTCTCGGCGGGCGACGCTGAGCGGCTGCGAGATTTCTTACTCGTGGATTTCTCTTTCGATCGGCCGCGAGAGCCGCGCTCGGACTTCACTTTGGAAGTGCTCTTGGAGCGAGACTGGCGCTCACCGGAGCGAGACCTGCTGCGAGATTTCTGCGTGCGAGAGCGAGAGTGGGATTTGCGAGAACGAGATTTGCTGGAGGGAGATTTGGAGCGGGACTTGCGACCCGACCTGGAACGGGACTTGTGATCGGATCTGGAGCGAGAGTGGCGCCGGCGAGAATGAGACCTGGAGAGAAAAGGGGAGGAGCGAGACAACAGGTGAGAGAAATGAGCGTTAGAGCGATGAAGGAGCGATGAAAGAGAGAGAAATTAGGAGTGAGAAATGACACCTTGAGCGAGACCTGGAGTTGCTTCGGGATCGGCTGCTGCGGCGGCTCCTACTGCGGGAACGGCGGCGGCTGCGAGACCTGCGGACAGAAACACAAACCACCACAGACCTACAGACTCCGCCTACTAGCTACAGACAATGAACAGTTTCATAAAAATCACACACACCTGGAGCGACTGCCAGAGTACGAGCGGCGGCGGCGCGGTTTGTCCTCAATCAGTCTGATCTTCCTGCCATTGATGTCGGTTCCGTCCAGTTTCTCCAGAGCCCTGCGCATGTCTGAGTGAGAGCGGAACTCGATCACGCCCTCGTTAGCACGCTCCTTATGAGCATCAGCGTACGTCACCTCACCCGCCTGTCTCATGAAGTCCTGCAGGGAACAAACACACTCAACTCAGTACTATTATATAAAAGTGATCTACTAAACCTACCAGTGTCTGTCTGTCTGTCCGTCTCTGTGTCGGTCTCTTTGCCTGACTGTCTCCGTCTTTCTGACTGACTGTCTGTCCATCTCTGTGTCCTCGTCCTCACCTTGAGGTCCTGCCAGCTGCAGCGGCTGGAGAGGTTCTCCACGATGAGCCGGTACTCGGTGCGGACCGGAGGTCCGTATTTATCCCGGCCCGAGCGACTCCTGCTGCTGTAGCCACCTTCAGACAGACAGGGGAAAGAAACGCTGGCGTCAGAGCGCTGCTCCTCTCACGCGCCTTTTACTCTAGAGTCTAATACACTAGCAGCGATCGCTTTTTTAATCGCAAACCTGTTCACACTCAGGCATGAGCTTTTCTGCTGCCTCCCTCATTGGACATTACTATTAGGAACAGGGATATAAAGCACTGATTTAAAAAGGAAAAAAAAAGAAAAGGAAAACACACATATGGTGATAACGTCTCCAGGAAAATCATGTCGTGCATCATAACTACAGAAAATAAGTCAGGTTATAGAGAGCTCTCGGATTAAGACATGTTTTTCCTTTTGATCACTAAGCCTGAGCCAGAACCTCCGCACTCACACACATTTGGTTTGAGTTTTATTATTTACATTTGTGGCTAGAGGTTTTTCTTTTCTTTCCAAATCGACAACATAATAACTAGCATTCCTCACCATCACCCCTGGTCTATTGGCAAAAGGCTGCTGTCATCTTGGCTTCCGGTTAGGTCAGCCAAAGCATCAAGGGGCAAAGGTCACACACACATTGTAAGGTGAAGGCCAAGGCCAAAGCGGTCAGGGAGTCATCTTTAGCCACAACGAACTCGGCCACGGCCTCGGCCTCCACTCGACTGTCTCAAATTGAAACGTCAAGGACTCTGTTACTGTGGCAATCAAACTGGAAATAAAATTGCAACTTTAGCAGTCAGACATTCATCACTGATTGTGCTTTTCTTTTGTTTTGAAATGTTTCCACTGGGCTACAATCAGAACATACATGACATTCACATCAATATTTTCACAACATGCTGTAGACTTTCTTCCAAACTGTGAGTGAAGATCAGGTGTTTACACGAGTTACACAGTCTGGGATCGCTTCATTTACACAACAAACAGCTCCTTTTCCACTGCAGGGTCTGAGATGCTGTCTGACCACTAGAATTAATACACACCAGGGTTCTGGTGCGTTCAGAAAGGTTTCGCTTGACCGAATACATCAAATTATCATTTCTATAGCAACAGCTGTAAAAGGGTTTAATCTTCCATGTTGAGAAGGAAGAAGTCTCCAGCGTCAGGGCTGTGTAACATTTTAATAAGACGACTGGTGAGGGAACGTCGGTTTATAGCTGCTATAATGCAACTGGGAACAGAAACTGACATGTTTGACTATAAAAAGAATTTAAAAAAAGTGTAATTTTTTAAATAAATAAGACATTAAATAAACACAGACTCTGCGCAATCCCAGAGTATTAATAACACTCTCTCTCTGTACTCAGTGTTCGACCCTACAGTGGAAATGAGGTGATGAGTTAACGTTCACCTCCATCTTAAAAAAAAAAAAAAAGGAAGAAATCCTGCACATTTCACCAATGATCATTTCCTGTAATTCACACACTGCCTCTAGTTCCTTCAGTTGCATTTTACAGAAAATTCATGAGCTTCATTCTAAGTGTAGAGGATCAGACCTGCGACAGGGTTCAGGAATCAAGGTCAAAGCTTCTGGGAAAAGCCTCACAAAATGAAACTATTTGATAGACATCTTGGCTAAAAAAAGTTTCTTTAACATCTTTATGGAGAGCAAGAATCACCAACTCACTGAAGTTACACTATATTCCCAAAAGTTTTGGGACACCCCTCCAGATCACTGAATTCAGGTGTTTTTCAGGGGTTGGGCTCGGCCCCTTAGCTCCAGTGAAAGGAACTCTTAATGCTTCAGCATACCAAGACATTTTGGACAATTTCATGCCCCTTTGTGGGAACAGTTTGGGGATGACCCCTTCCTGTTCCAACATGACTGCACATCAGTGCACAAAGCAAGGTCCATAAAGACATGGATGAGTGAGTTTGGTGTGGAGGAACTTGACTGGCCTGCACAGAGTCCTGACCTCAACCCCATAGAACACCTCTGGGATGAATTAGAGCGGAGACTGCGAGCCAAAACTTTTGGCAATATAGTATAATCCTGATTTTTATATTTAGTGTCCAAACATAAAATGTAGATTCAAAAACTGAAGTGAATCGAATCCAGAGAACAGCACTGCATTTTTTCCCCATGTATTTATACACGAACAGTGAATCTGATGTTCTCTGGGTCTCACATGCTTCAGCTTGAGAAAAATCCTGACCACTTTTATTCAGTGCTAAACAAATCTGTCTGTCTGTCTGTCTCACCCATCAGGCACGGACTCAAGCACAGACTCCACAGCTCTGGTTAAAAAAAAAAAAACTCCTCAAAGCAAGCCTAGATTTTTACTCCAAAATCTAAAATGACCTTTACGCTTTCCGAGATTGTGTTTGTTCGCAGCGAGGACTGTACTTACTGCGGCCGCCTCCATAATAACCTCCTCCTCCTCCACCTCCTCCGCCTCCTCCACCTCCGCCTCCTCCACCTCCGCCTCCGTATCCGTCCCGGTCACGCCGAGGTCCTCTCGCGTGTTCCACCATCACCCTCTCCCCACACAGCTCCTTCCCGTTCAGCTCGTACACAGCATCGTCCGCATCACGCGTGTCCTCAAACTCCACGAAGCCGTAGCTAAGAGGAAAAACAAACACCATGAGACAAAAAAATCCTCTCAACTACACAAAAGTTGTTTTTTTTTAGCAACAAGAAATAAATGTGCTTGGGGGCGGGGTTTGTAATCCTGCTGGTAACTGGTTGGTTACACACATGACGTCATAACAGTCTCCTAAAGCAGTAACTTGCCCTTATTAAATTATTCAATTAACTTGTACACGAACCCTGGATATGTAGAAAGTGATGCATAAAACAATCCAGCAGAAGAACTGAGATGTGCTGAAGCACAAAACTGAGGCGTTATTGCATAAACAGCACGACAAAACAGTTCTCAAAGGTCGGATCCGTGTGTAAATAATCTTCTCTCACTGGCGTTGAGTGGATTTTGCCTTGAGTTGCGTATTTACTTTAAAAAAGAAACGCGCGCTTGTTTGCTGTCTCAGTCACATGATCTTAACCAAACATGAATTTTTCAGCACTTCTCATCCCTTATTTCATTTAGCCCCGCCCCCCGTATTATGACTGGCTTAGATTATTCTTATCAACTAAACGGTCTAATCAGCAAACGTCTTGTATATGTGATTAGCCAATCAGAAAGCAGGAGGCGGGATCTGCTGAGCATAAAATGACAATGTCTAGGCAGGCTATGTCAGTTTTGCAACCTAAAAGCAAATATCATGAGGCAAAAAATCCTCTGGCGTCAACGCTACAACAATTTATTCGATACAAGGTTGTAGTTAGCGTTGTTTATAAAAATAAGCGAAACAAACAGACAGCTGCAGGAGACGAAGCCAAACGCCGCCATTACGCTAGTCTGCAGGCTAACTGCATGCTAGCGTTATTTGCGCTAATGTTTGCTCGAGTAACTAATTTTTTGTTGTTGTTATTTACCCATTTTTCAGATCGACTTCCAGGAGTTTTCCATATCCGCTGAAAAACCGCTGTATGTCCTTCTCACGGACGTGGTAACTCAAGCGGCCGATGTAAACGCGAGGCATGGCGGTCAGCGTTGTTCCACAGCAGTGCCGCTGGTCGAGACCTACTGCGCATGCGCGCATGTAATGGCATACATAGCCAGTGAGGGGATCACGTGACACTCCTCCATCGACTAACACGCAGAAATCATAATTCATCCATTTCGGATTTATGAAATGTTTTTCTTTATGTTTTTATTCCCAAAATGGAGACTTTTCAAAATAGTAGTCTTGAGATTTAGTCGACGTTAGTGTTACCAAGACTGTGGGAACAGCATTGTACGATTAAAACAATGAATATGTAAATTAGACTCCACCCCCAATTTTAGAATTTATACTTGTTCTGAAAGCTCCATCAGTTTTTATTGTTTTGAAATCTAAATAGGTTTATAAGATGCACAAAAACAGTAAAGAATGTAAACTAGCAAAACAAACCCATGAATAATGACAAATATGGATAGTTGTCTTACCTGAAGGTAAGAATTTCTCTTCCATTATTTTTTTATACTGTATGATTTCAGCTTCATGGACTTCTGCTGCTGATCATTTTTGTATAAATATATTTTCACAAATTTTCATTTTCATTTAACAGAGTTCAGGTCTCAGGGAATTTGCATTGTTTACCAATACCTTTGTTTATGCAGAAGAATTCAAATGTGCTCATTTTAGCTGCTTGGTTGGTAAATGAGAGATTTTTCACTGAAGCCTTTATTAAAGAGTTGAAGAGTCGACTCTCTGAACAAGCAATCTGATTCAGTATTTTTTTTTAACCTAACAGGTCACTGTGTACACACACATGCGCGCACACACACACACTTATTCACAACAGTTCCCAAATAGACACACCATTTTTTAGAAGATGGGACCACAACATATCTGACAGAAAAAACTTCCACATTAAAGCACAGCGATTTTAGTCCATCAGAAACTTTTATTAACTCCGCATCAGTTACATCTGAGAAAAACAAAATAAAGACAGGTGGAGGTTAGAAAGGAGCCTTTGACCATTTTCAATGCATAGATGCAACAAATATGACAACAGATTATTAAAGCAGTTTGGTTTGAGGAACATTAATAGTACATGTAATGCAAAAAAAAAACCCAAATAAACAATGAAAACACGTCTTTACTTAGAGAAATAAAGGGCCATTCATGGAGAGTCTTTAAATAAATGAATTTGCAAAGCTGTCGTTATAATCATTGCATAGCTACAAAATATAGCATCTTTTTTCCACACAGATTCATCAACGTGAGAGAATCATTTAACACTTTCACAAGTCAATATAGTGAACATCATGATGATGTGAAGGGTTTAGAGGATCGAGCTCACAAATTAATATTTAATCGCAGCAGAATTCTGGATTCAGATGTAAACATGGGATTTGAGTTTAGTTGATTCATTTAAGTTTGATTCACTTGATGCATTGAAGTTTGTTTGATTCATTTGAGTTGTTGCAGGTTCGCTGATTATTATCTGAGGTAGCAGTAAAATGTCTGCAAATTAGCCGTGTTTAAACGTCTGCTCCAATGACCAGAATTTTGTGATTTTAAATCCCAAAGCTGGCAGAAGAGCCATGTTGATGATTCGAGTGCATTTGGCTTCGCTGTGAATAAAACGTCCACCAAATAAAAAGCTACTCAACAAACTATTTTATTAAAAAAAAAAAAATCAGTAACACTTTTCCTCCACATCTTGTCACTGTGAATGCATTTTAACATGCAGTGTGCAAGGTGCAGCTTTTATTCCTCACCTCTCAAAACTAATCAGGAAAACGATCAACGTTCCTCACGACCAGCAAATTCAAGTTTTAGAAGAACAATGGGAAAAAACACCAACATTTTCATCTAAAAAGTGCTTTCGTTCCTTTTTTCTCACACCGAGCCTCTAAGTGCAAAAAAAAAAAAAAAAAAAAAGTGCATAGACAACAGAAAGGTAAGCTAGCATATTTCAGTTAGCCTGCCATGCTAATTCATGATCCAGACACACGTCCGAGTGGTGCTAAATAAAAATGCATTAAATATATAAAGAGCTTTTTAATTCCATTCTCATCGATCAGACGTGTGAGATGCTGAAAACACGGACGCTTCACACATGTCAGGAGAATCCGGTTCGGAATAATTCACATAAACATGCAGGTGTGAACGCCATTCCCGGGTCTGAGACGCGAAGAGGCGCAAAACGTCCTCACGATAGAACACACGTGAGCCACGCACGTCTTTAAGAAGTTTAAGGTGTTTTATGAGATTTAACGTCAGTCTTTTTTAATTTTTTGTTTACATAAACGAGTGTAAAGGACTCATTTGCATATTAATTTAAGATCAGACTTCAGTCAGTGCAATCAGAGACGGGTTTGACTCTCAAATGACGAGACGCGTCACAGCCAGGGTCCGAGTTTCACCATCTAATATTAAACTCCTCATGATTAAAAAAAAAAGATTTATCTGATTATTTATGAAATGATGAAGAGAGTCAGAAACTCGGATTAGACAAACACACCAGGCGTCTGCACAGTAAACCGCAAGCATCACTCGCCAAATAGCATGCAACACAATTTATTTTTTATTGCAGCCTGTATGAGGAAAATGCTTTTTGAACTTTTTTAAGGGGAAAAAAAAAGCTTGTACTAATGTTTTTAAATTTGGAATTGAGAAAAAAAATCTGAATGTTTTGGGGGAAATACATAGTAACTCTGTTTTACATTTTTTTTGGAATTTTGTATTTTAATTTTTGTGAGAAAAAATGTCTTTTTAATATTTCAATTTTATTTGAACTTTTGGTTTTGGAAAAACAATTCCAACAATAGTTTTGAATTTTGTATTCGATTTTTCGTAAATTGAGGCTTGTGCTTTAACACTGAGGGAAAGAAGCGGTTGCTTTTTTTAAACTAGAGAATGAAGAAAGCAGAAGGGGTTTGTTCGATTATTTTTAGAGTTTAGAGTAAATATTGTGTGTTATGAAGCTTGTTAAACAGGATGATCTCCCACATTTCGGAGTCGGCCATGTTTTCCTGAGCAGAAGCACTGAAGCACGCTCCGAGTCAGAAATACGAGACGTCCAAACGTAAGGAGGGAAAAGGTTCCGGTGCTGTGGCTCTTGGGGATCTTCAGATGATTTGGGAGATGAACACGATGGCAGCTAAGGGCGGAGGAGGGAGGATTTAATGGCGATCTGTAAGCCGATCAGGAGGAGGAACCCGGCGAGCATCAGATCTTCGTCCCGTCGCTCAGTCCTTCATCTTGCTCTCGATGAAATCCTGGATCTTGTTGATTTTCTCCTCCTGCTGGTCCAGCAGGTCCAAGATCACACCCATGGGAGTCTTCTTCAGTCCTGCTCCTTCTATCTTATTCTCCAGCTTGTTCTTCATGCTGCGCAGACGGAGCGAGGCGTGGATCAGGATCACTGCCCAGAAAAACAACAACAACAGACAAGAATATAAAAGCAGAATATAAAAGTAGAATTAAATATCTAAAAATCTAATGTTATCGTTCCTAACACGGTTTTTTTCTTTTATTTTTACATTTATTTTATATTTAGCAGTCATTTTTATCCACAGTGACTGAGATCACTGGGAGATTAAACAGCTAATGGGCTAGGGGGTGTGGTCTAATTTACATATGACATACATATTCATAGTTTCTGTATTAATTCTAATGAGGAAAAAAATATAACGATGTTCCTCTCTATTTTTAGTCGATTTTTAGGCATTAAGTAAGATAATAATAATAATAATAATAATAATAAGATGGTAATGTGAAGGGTTTAGAGGATCGAGCTCACATATTAATATTTAATCAAAGCAGAATTCTGGATTCAGATGTAAACATGGAATTTGTCTGGAGTCAAATTGGAATTTGACTCATTTGATTCATTTAAGGTTTTTGATTCACTTGATTCATTTAAGTTTGTTTGAATCATTTGATTTACATGAGCTGTTGCAGATTTGCTGATCGTTAAAAAGTCAGGTCTCTAATGACGGCCAGTTTGTTTAAGAAGGCAGGACTTACGCACTTAAAACATCTACAAAACTATTTTAGTTATATTTTTATAATTGTGTCTGCAGCAAACAAAAAAGAAACTTCACCATAAGAGTATTTGAGCTTTTAAAAATTATAATTCAAACATTTCAAAAACATTGTTACAAGATAAAAAGATTCTAAGTAAAATTATTTTCCTATAAATGACACCAACAACAAATATCTGTCTGTTTTACATCTATAATATCAGGAGACTTTTATTTTAACATTATGCAGATTTTAGCGTCTGGAGTTTGAAACACTGAGCCACGGATCTGTTTAGCAAGTTTAACCAGCGAGCGCTAAAAATGGATCTGTTGCAGGAAGGAAACTCGGGTCTGCAGCTTAGCAACCAGCAGAACACACACACACACACACACACACACACACACACACACACACACACAGAGCGGCGCACAACTCTGTTGTTCTTCACACTCTGACCTGAGGAACGTGTTCGCTGTAAGAATAAAGTCAGGATTAAGGAACCTCTTTCTCTGAGTCAGTGACTCACCAAACTTTCACTTAGTGAGGGCCTGGAGACCACACCCAACCACGCCCAACCACCTCATGAAGCTCTACAGCAACAAGAGCAGAGACACTAAGACTGCAGGCACCACTGTTTTTAGTCGATTTTTAGGCATTAAGTAAGACACAATCAAACAAATGATCATTCTTTAATATGATGATGTGAAGGGTTTAGAGGATCGAGCTCGCAAATTAATATTTAAATCACAGCAGAATTCTGGATTCAGATGTAAACATGGGATTTGGTTGATTCATTTAAGTTTGTTTGATTCATTGATTCATTTAGGTTGGTTTGATTCATTTATGTTAAGCTTGTTTGACTCACTCGATTCATTTAAGTTTGTTAGATTTGCTTGACTCATTTATGTTTGATTCTTTGATTCATTTAAGTTTGATTCATTCAAATTTGTTTGATTCATTTCGGTTGGTTTGATTCATTTAAATTTGTTTCACTCATTTTAGGTTAAGTTTGTTTGATTCACTTGATTCACTTGCAGACACGACTCTTCAGCACTTCGCTTTCCAGCCTCACTTTTAGCTGAAGAAATTCATCCTGATTGCAGATTCCAAACAATTTCATCCTGATAGTAGATTCTGAACAAATTTCTGGAGGTGGTGCTTCCATGCTGTTAAAAATCTGTTACGGATTTTACTCTTAATTGAGTAAACTTGCCAAAACATGAAGGTACTTTTACTTCTACTCTTCTTCCTGTTCCTACTGAACATGAGATTTTACTGGGATTCCTCTCAGGTTTCTCTGCATGGAAACAGATGACGGTGAAGGTGTTTCTACTCACAGAGCAGTGGGAAACTGATGCCGAAGATAAACACCATCACGCCTCCACACAAATACAGCAGGAAGTAACTGGCTCCCAGTACGATGATGATGAACAGGGATGGGTTCTTCTTCTTAAAGTTCTTGATCATGGCCTTGTTCTCCCCGGCCCACACCGACCCCAGGAACACCAACGACACCACGACGCCACCCAGGAGCATGCCGAGAGGGTTCATAAACCTGCAACCATTAAAAAAAGAAATAATTTTTAAAAGATAAGAAAGCACAGTCGAGCTGCGTCACAAACCGCAACGTGGGGGATGTGTAAACATTTGCACAGACATCAGTTTGATTGCCGGACTTCAACATAAACATCCAGAATTTGATCTGCTGTTTCTCTTAATTAAACCTGCCTGAAATGTACAGGCTAAATAAAAATGACCTTTCTAATGACCTTTCTAAAGAAGAAACCTCCTGCTTTTTGTATTAAGGGTGCACAAACATTTACAAACGAAGCATTTGACTCAGATAAGAGCTCCACGTCTCATCCGACTCGACCCGCGAGTTATTTATAAGTCCGAGCGTGACTCAGTGATTCCTGACAGCTGCACTAATCATGCACACTCCCGGCTTCATAAACCTAACCCTGAAGCTTTACTCTCACTTTACACACACACATGGTTTGATGTTTATACAAAACACACAAGACGATTGTATTTACATTGCAGCCCTGTATACTGAACAGTAACACTGCTCATTGAGATAATTAAACAAATACAAGACAGAGTTAATTTCTAGACAGAACACTACACTATGATTTTGATTCCTAAACCACTGAGTCATTTGTCAATATTTACGAATCATTTGTATTCTCAAGCTGTCTTTTCCGATTCTGCTGTTTGAACAGTTCGAAATTATTCTGCTTTCTTTGTATTTTGTTTTGAATTTTGCGTCCTCGCTCTTCCACGGCCCGACAGCTCTCCTCCACCTCTCTGGGGCACGGGTTCTCCATCCTCTACTCAGCAGCGTTCCTTCTAGACTCCACTGATGACTCTTCTCGACTCACTGGTTCGACTCGTTCTGTCCAAAAAGAAAACAGCTTCGTGTAGCATGGATGATAAATCTAGAACTAACAAGGAGGTGAGTGTGTAGATCCATCTGACATGACCAGATATCAGGTATGTTTCAGATCAAAGACTCTGGTCCATATTAGAGATGAAAAAACCCCAGATCTGTTGTGTTTACACTTGATATATGATCTGAATCAGAAATCAGCATAAAATCTGAATTAGCTGGATTTGGATTCAGTGAAATCAGGAATAAAGGACACTTTGCACTCATGTTGGTTGATCAGATCGGATTATACACCATTTCTCAAGCCTTCAGTCGGGTCTGATCATACACACACACACACACACACACACACACACACACAAAAATTATTATTATTACACACAACATAACAACGTGCTATTTTTGGTTCCCGTAAGAGATTTCTAGACTTTTTTTTCTATTCTATTAATAAATACGTAGCTTTCTTTATAATAATGATAATAATAATAATAATAATAATAATAATAATAATAATAATAATAATAATAATAATAAAGCCACATTTTAAACTTATTAGGCACTGCATGAATGGACTCGAAAGATGATAGATATTTATTTTATATATATATATATATATATATATATATATATATATATATATATATATTATATATATATATATATATATATATATTAAAGAAACACACACACATACACAGAGAGAGAGAGAGAGAGAGAGAGAGAGAGAGAGAGAGAGAGAGTGAGTAATCCAACGCAGCTTCATACGTACCCGACAATGAGGAAAACCACAAGAAGCACGACAAAGTAATTGGTCTGGTAATACAGCAGGTTGCTTATTACTCTGTTGTTCCATTTAGTTAAATCCGCCATGTCAGGTTTAGCAAATCTATCCGCTCCAGGGAAAAAATCATCCCACTGTCTCATGGGTGCAAGCTCCATTCCGGCCGCCATGTTTGTTGTGTTCACTTGACAAGTTTAGGTGTGTGTGTGTTTGAACCGCATTCCACTTAAACCCCGCCTCCTCGACTATGATTGGCTCTCAGTTTCATCTTCTCGAGCAGCGTCCCAACCTGATTGGACTGTAGATAAATACAGTCATGGCGCCGCAAGTATTTAGAAGATCCCGCCTCCTGATTTGTGATTGGTTTGTTTTACTCAGAAGCAGCACGACGATTGGGTGAATGAAGTGTCTACGTCAAAGCGGCGACACAAACACACAACCGGATATGTGAGTTTTATAAAATTATATTAAATTTTAATTTTGAGCACGTTATTATTATTTTATCCACCCTCACAACACACTCAAGGATAAAAAAAAATAAAACTCATGTTTATTCACAGTAGGACATGGGAAGTAGGAAGTAATAAATAGAAGAGTAAAAGCCTAAACCCTTTTAAGAAAATATATATCTTTAAAAATCATCCATAATACAAACTCGTGATCTTTTAAAGCCATTAAATGTGCAAATCGTTCCTATTTGTTAAATATAAATCTCTGAGGTTAATGTAACACTGCTTGTTCAGCATAGTGTGTGTGTGTGTGTTATTGTTGATTATATATATGTGGACATAGTTGTCTCATAAAGGGAACCAGAACTATGGTTGTACTGGCAATGGGGACGAAGTAAAGAACCCAGTAGAAGAAACAATCCCAAATAAACTGATGCAGAATGTTCCAGAAAAGCAGCCCGGTGAAACTGATCACTCCTATGATACACACGTGGCAGGTGAATATGCTCAGGATTGATCTGAAATTCACACACACATACAGAAACTTATTGTACAGAACAAAGCTTCCTCTAACTCTCATACCTCGAAAAACCTCAAGAAGTAAACTTCAGACTTTTCTCTCACCGGAGATTAAGATGGCTTCGGAGACTCCACAGTACTTGTCCTTCTCGTAGTGTGAGCAAAAAACAGTGCCACATGACGAAGCGTGTTGTCCAGTAGTGAATGTCCTGCCAGTTCCACACGAAGTCGTAACACAGCTGATAGGGCAGGAGGAAGAACTGCACCACAAACGACAACCACTGTCTACCATCAGGGCTGTCCTGGGGTGAGAGAGAGAGACAGAGAGGGAGAGAGAGACAGACAGAGAGAGAGACAGACAGAGAGAGAAGGAGACAGACAGACAGAGAGGGAGAGAGATGGGGGAGGCAGAGAGAGAGAGGGGGGGAGAGAGAGAGAGAGAGACGGAGAGAGACGGGGGAGGCAGAGAGAGAGAGAAAAAGAGAGAGACAGAGAGGGAGAGAGAGGAATTAAAGAACAGCAAAGAAAAACAGACTGCAGCACTCACACACACACACACACACACTCGTACCAGGTTCCTGAAGGGTAGATCATCTTCTGAACTTTTCCTCTGTGCTGATGGACAGCTGATGTGAATGAAGGGCAGAAACGAATCGTAATAATCGAAGAAGTACATGTAGAGGATGGTGAGACGTGGACAGTCGGTCATGGCGTAAAGGAGAAATAAAGACTTTCCTCCATTTACGGCCTTTAGGTTGAACAGAGAAAAGAGAGATATTATGTAAGGAAGAAACATTGTGTGCGTGTGTGTGTGTGTGTCTGTGTGTGTGTGATATTTACCTTGTACTCCCAGAGATTTTGAGGCCTTTTGAAGCCGAGCTCCTGAACATGCCGAACTTCTTTCAGTAGCGCACGTCTGTGGAGCTCGTTCTCTATTCCATATGGAGGCTTCAACAAATCCTCTTCTCCTAGTGCATTCAACAACCTTACACACACACACACACACACACACACACACACACACACACACACACCACCATTAAAAATATTTAAAAAACATAAATATTAATAATTATTTACTATTTTTCTCAAAGGCCAAAGAATTGGTCTAGAAAACAGCTCTACATATTAATCCTTATTAGAAATGCGAAGATTTATGAATATGCGAATTACAGACAAATTACTCCTGTGCCCTTGGGCCACACCTTACAGTCTAACACTAGCTAGCTGCTAGTTAGCTGAGCGTAATCACAGGTCGATATGTACAGGTGGCATTTCAGTGTCAGAATCTCGATTTCTCAGCGATTCATTTAACATCAGCCCAAATACCATGTTACCATGACAACCAACGCTTATTCATCACTAGCATGAACTAATTTAGCTAGATTTAGATACCCCAGTATGGAGGTTCTGCAGCACTATAGGCAGGTGTGTATGTGTATGTGTTGTGTGTGTGTGTGTGTGTGTGTGTGTGTGTGTGTGTATTTACCTGCCATTCACCTGCTCCCTAAGGAAGATGTCTTTGTAAGGAGATGTCCATGTCCCCACGTTCTCCATCCACATAGCCACCTCATCAGGTGTCCACGCACTGACCGGCTTCTTCACCAGACGTTCCACCTTCAGATCTCCTGCACTCCAGTGATATACTAGAAACACCACCTAGCATTCACCCCACACACACACACACACACACACACACATATACATACACACACATGTACACACGTACAGACATGTTATCATCACATTCATCTCATCTTGCATGGCTGGTAAAAGAAAATAAATTCACACTAAGAGTAAAAAAAAAAAAATTCCGTCCTAAGAGACACTTCCTGGTTTGGTATTTCCTGGAATTCTACTACTGCAGGAAAGTGAGAGAGGGAGAGAGAGAGAGAGAGAGAGAGAGAGAGAGAGAGAGAGAGAGAGAGAGAGAGAGAGAGAGTGAGTGAGGTGTCTCAGAGTAAATAAAAACAGACTTCAGTTCAATCTGCCTCTACAGTGAAATGTGTTTCTTCATTATATTCCAGGTTGTTAGGAAGCTAGGTCAGATATGATACAGTGCTCCAGGAGCGGAGAAGGTTAGTGGCCATGCTCAAGGTCTCGAACCTGTGACCTTCTGGTCAGTGTCTCAGAGCCTTAACCGCTGAGCTCAAGTGAATACGTTTAGCATTGTTTACCAGAAATCTTCTCGTCTTGGTAGCAAACTCTGCTAACTACTAACACAAAGAGTCTCACAGTGACATTAATGAACAAAATCCTGATTTTAAAAATGATCTTGTGGTGGAAATCACATCAATAGAGCAATTTAGGGGTCCAAGCACAAAATAAACTCAGATGCCAAAAGTTTTGGGACAACCCTCCAAATCATTGAATTCAGGGGTTGGGCTCGGCCCCTTAGTTCCAGTGAGAGGAACTCCTAATGCTTCAGCATACCAAGACATTCTGGACAATTTCATGCTCTTTGTGGGAACAGTTTGGGGATGACCCCTTCCTGTTCCAACATGACTGCACACCAGTGACCAAAGCAAGGTCCATAAAGACATGGATGAGAGAGTTTGGTATGGAGGAACTTGACTGGCCTGCACAGAGTCCTGACCTCAACCCCATAGAACACCTTTGGGATTCAACCTGAATTCAATGATTTGGAGGGGTGTCCCAAAACCTTTGGCAATTTAGTGTAACACGTGAACAGAAGACAAACTATTATTTGACAAATTTAAATAATGTTCATTTCATGAAATAAATTTTTACTCAGTGGGATGTACTTTACAGAGCCCTTGAGACAATAGATAATAATTTTGCTTACTAAATAAAGTGAAGTAAAAAAGACTGAGCACTTCGATCTCTAAAGTAATATTTTTTTTTGTTATTCTTTTTTCAACATCGTTTTCTGCGCTAAAAGTTCCTTGGAGTGAAATCTACACACCATCTTGAAAACGTTTCCAAAAAAATTACGAACAGATCGACGGTGATGAAGCTTCACATGGATTTGTTCAAAAGTAATCGTACAAAGAAATTAAAGAAATAAATAAGTAAAAGAAAGGGGAAAAAATCAAGTTGCTGTAGCTACTGTGTAAACAACTGAGTTAGCTAAAAGGAATGAAGTGATACTCACAGCAGTGAAGGTGAGAGTAAGAAGTACTCCAGAAAAGAATCCTCCTGGACCCAGCCAGGGGTTCCAGCGCACGGGGGGCGGAGGGGGTGGAGCTACTGGACAGCGAATCACAACCCGAGCTCGCTCTAACACCTGCAGAGACTGAACAATCTGCGGGTCGGCCATGATGCTCTGACGTCTCCTCTCCACGTCTGCCTGGAAATGTTTCTCCACCAAATCCCTGCACACACAACACACACTCCATATCTACGGTGGCCGAGAAAACACAATAACAAACCCGAAAACACAAGGACGAATCAGACAGAGCGCGAAAGGTAGGTATAGTTTGCGAATGGAATTCTTCCCTCTGATTGGACGAGACATCTGTCACTCAGGATATACAGGAAGTAGGAAATTGTGTATCTAACTTTATTTCTTTCGAAACAACTAACTAAACTCTATCACGTGTTTGTTGACTATTCTGATCCGAGCGAATGTGAACAGGATCCTATTATGTGGTGTGAAGACAGCGGTTTAACCTGAATGAGATGTTGATTTTGGGGAAGCTGTGCCAGATCCTGCGGCAGGTCGGACACATGGCCTTCCTGGACGACAGCACCCACATGGCGAGACAGTGACGACAGAAACTGTGACCGCAGCTCAGCGTGGTGGGATCCAGCAACACGTCATAGCAGCAGGCACACGTGACTTCAGGCTGCGAGATACCATTAGCGTTAGCATCATCATCTTCATCATCATCATCATCAAACCCTGAGATGTTGATGTGGCACTCGGCTGGTTTGTGGCGCAGGTCTGCCATCGAACTGCAATCAGACATCAGAAATACATCAGATACACAGAGGCACAGAGATAGAAATAACTGTACTGTAGTGTGTGTGTGTGTGTGTGTGTGTGTGTGTGTGTGTGTGTGTGTGTGTCAGATTGAATTATTTACACTTAAATTCTATACTACAGAGAGGGGGGGGGTGCAGAGACGGCGAGAGGGGGAGCGAAAGAGAGAAAGGAAAAAAGAGAGACATGGGGTGAAAGAAAGAAAGAGAGGGGGAGAAAAGAGTGAGAGTGAGGGAGGGAGGGAGGGAAGAGAGAGAAAGACAGAGAGGGGGAGCGAAAGAGAATAGAGAAAAAAGAGAGACGGTGGTGAAAGAAAAAAGGGGGAGAAAGAGAGGGGAGAGAGAAAGAGAGAGAGAGAGAGGCAGAGACAGAGATAGAACATAAGGGGGGGGAGAAAGAGTAAAAAAGAGAGATGGGGGTGAGAGAGAGAGAGAGAGAGAGAGAGAGAGAGAGAGTAATAAGTGAATTTTTTGGTAAAATTGATATTTTAATGAAGCTTTGATCATAATTATTCATTCTCACAAAATCTTTTTTTTTTCTCTTTATAATTCAGGTTGTTATTTTTATGTAATATTTCATATCAATCCTTTTCATTAATAATGATGTGTCTGAGACACCAGGTGTGTAGAGTTTCTTATCACATCCTTCATTAGAAGAAACTTTATTCGGAAAGAATCTGAACGTCTTCACCTGGCGCAGGTGTATTGAGCATTACATGATGAGCGGCTCGGAATTCCCCCTGAGCAGCTGACTGACCGATACATCAAACACAACGTGATGGATCACCACAAAGCAAGACGTGAAAGTAAAACTGTTCATCCTGTTCAGCAGCTTTCTGGAGAGAGAGAGAGAGACAGAGACGGGGGGAGAGAGAGAGAGACGGGGGGAGAGAGAGAGATATGGAGATGGACAGAGAGAGAGAGAGAGAGAGAGAGAGAGAGAGAGAGAGAGAGAGAGAGAGAGAGAGATAGGTAAAGAGACAAAAAGAGAGAGAAAGCGAGAGAGAAAGAAAGAGACACTCAGATAGAGAGAGAGAATACTCAGCTGTACTTACTTCACTCCTGCTTGTCTAACAGATGATCAGATGAAGATGATGAAGATGATGAAGAGGTGAACTGCGGTGAAAATGAAACTCTGATCAAAACACTTTGCTTTAAAGCAGGATCATCTAAAGTGAAAGTAATGCCACGTCATCACACATCACTCACGAGGGGCTGGGAATAAAAGCTCCGCCCTCTAACACATTTCCTCCTTCATATCTCACTCAAGTGTGTGTGTGTGTGTGTGTGTGTTGTGTGTGTGTGTGTGTGTGTGTGTGTGTGTGTGTACGGAGCTGTCCCTCTTCAAGATCTATAAAATCTCCTGCAAACGTTTTAAACGCACTGAAAAGCACATAAATCTGGGACTGGAGACTCCTTCCATGCAGACCACAGAAACACGTTTCTCCAAAATCACTCACGCTTTCTTCTGTACAGATGTTCTGGTGGCCAGATGTTGATTAATTCTCTTTAACCACAGCCTTGACTGTAGCGCAGGTTTGATTCAAGTTACCTCACATCTTAAAAAACACTAATTCCAACATTCACTACAGTTAGTCCAGAATGCAGCCAGAGTCCTTACCAGGTCAAGAAAGTATGACCATATAACCCCAATATTATCATCCCTGCACTGGCTACCTGTTAAATTTAGAATTGATTATAAACTAGCTCTACTTACATACAAGACCCTAAAGGGTTTTCAGCTCCCACGTATCTAGCCAGTCTTCTAACACATTACAATCCATCACGCTCCTTAAGATCTCGAAACTCCGGACTTCTGGTAGTTCCCAGAATATCAAAGTCTACAAAAGGGGGTAGAGCTTTTTCGTATTTAGCTCCTAAACTTTGGAACAGTCTTCCTGACAGTGTTCGGGGCTCAGACACAGTCTCCCAGTTCAAACGTAGACTAAAGACATATCTCTTTAGCCAGGCATACACCTAATACATCCCATAACTTTGTGCTCCAATACATCTGATTAAATCCACATCATCATCTAGTGCCTCCTAATATTCTGAACAGCAGCTATGCTAATTACCTTCCCTTGTTTTGTTTCCCTTCTTCTACCCACCCCCGAGTCACACAGAGATTGTGCCAGCTCCGGTGGCATCCAGAGATGGACCGGCTCCAGCCGGGTTCTGGAGTATTCAAAGCAGCACTGCCAACCCTATGTGGACATTTTACACACAACATTCTACACATGCTGTATCTGCATCACACAACTAATGCAGAAAGGACATTGTTCATATCACACTCTCCGTGTGTCACCCAGATGAGGATGGGTTCCCTTTTGAGTCTGGTTCCTCTCAAGGTTTCTTCCTAATACCATCTAAGGGAGTTTTTCCTTGCCACAATCGCCTGAGTCACCTCAGGCTCGCTCACTAGGGAAAATTCTGTCTAACATCTAGGACTGTTTGTTTGTATGTTTATTGTTTCTTATGTTCTGTAAAGCTGCTTTGAGACAATGCTCTTTGTTAAAAGCGCTATACAAATATAATTGAATAAAACTGAATTGAATTGAATATTCCAGATGTTTCCTGTTGTAATATTTATGTAATATTACTTATACTGCATTCATATTTACAAAATAAACATTATTCTTAAAGATGAGGAAGAAACCTCCACTGCAGAGACAGGACCAGGAGGAAAGACAAACAGTGCTGAGTGTGTGTTTGTGTGTGTATGTGTGTGTGTATGTGTGAGTGTGTTTGTGTGTCTGTTTTTGTATGTATGTGTTTGTGTTTGTGTGTAACTATGTGTGTGTGTGTGTATCTGTGTGTAACTATTTGTGTGTGTAACTGTGTGAGTGTGTGTATGTGTGTATGTATGTGTGAGTGTGTGTTTTTGTATGTATGTGTTTGTGTGTGTGTGTAACTGTGTGTGTATGTAACTATTTGTGTGTGTAACTGTGTGTGTGTAACTATTTGTGTGTGTAACTGTGTGTGTGTGTGTGTGTGTGTGTGTTTGTGTATTTGTGTGTGTGTGTGTGTGTGTGTGTGATCACAGCAGCAGCTCTAACACACACATCTCCAGTCTCCAGGTGAGATTGAGATGAGAGTTTTGTGTAAACCTTTAGATGATGTGAGATGATGAACCAGGTGTGGAGAGCAAGAGGAACCGACATCACCACATCAGGGAGATAAACCCACAGCTTGATCATCTTTATTTGTAACAGAACACAACATTTTATCATTAAACCCCAGTTCATCACTAACACCCTGCTGCTGCTGCTGCTGCTGCTACTGCACTGCGTCCAGCTCATCCATGGCATTCCTCCTCAGGTCCCGTAAAACACGCTTCAGGACGTACGTCATTGTCTCGTAGACATCCTGACCTTCACCAGCGTTCTCCATCTGGAAAGAAGATGGCGTACACGTACAGCTGAAAACTCCTCACAGGTGTGTAGGGCATTTCCTCAGAAAATCATTTCTACACCTGATGTTTTTATAGACACCTTAAAAAAGACACTTCAGCTGCAAAAGCAGCTTCTACAGAAGCCACACCCTCTTCACTGTGACTGACTAGTACAGAGGCCACTCCTCCATCACTGACACTGATTAATAAGGAGACCATGCCCCCTTCACTGAGACTCATAGACAGAGGGTCCAAGCCCCCTTCACTGTGACTGACCAGTACAGAGGCCACAGCTCCATCACTAACACTGACTAATACAGAGGCCACGCCTCTTCACTGAGACGCACAGATAGAGAGGCCACGCCCCCTTCACTGTGACTGACCAGTACAGAGTCCACACCTCCATCCCTGAAACTGACTAAAACAGAGACCATGTCACCTTCACTGAGGCAGACAAATACAGAGACCATGCCGCCTTCACTGTGACTGACCAGAGGCCACACCTCCATCATTAACACTGAAAAATACAGAGACTACACCCCTTCACTGAGACTCGTAGATAGATAAGCCACACCCCCTTCACCGAGACTCACAGATAGAGAGGCCACGCCCCCTTCACTAAGACTGACATATAAAGAGGCTATGATTCTTTCACTAAGACTCACAGGTACAGTGGAAGCACCCCCTTTACTAAGACTGACAGGTATTTTCCACATCCCCTTCACTGACAGTTAGAGAGGCCACTCCCCTTCACTGACATGGACAAATACAGAGGCCATGCCCCCCTTCACTGAGACTAACAGTTTGAGAGGCCACACCTCCTTTGTCATTAATCATGACATAATTTAGAAGATAAAGAACTGACACAATGTGTAAGAGTGTGTGATTTTTACAGAGTAGCATTAGGAAATAATAATAAAGTGGAAAAACGCAAGAAAGATCAAATTAATTTATATTCTGTTGAAAAAATGTAATTTAACACAATAAATATATAAAAGTACTGCCACAAGTAACGATCACAGGGGTCCAAGCACTTTTCGTAAACGGACACCAAATCCCTCGTCATTGTGGATGAACTGCTTCACTTTCACTCGTCCTTCAGAACAAACTGAACAGACTTTTACAACACTTCCTGTTCTGATGAGTTTCATTAATTCACTCTTTTTTAGGAAGTGGTGTCCTGGAGAGAGCGTAACACACCGTACAAGAGAAAGGTTCCTTCTGTTAGCTCTGTAACCTCTGATGTTCTGCTAACGTTCTACACACACAATAACACACACCTGTGTGAATGCCTTGATTATTCTCTCCACAAACGCTTCCTCCACCTCCTCAGGCATCACCAGGAGACGAGCAAAACACTCCAACACACACAGCAGCGTTTCCCTCGAGGCCTGCAAGAGAACAACCACAGCTGGAGTTAAAACATCTGGATTCTCTCACACCTGCACATTAGCCTCATCAAATTAACTGCAGGTACGAGTTCTTTCTTTCTTTCTTTCTTTCTTTCTTTCTTTCTTTCTTTCTTTTTTTCTGTCTGTCTTTCTTTCTTTCTTTCTTTTTGAGAAAAAGATATGCTGTTTTTTGGGACTTGTTTATTGTAAACATTTATGGGATGGTTTGTTTTATAATGATTTTTTTTTATTTTACACACTGTTATGTCACATTTTCAGTCTGAATTCAATGACAAAATTAAAAAAATTAAAACAATCATTTTTATTTCACCAGTTAAAAGTTGGAATATTACATTTTATATTCAGATCAGTGCTAGAGTCTTTTAGCCAATCAGCATTCAGTGAATAAACTCTGATATATAATTGTTATTGTGCGAGTGAGGTGTCTTACTCGCTGGAGAGGATGTAGGACTGTTTTAGGGTCTGTGTTTTGTTGTTTCAGTGTCTGAACATCTGGAAGTGAGATAACGGGTTCCTTCAGCTGCTCTAACCAGGACCACAGAATTCCCGTCAGGACAAACGGATCTCTCTCCGAACACAGACGCTCAAATCCTCCCTGAGAGTTCAGCTCCATCTGCAGGGATACACACCGGCTTTTATATATATATATATATATATATATATATATATATATATATAGGTGCATCTCAATAAATTAGAATGTGGTGGAAAAGTTCATTTATTTCAGTAATTCAACTCAAACTGTGAAACTCGTGTATTAAATAAATTCAGTGCACACAGACTGAAGTAGTTTAAGTCTTTGGTTCTTTTAATTGTGATGATTTTGGCTCAGGGGGGCATGGTGGCTTGGTGGTTAGCATGTTTGCCTCACAACTCCAGGATTTGGGGGTTCGATTCCTGCCTCTGCCGTGTGTGTGGAGTTCTCTCCGTGCCTCGGGGGTTTCCTCTGGGTACTCTGGTTTCCTCCACCGGTCCAAAAACATGTGTGATAGATTGATTGGCATCTCTAAATTGTCTGTAGTGTATGATTGTGTGAGTGAATGAGATTGTGTGTGTACCCTGCGATGGGTTGGCACTCCGGCCAGGGTATATCCTGCCTTGATGCCCAATGACGCCTGAGATAGGCACAGGCTCCCCGTGACCCGAGAATAGTTCGGATAAGCGGTAGACAATGAATGATTTTGGCTCACATTTAACAAAAACCCACCAATTCACTCTCTCAACAAATTAGAATATGGTGACATGCCAATCAGCTAATCAACTCAAAACACCTGCAAAGGTTTCCTGAGCCTTCAAAATGGTCTCTCAGTTTGGTTCACTAGGCTACACAATCATGGGGAAGACTGCTGACCTGACAGTTGTCCAGAAGACAGTCATTGACACCCTTCACAAGGAGGGTAAGCCACAAACATTCATTACCAAAGAAGCTGGCTGTTCACAGAGTGCTGTATCCAAGCATGTTAACAGGAAGTTGAGTGGAAGGAAAAAGTGTGGAAGAAAAAGATACACAACCAACCGAGAGAACCGCAGCCTTATGAGGATTGTCAAGGAAAATCCATTCAAGAATTTGAGTGAACTTCACAAGGAATGGACTGAGGCTGGGGTCAAGGCATCAAGAGCCACCACACACAGACGTGTCAAGGAATTGGGCTACAGTTGTCGTATTCCTCTTGTTAAGCCACTCCTGAACCACAGACAACGTCAGAGGCGTCTTACCTGGGCTAAGGAAAAGAAGAACTGGACTGTTGCCCAGTGGTCCAAAGTCCTCTTTTCAGATGAGAGCAAGTTTTGTATTTCATTTGGAAACCAAGGTCCTAGAGTGTGGAGGAAGGGTGGAGAAGCTCATAGCCCAAGTTGCTTGAAGTCCAGTGTTAAGTTTCCACAGTCTGTGATGATTTGGGGTGCAATGTCATCTGCTGGTGTTGGTCCATTGTGTTTTTTGAAAACCAAAGTCACTGCACCCGTTTACCAAGAAATTTTGGAGCCCTTCCTGCTTCCTTCTGCTGACCAGCTTTTTGAAGATGCTGATTTCATTGTCCAGCAGGATTTGGCACTGCCCACACTGCCAAAAGCACCAAAAGTTGGTTAAATGACCATGGTGTTGGTGTGCTTGACTGGCCAGCAAACTCACCAGACCTGAACCCCATAGAGAATCTGTGGGGTATTGTCAAGAGGAACATGAGAAACAAGAGACCACAAAATGCAGATGAGCTGAAGGCCATTGTCAAAGAAACCTGGGCTTCCATACCACCTCAGCAGTGCCACAAACTGATCACCTCCATGCCACGCCCAATTGAGGCAGTTTATTAAAGCAAAAGGAGCCCCTACCAAGTATTGAGTACATGTACAGTAAATGAACATACTTTCAAGAAGGACAACAAATCACTAAAAATGTTTTTTTTTTTATTGGTCTTATGAAGTATTCTAATTTGTTGAGAGAGTGAATTGGTGGGTTTTTGTTAAATGTGAGCCAAAATCATCACAATTAAAAGAACCAAAGACTTAAACTACTTCAGTCTGTGTGCATTGAATTTATTTAATACACGAGTTTCACAGTTTGAGTTGAATTACTGAAATAAATGAACTTTTCCACCACATTCTAATTTATTGAGATGTACCTCAATGAAGCGAACTTGGGTTCTGCAGCAGGACAATGATCCAAAACACACCAGCACGTCCACCTCTGAATCTTCTTCTTCTTCTTTCGGCTTTTCCCGTCAGGGGTCGCCACAGCGAATCATCTCTCTCCACCTATCCCTATCTTCTGCATCCTCAACACTTGCACCCACTAGCTTCATATCCTCATTAATTCCATCCATATACCTCCTCTTTGGCCTTCCTCTTTGCCTCCTGCCTGGCAGCTCCATGTCCAACATTCTCCTACCAATATACTCATTCTCCCTCCTCTGAACATGTCCAAACCATCTTAATCTGGCCTCCCTAACTTTGTCCCCCAAACGTCCAACATGAGCTGTCCCTCTGATGTACTCATTCCTAATCCTGTCCAATCTTGTCACTCCCAAAGAGAACCTCAACATCTTCAGCTCTGCTACCTCTAGCTCTGACTCCTGTCTCTTCCTCAGTGACACTGTCTCTAAACCATACAGCATGGCCGGTCTCACCACTGTCCTGTACACCTTCCCCTTGATTCTCGCTGATATTTTCTGATCACACAGAACTCCCGACACCTTTCTCCACCCATTCCAACCTTCCTGCACTCGCTTCTTTACCTCTTTCCCACACTCTCCATTACTCTGGACTGTTGACCCCAAGTACTTAAACTCCTGTACCTTCTTCACCTCTTCACCCTGTAACCTTACTGTTCCACTTCCCTCCCTTTCATTCACACACATGTACTCAGTCTTACTACGACTGACTTTCATTCCTCTTCTCTCCAGCGCAAACCTCCACCTCTCCAGGCTTTCCTCCACCTGCTCCCTGCTCTCACTACAGATCACAATGTCATCTGCAAACATCATCGTCCAAGGAGACTCCTGTCTGACCTCCTCTGACAACTGGTCCATCACTATAGCAAACAGGAAGGGGCTCAGAGCCGATCCCTGATGTCCCAACTCCACTTTGAACTCCTCTGTCTGACCTACAGCACACCTCACCACTGTCCTGCTCCTCTCATACATGTCCTGCACCACTCTGACATACTTCTCTGCTACTCCTGACTTCCTCATACAGTACCACAGCTCTTCTCTTGGCACCCTGTCATACGCTTTCTCCAAGTCTCAAACACACAGTGCAACTCCCTCTGACCATCCCTATACTTCTCCATCAAAATTCTCAGAGCAAAAATTGCATCTGTTGTGCTCTTTCTGGGCATGAAGCCATACTGCTGCTCACAAATTTCCACTGTCTTCCTTAACCTAGCTTCCACTACTCTTTCCCATAGCTTCATTGTATGGCTCATCAACTTTATCCCCCTATAGTTGCTGCAACTCTGCACGTCACGTCAAGATCGGCACTAACACACAAACTAGCTAAAAATTCCACTGCTGCCTCTCCCAGACACTTCCAGACCTCCACCGGGATGTCATCAGGACCAACTGCCTTCCCACTTTTCATCCTCTTCAAAGCCTTCCTGACTTCATCCTTTCTAATCTTATCTACTTTCTGTTCCACAGAGTTCACCCCTTCTACTCTTTTTTCCCTCTCATTTTCCTCATTCATCAGCTCCTCAAAGTATTCCTTCCATCTCCTCTGTACACTCTCCTCACTTGTGAGCACCCTTCCATCTCTATCCTTAATAACTCTAACTTGCTGCACATCCTTCCCATCTCGATCCCTCTGCCTAGCTAACCTGTACAAGTCCTTCTCTCCTTCTCTAGTGTCTAACCTAGTGTACAACTCATCATATGCCTTCTGCTTGGCCTTAGACACCTCCCTCTTCACTCTGTGCTGTAACTCCTTGTATTCCTGTCTATTCTCTTCAGTCCTGTCCATGTCCCACTTCTTCTTGGCTAACCTCTTCCTCTGGATACTATCCTGAACTTCCTCATTCCACCACCAAGTCTCCTTATCTTCTTTCCTCCTTCCAGATGACACACCCAGCACCTTTCTCCCTGTCTCCCTGATCACTTCTGCTGTAGTTTCCCAGTCATCTGGCAGCACTACCTGACCACCCAGAGCCTGCCTCAACTTCTGTCTAAATTCCTCACAACATTCCTCCTTTTTCAGCTTCCACCACTTGGTTTTCTTCTCTATCTCTATCTTTGACCTCTTTGTCTTACAGACCATCAAAGTCATCCTACACACCACCATCCTATGCTGTCTGGCTACACTCTCTCCCACTACCACTTTACAGTCACTAATCTCTTTCAGATTGCCTCTTCTACATAGGATGTAGTCTACCTGTGTTCTCCTACCTCCACTCTTGTAAGTCACTCTATGCTCCTCCCTCTTCTAAAAATAAGTGTTAACCACACCCATGTCCATCCTCTTAGCAAAGTCCAATACCATCTGTCCTTCAAGGTTCCTTTCCTTAACTCCAAACTTGCCCATCACCTCCTCATCACCTGTGTTCCCCTCACCAACATGTCCATTAAAATCTGCTCCTATCACCACTCTCTCACCCGTGGGAATACTCTCCATCACCTCATCTAATTCACTCCAGAATCTCTCTTTCTCCTCTAACTCACAACCTACCTGTGGGGCATAACCACTAACAACATTCAACATCACCCCTTCAATCTCTAACTTCAGACTCATCACCCTGTCTGACACTCTCTTCACCTCCAGAACATTCCTCACCAAGTCCTCCTTCAGGACCACACCTACCCCATTTCTCTTACTATCCACACCATAATAAAACAGCTTGAATCCTGCTCCTATACTACGAGCCTTGCTACCCTTCCACCTGGTCTCCTGTACACACAGTATATCCACCTTCCTTCTCTCCATCATATCAGCCAGCTCTCTACCTTTCCCTGTCATAGTACCAACATTCAGAGTTCCTATTCTCAATCCTACACTCTTACCTTTCCTCTTCTCTCTCTGTCTGTGCACTCTCCTCCCTCCTCTACTTCTTCGACCAACAGTAGCCCAACTTCCACCGGCGCCCTGTAGGTCAACGGCGCCGATGGTGGTCGTTGTTAACCCGGGCCTCGACCGATCCGGTATGAAATTCGTACTGACGATTCGCATGGTTAAATTTGGCAATGTTTTATGCCGGATGCCCTTCCTGACGCAACCCTCTCTATTTATCCGGGCTTGGGACCGGCACAGAAGTCACTGGACTGTGACCCCCATGGCTAGATTCAAGTCCACCTCTGAATGGCTGAAGAAAAACAAAATGAAGACTTTGGAGTGGCCTAGTCAAAGTCCTGACCTCAATCCCATTGAGGTGCTGTGGCATGACCTTGAAAAGGTGGTTCATGCTCGAAAACCCTCCAATGTGGCTGAATTACAACAATTCTGCAAAGATGAGTGGGCCAAAATTCCTCCACAGCGCTGTAACAGACTCATTGCAAGTTATGGAAAACACTTGATTGCAGTTGTTGCTGCTAAGGGTGGACCAACCAGTTATTAGGCTTAGGGGGCAAACACTTTTTCACACAGGGCCATGTAGTTTTGGATTTTGTTTTCCCTTAATAATAAAAACCTTCATTTAAAAACTGCATGATGTGTTTACTTGTGTTATCTTTGACTAATATTTAAATGTGTTTGATTATCTGAAACATTAAAGTGTGACAAACATGCAAAAAAATAAGAAATCAGGAAGGGGGCCAACACTTTTTCACACCACTGTATATATATATATATATATATATATATATACTCTCACACACACACCACACACCATCTCTGCTCTTTGCACACACATTCTATATGACAGCTTCATGCTTTAAATCTATAATCTACCCTTTTTTCTGGATACATAAATGCATTTTATAACCTGCTCTTATTAAAAAATCATAAAGAAAGAGAGAAAGAAAGAGAAAGAGAAGCAGAGAGAGACAGCGAGAGAGAGAGAGAGAGAGAGAGAGAGAGAGAGAGAGAGAGAAGTCAGTGGTGTAGTCATTGAGGTGTATGTTCACCTGCCAGCTGCTGACTTTGTGGGCGTGTTCCTCTTTTCCATCACGCTTCAGGTCGAGTGCGAGTGACTGAGCAACCAGCAGACGCCGAGCCTCTAGAGTCAGCTCAGACTGGATGGTGAGGAACGGCACCTCTGATACCTGAACCTCCTCCTCTTCCTCTTCCTCCTCCTCCTCATCACCTTCTTTATAGTTCCTTTGATTCCATTCATGGCTGTTCTTCCACAGCAGTGCCTTCGAGAAGCTCCTCTGTTTTTCAGTTTGTTTGGAGATACTGAGCGACTGGCTGTGCTGCAGAACCGACTGACGTCGAGTGCTCAGAAGAGAACGTCCCTCTTCCTGTTCCACTTGTGCCTTTAGATCCCACAGGCTGCTGCAGGAACCATAGCTGGATAAATCTCTCAGTGTGCCCTGAGGGGCATCAGGGCAGTTATGGGACATGTTGATTTGAGACACAGCCCTCACACAGTGATTTCCTGAGAGTTTTAGTGTATCACGGTGTTTCCGCAGATCCGAGTCACTGTAGCTGAGGTTCTTGTGAGCGTAGTGAAGAGGCACCTGGGAGCTGTGCTTAGGAGTCGCGAACGGACCAGGAAGTCGAGGCAGATTGAAATTAACCGCTCCTACCATGATGTGGCTGCTGATCTGAGATTCTGATCTGGTATTAAAACAAACCGAGTTCTCGTCATCAGATATGATGTCTGGAACCTCGAGAACGTCCTCCTCGATGACCTGCCGGTTCTCCACAATGTCCAGCAACAGCTTGCAGATGAGCGGCACGAGTTTTGGTACGTATCTCAGCTGCCGAGCTTCGTCTCCGTGCAGGATGTGTTTCTGACGAATCAGGAACTGGGGCAGCGTGACGGGATTGACTCTCGGTTCAGCGTGGGCAAACACGTTCCTCAGCGGAACCAAGCACTTTGCAAAGTTCCGAACACACTCCAGCTGTCCTCTGGTCTGGATGGAATTTGGTCGTTTGGATCGCACCATTAAAATGGCCTGGTTGGCGGTCATGTGTGAAGTGAACAACAGGAAGCAGGCAAGTAGGACACCTGTGGAAACGCTGATCTTGCTTAAAACAATCACATGAAACCAGAGGAAAGTGTCGGAATCGTAAGGTACCTGTTCTCCCGAGTCCTGCGTGACAGTGAACAGCGACTTTCCCCTCCTGCATGGCAAAGGACATGACTTTCATCATGTCCAGGATCGCAGTGAGGGAGGCCACTCCATAGTCGTTCCATCCAAAGTTGTAAAAATAAACTGCAACACCAGAACCATGGCATTAGAACACTGTGAAGCATCAAAAGCATCAAAACCCTGAACCACTAATTCAATAAATTCCCCAAAACCTCAAATCTGAACGTAGCCTGAGAGGCACAAGAGAAAAGCTATGGCCCTATGATGTGAGAGCCAGAGTCAAGAACCCTGCCATGTTCTCTGGGTGGGAGGGGCATTCTCTCTCCACCTCTCTCTCTCTCTCTCTTTCTCTCTCTCTCACTCTCTCTCACACTACCCACACAAGAGTGTGGGTAGTGTTCCCCCTTAACCATCTCCAAAAAAACTACCAAAACCAAAAGCAGACAAATTCTTAACAGTTTCTGCTTCGTTTTCAACCTTACTACCAAACTTTGTGAAGAATTTCTATTATTTCTAAAGAAGGAAACTCAGGAAACACACACACACACACGAGACAAACTACAGGAGACTCCAGCAAACTGGTGCTAAGAGAAGGATTAGGGTACAAAGTGTACTGGTTGAGGAAATGGGAATAAAGTCGGTCCATAGCAGGATTCCTGATGTAAATTGTCTGAATTTCAAGCCTGTCATCTATTATTACAGATCTCTAAGAAGCAAATTAGTGAAACTAGATGATAGTCTATTACCGAAGACATGAATCCACACAATTTCTCCACCTTTCATTTGTCAAACTCATGGTTCTACCAGACTCGTGTGTGAAGTCAGTTCAAACATTCTTTCATTGGTTCTTCACTCACTGCCAGCCTCCATGAAGGTCTCGGGCAGGTAGGTGAAGCCGCTTTCCGGCTCTAGCGGGTTTCCACAGTCAGCATGTTCGCCAGGTTGCTGCAGGTTAATGACTGTCCTCAACCCACACCTTAAGGAGGACAGACACAGGGTTAATGCAACTAAACCTCAGCTAGCAAGATTAAGAACAAAAGGAGCTGGAGCCTTTAATTACCTTTGGAATTGCTCGATGATGTTGTACCTTTTTATTATTTCAGTAGAAGGTCGTGCCATGGCGAGTAAGTTGTCTGTGATCCTAAACATACAAGAATCTGGTCAAAATGTTGGCTGTACAAAGTAATTTAAAAAATTGTGATTGAAGGCATTTGCTGATTTTGCAAAGTATCAAGTAATACTACAGTCTTGAGATGTTTACAGTCATGACTGTTCTACTGTGAAATGATCATCACTCACTCATCATTATACCCTACTCACTCATCATTATACCCTACTCACTCATCATTATACCCTACTCACTCATCATTATACCCTACTCACTCATCATTATACCCTACTCACTCATCACTATAGCATACTCACTCATCACTATACCCTACTCACTCATCATTATACCCTACTCACTCATCATTATACCCTACTCACTCATCATTATACCCTACTCACTCATCACTATACTCTACTCACTCATCACTATACCCTACTCACTCATCATTATACCCTACTCACTCATCATTATACCCTACTCACTCATCATTAGATCCTACTCACTCATCATTAGACCCTACCCACTCATCACTATACTCTACTCACTCATCACTATACCCTACTCACTCATCACTATAGCATACTCACTCATCACTAGGCCCTACTCACTCATCACTCATCACTATACCCTACTCACTCATCACTATACCCTACTCACTCATCACTAGGCCCTACTCACTCATCACTATACCCTACTCACTCATCACTATACATTACTCACTCATCACTATACCCTACTCATTCATCACTAGGCCCTACTCACTCATCACTATACCATACTCACTCATCATTATACCCTACTCACTCATCACTCATCCCTATACCCTACTCAATCATCACTATACCCTACTCACTCATCATTATACCCTACTGAATCTTCACTATACCCTACTCACTCATCACTAGACCCTACTCACTCATCACTATACTCTACTCACTCATCACTATACCCTACTCACTCATCACTAAACTCTACTCACTCATCACTATACCCTACTCACTCATCACTAAACCCTACTCACTCATCACTTATCATTATACCCTACTCACTCATCACTATACTCTACTCACTCATCACTAAACCCTACTCACTCATCAGTAGACCCTACTCACTCATCATTATACCCTATTGAATCATCACTATACCCTACTCACTCATCACTAAACCCTACTCACTCATCACTCATCATTATACCCTACTCACTCATCATTATACCCTACTCACTCATCACTATACCCTACTCACTCATCACTATACCCTACTCACTCATCATTATACCCTGACTCACTCATCACTAAACCCTACTCACTCATCACTATACCCTACTCACTCATCATTATACCCTGACTCACTCATCACTAAACCCTACTCACTCATCACTAAACCCTACTCACTCATCACTCAACCCTACTCACTCATCATTATACCCTGACTCACTCATCACTATACCCTACTCACTCATCATTATACCCTACTCACTCATCACTATACCCTACTCACTCATCACTATACTCTACTCACTCATCATTATACCCTACTCACTCATCACTAAACCCTACTCACTCATCACTAAACCCTACTCACTCATCACTCATCACTATACCCTACTCACTCATCATTATACCCTGACTCACTCATCACTATACCCTACTCACTCATCACTATACCCTACTCACTAAACCCTATTCACTCATCACTATACCCTACTCACTCATCACTAAACCCTACTCACTCATCACTATACCCTACTCACTCATCACTAAAACATACTCACTCATCACTAAACTCTACTCACTCATCACTAAACCCTACTCACTCATCACTCATCATTACACCCTACTCACTCATCACTATACTTTACTCACTCATCACTATACCCTACTCACTCATCACTAAACCCTACTCACTCATCACTGTACCCTACTCACTCATCACTAGACCCTACTCACTCATCAGTATACCCTACTCACTCATCACTCATCCCTATACCCTACTCACTCATCACTATACCCTACTCACTCATCATTATACCCTACTGAATCATCACTATACCCTACTCACTCATCACTAGACCCTACTCACTCATCATATTTTCAGTACAGACTTTATTGTCATTATTCTGACACCAAAGTCTGTTCTATTCCTAAGCCTAACATTTAACCCCTAACCCTGACATTATTTCAGTGTGTCTTAATAAACAGATGTTGATCTGATGTACTGTATACTGCATGTTTGTAATGTTAGCTACGTGGAGCGCACTGATAGATAGATTTTATGATAGAACATCCCCATTTTCCAGCTTTTTATTTTCTTTGTATTCTATTGGCATTTGTTCCAATGCCATAAATATCATTTGTTGCCAATAGAACACAAATGTCAAGTGTCCCTTTGTGGGTGTGTCCACTTCATCACTTCAGAATGGACCATTCTACAATCTATAACCCTTTATCAAGGTTGTATGAACTGCACAGTGGTTTATTTCAGGTACCAGGAGGAGTAGAGGCCTCTGATGGCCTGTTGGTCTTCACTCCAGCGTGACGGGTCTTCGTATTTGCAGGCTCGGCCTCCGCACCCGATGGAGCACTGCATGTGGGTGGGGATCACATAGCGTAGCGTCTCTCCAACCACCGTGTACTTCGCTGTGGCCATCATCAGTCTCACTGTGAAACAGGAAAAAGTCACTACAAACATGTTGAATCTTGGAGTGTGTTCTGTTCTCCAGGTTTACAACTGAACACCGTGTGGAGAGTGTGGAACTGTGAGAGAACTTTGAGAATTTCAGCTGGAGTTCTGGGTGGTTTCTGCTCTGTGCTAAACAGAAGAACCATTGAAGTATCTTGATTAGGGATATGTGAAGCAGATGGAGATGAATGTATTTGAGTTAATCAGGAAGAAAGCAGACGAGTTTCAGAAACTTCACTTGACTCATTTCATGACTCTGTTTTATAAAGCAAGAAGAAGCAATGGTGGAAACTCTTTATACCCAACTGCAGCTCCATCGTCTGTGTGGTTCCTCAGTGGTTCTTTAGATGGTTAAACAGCTTTAGCTCCACTTGCTACTACTCTACTCTGTATATGACCAATATGACCAATACAAAGCGCATGTAAACTGTATGGCTGCTTACAAAGAACTGACCCAAGCCAAGCATTCCACGTCAAGGCACCACACAGGAAGTCATGCCACCAAGCTTGGGCTAAAAATAGAACAGACTGCCCATGGCACCAATCTGTCAACAAAAAAACACCCCAAAAATCACCTAGCTTATGGAACGCATGCCGAAGGCAACGTTGGTGTCATGGGTTAACTCAAAACAGCTTTCACTGAGTGAAAAGAATTTCGTAAACTCGCTCCGGTTGGCTTTCCACTGACGTTTTGAATGGCTACCATGTGTACGCGCGACTTAGCCGAGGTTCGGTTTGTTCGTATGCTGAAAATGCCTCGTATGCCGATGCAAATTTCTTGCAAAATTTCAATTCTTAAGGCAAAAATTTGTAAGGGAGAGCATTCGCATGAAGGTTCCACTGTATTTCAAATTTCACTGTGGATTAAATTGGATAACGTTACTTAGCTTCCTACAAAGGTTTTACTTGAAAACATTTTCAATATAGAACTCTTAACGGTTCCCCCAGTCGGATGACCTAAATATACAAATTTCTAACTTTAATAAGCATCTTATATCTGTAACTTTAAATTTTCTTACGTCTTCAGAACAGAGAAGTTGAAGAAATATGCAAATAAGATGGAAATGATCTCTGTTTCTGGCTGTAAACAGATAAACCATGTGATTCTTAAAAACGTACCAGACTCCATGTTGTTCAGCAGGAAAACAGCAGAAAGTCATCCAGACTGACTCCAACCTCCATTATAATATCTGTAAATCAAAATATATATACGTTGAAACTGACATTAAACTTTTTAAATATCAATTTTGATTCAAATGACTGAATTATATTTAGAGTGGAATTTTATGAAGCTGAGGGTTGGTGAGTGAGGAGTAAAAGATTAAATCCAGGCTCTTTAGACTTCTATATTAGATTTTTCTTTTTCATTTTATTTACTGTGATACAAATCATTTGAATATTAAACAAATATTCTGCCGCTCTGCTGCAGCCGATTTACGGCTTCAGAAAAGTAATCAGTTTTACCTGTAAAATCAGGGCGCATGCTTCGGGTTTCTCAGACGGTATCCTGGATGCTGAGAGGTGAGCATGTGCTGCTCATGAAATCCATCCCCAGTGTTTCATCTGCAGCTCGTCTGATCATCGTGCCTCGTTAATCTCCACAGTGAAGCTTTTATATGTCATTGTTAAAAGGGAAAAGTGCATAAAAGGCATGAATAAAAGGAAAGATCATGAGTGTAGCGCTGGCTGAAGGTCAGGAGATAAACCAGGTCACTATTTCTGACTCCTCCTAGTTTAAGCCACTAATCCACTTATTCCTGAAACAGTACACAGACCTCAGCACTGAGCCCAGTCTTTTACACTCTTCATTCAATTTAATTTAAACTTATATTAAAACTCAGTAATGCTTATCTAACAACATTTACTGCGTTAATTAACCTGGACAAAAAAAATCAGTTCACCTTATTATGAATCCTGGATTCTGATTGGTCAGAAGGTGCTGATTGATTTCCTGCAACAGCAGCTCTGCTATTAGTTTCTATAGTAAGAGCTCAGTTTTTCAAAAAATCATACTGAAAATATTATCTTTTTTTTTTTCTCTTTAACTCTTTATTCTCAAAATACA
>JAUCMX010000017.1:23333053-23353053 GCA_033459395.1 Hemibagrus guttatus
GCTGTTCCCCTTTTTCTGCCAAAACAGCCCTGACCCGTTGAAGGCATGGACTCCACTAGATTCCTGAAGGAGTGCTGTGGGATCTGGCACCAAGATGTTAGCAGCAGATCCTTTAAGTCCTGTAAGTTGTGAGGTCGGCCTCCATGGACCAGACTTGTTTGTCCAGCACATCACACAGATACTGGATTGGATTGAGATCTGGGGAATTTGGAGGCGGAGTCAACACCTCAAACTGGTTGTTGTGGTCATCAAACCATTCCTGAACCATTTCTGCTTTGTGGCACGGTGCATTATCCTGCTGAAAGATCTCACAGCCATCAGGGAAGTGTTTCCATGAAAGGGTGTACACGGTCTGCAACAATGCTTAGGTAGGTGCTACGTGTCACAGTAACATCCACATGGACGGCAGGACCCAAGGTTTCCCAGCAGAACATTGCCCAAAGCAGGACACTGCCTCCGCCGGCTCGCCTTCTTCCCATAGTGCATCGTGGTGCCATGTGTTCCCCAGGTAAGAGACGCACACACACCCGGCCATCCACGTGATGTAAAAGAAAACCCGATTCATCAGACCAGGCCACCTTCTTCCATTGCTCCGTGGTCCGGTTCTGATGCTCACTTGCCCATTGTTGGCTCTTTCGGGCATTGCACAGGGGTCAGCACCGGCACCCTGACCGGTCTGCAGCTATGCGTCCCCATACGCAACACACTGTGATGCACTGTGTATTCTGACACCTTTCTATCAGAACCAGCATTAACTTCTTCAGCACTCTGAGCAACAGTAGCTCATCTGTTGGATCGGTCCACACGGGCCAGCCTTCACTTGCAAACAGGAAGGTGAAAAAAAAAGTATAGGAAAAATAACTGGGGCAAAAAGAATGAGGAACAAAAGAACGCTGGAAAAGTGGATTACAGTCTAAAGCTGGAGAACTTAAAGCCACGGCTCTCAAAGTTGTGGAAAGTTAAATAATGTCAGCTGAAATCTAATAACAGCTTCAATTTCAGAAATGAAAGAACTAAATCATTTCAGGCTTCACAAAACTCTAAAATAAACAAGCAAGATATTAAACAATAATGATGCGTAGTCTTTTAATAAACTGTAAAAATAAATAAATAAATAAATAAATAAATCTGAGCACCTCTGCTATAGTGACATATAATGTTGAATAAAACTTACCACGTTCAGAAACACGCTCTAATGGTAATAACTTCATTAATAATGATTTAATAAGCGTTGCTTAGTTACTGTGATGGAAGACAGTAGTCATTTCGCACACTAAGTAGTGCACTACACGGTTCACTCCCTCAGGACTGATTCAGGACTAAACCCTCTCCACTCACCAGGTTGATGAAGGTTAAATATTTCCACCGGCCTCCGTAAGAGCGCGCACCCGGATGTCGCCCTGAGCTCGCTATGGAGGAGTTAGCATTCAGAGTGAACACATACCAGGCAAAAATCACAAAATGCGCAAACAAACACAGCTTAGAGTTCACACCGGACCTTAAAGCAGAAGCAGCGGCCATGTTTCATTCTGAATGAACACTTCCGCGTTACCTCTGAGTAGAAGCGCCGCCCCTTCAGGAAACGCTGCGCTGTGATTGGATGAGACTAGTAAATAAACGTCACGACACGGAAGTAGCGGCATCTCAGCTTTATTAACTTATCCTAAACATTAAAAAAAGTAAACAAGCAAACTATCAACATTTCAAACCTTTACATTTTAAGCAAGGCGAATATATGTTTAAAATGTGAAATGTAACGTTATTTGATTAGTTATAGGGTTAGATTTTTGAGGTAGAGTGAAAAACTTGCCTTTAAAATAAAAAATTTATTTAAAATTTAATTTAAAATGTTTATTTATAACTTATTTCATTTAAATTTTTAATAAAACATTTGACCTCAAGTGAAATTATTTTTAGTATTGCGTAGACAGAATGATCCGAATCTGCTGTTTGTTTAATGTTTTGTTCTGTCTCTTAAAGTATACATAAATCTAATTCCATTTATTTCTTTAAATAAATTTATGCTTTATTTAGATTTAGCCAGCTAAAATGTGCATTATACTGGTGTTCTGTTTTTTTCAGATTTGAAGGACATTTCTGTTCATCCCAATGCTTCAATTCTATTATTTTAATTAACAGTAATACAGATACAATAGCTATTCTTCATACCCGAGGCATCTATTGCTGTTTGTTGGAAGGAAATTGTTCTTTAATCTTTTAATAACTAGCAAATTTTTTGAAGTATGTTGATTGGTTAAACCTTACTGAAGTTAAAATACACAGGAGTTGTGATTAAGTGCATGAAAAAGGTGCTTTTCACACAGAAGCAGCTGAAAGAACGCTAAAACGACATCAGGAAGTCAAAGGTGCAACAAGATGAAGATTTATTACAAACAATCCACTTACTATTTCCCACGGTGTCCTTTACAATCTGCTGTTTTGCTCATTTTATGTCAAATACACAAGCTTTTTCGGATTCACTGATGACTGCTCGCACTTGGACATGAACACCCCACTTCACAATTTAGCAAATCTGTTGTTAACATCTGAGTGCAGCAGACCTTCAAGTCTTCTGGAGTCCATGCCTCAACAACTCAGAGCTGTTCCGAAGGCACAAGATGACCTACACAATATTAGGCAGGTGGTGTTAATGTGATGGCTGAATGGTGAAACATAACCTTTTTTCTTTTTTTAATTTTTTTTTATTCTAGATCAACAGTATTTATTAATGCATAGAAAATATCACTGGAATATTAACATCACTGCTTCAGAAGTTTGTTTAGTGTTATTTTCTGATTCTCTCTCTGTAAAGTAACAGTCGCTCTGTAGTGTGCTGAGGAAGTCGATTTCTTCTGGCACGGACTATACTAGCGGCCACGGGAAAGAGACGTTTAAATCCTCCGGAGGAAGCCGGGATGGCCAGCAGTCTGTGGCAGATGCTTTGAAGCTGTGGGAACCGTGTGGCTTCCCGCCAGAATTTCTCGACTGAATCGTCTCCATCCAGCAGAGGTTCGCCGATGTAAAGATCGAGCTCGGAGACTTGTACCGACTTTGTGGAAGTCTGCATGAAGCTGAAGATCATCTTACTCTTGATGTTATTCAAACTGGCAGCTTTCATGGCAAGCTGGTCATCGTGGTCCAGTTTGGCACTACCCTCCTCAACGGGAATCCAAGCATCCGTTTTGCTCATAGCGGATTCTAAGATGGAACAAACCCAGAATTTCGTAGGGGGAGCGAGTGTGGCATCGCAGGCCTCTTCTTCATCTTCGAAAGGTTGCAGTTTAATGCGAGGATCCAGAACCGTAGCGAGGATCAGATCTTGCTGCATGATCAGAGGTTGGAAGTACTCGTGTAGTCCAGAGCGGAGAGCTTCGCAGAACTGGGAATACGTCGTCGTTTTAAGCTTGAGGATTTTATCGAGTCCGATGATGGACGGGATCACGAGGGAGAATGTGACGCCGTCTGACTGAAGCACTTGGATCGCCTCCTCGAAGGGTTCTAATAATCCGAAGATGTCTATGACTTGTTCCCAGTGGACATGGATAACTGGAGGAGAAACCGCCGAGTCGTTCTCTTCTTTCTGTGCTTGGGCTATCAGGCCCGTCACGCCGTCCCAGGCCTCATGCGAAAGCAGCTTACGAAAAGCAGCAAAAGTGGAGTTCCATCTATAACTGCTGTAGCTGTGAGGCTCTGCGAGGGAGAACTTACAGTCCTGCATGAGAACATTATTCCAGTAGGTACTACGCCGGAAAAAGGCCACGATATCTTGCATCTGAGAGAGGACATAGTTCGCAGACTTCGAGTTCTTTAGAGCTTCCTTGATCACCAAGTGCAACAGGCTGCTAAAGCAATCCACATTCGTGCCCAACTGGACTTCCGATAAATCCTCGACGGACACCTGATCGTCAAGGAAGTCGACAATTTCGTCTTCGTCCTGGTCGTTCTTCTGGACGCTGTGCATGACCTTGTAGTCACAGAAAAGGCAGTGTGTGGCGATTGTGTTCTTAGCCTCGTGAACAATAAGGTATCCGATGTTCTGGAGAAACAGCCCGTAGCTCAGGAGCACGGCTTCCAGTTCGCTCATGACGACGCTGTTTGAGTTCTTGTCGCTTAAATGCCGAAACGCGACCGTCGGCCTACAGATGTTCCAGTCGCCATCGAGGAAATGCAACTGGACGGCGAGAATGGGCTCGGCATCCTCGCCGGCCCAGATATCGGCAATGACGTGGATGTTAGCGTTCCCTCCAGTCGCGGTGAGACAGTCCCTCAACTGTTTAATCAGACGTGGTTTAACCATCTTCTCCACTTCCACGTAAAGTCTCAGTCCGATACTACGCTGAGAAAGTCTCGGGTACTGCGGCGCGATCGCAGCCATGAAGTTCCGAAACCCGGATCCTTCCAAGATGCTAAAAGGCAGCATGTCTTCAGAGATCATTTGCAGCGCAGCATCTACGATGACGTTCCGTCGAGACTCCGGCCTGCCGCTGGGCCCGGAAGTGGAGCTCACTCTGCTGATGTCGCTGGCATCTTTTTCAGCGTCAGGGGATTCTGTCTGTCTTAAACACCTCTGGGCTTTTTTGGGGTTCTGTTTTCTTTTACGAACCCTCGTTTCCATCGTTTTCATTACCTGAAAGGAAAATAGTTGAGTTTTGTTTTTAGCAATGTAGAATAAAAGGAAACACTACAGTTAATTAAGAATTTCTTTGGGAAAAACGTTAAAGCTTCTATACAGAATCCTACAATAGAGAGATTTTCCCCCTTCTCTAGTTCCTTGTGTTCAAAGAAATCCATCTAACTAATACTTTATTACTCTGAGTAATGATTTATTTCATATTTGCAGCTTCTCTACTCTGTGTACGTATATATAAAGATTTTTAGGTTGATTTATCCAATAAATTCCATCAATCTCTCGTCACATCACATATTTAGTGTTTTTACTGCTACACACTTCCTCTAATAATGATTATATAATTATAATACAACAAGTAAATAAAAATAAACTATAAGAAGAAGAAGAAAAAGAAGTAGTAAAAGAACTCTAAAGAAATTATTAAAATACTCTGTATTAGTTGCCGTGAATTACAAATATTCTGATATTTCTAAAATCACTAAAATCTGTTGATCTACACTATATTGTCAAAAGTTTTGGGACACCCCTCCAAATCATTGAAATCAGGGGTTGTTTTTCAGGGGTTGGGCTCGGCCCCTTAGTTCCAATGAAAGGAACTCTTAATGCTTCAGCATACCAAGACATTTTGCTCCCAACTTTGTGGGAACAGTTTGGGGATGACCCCTTCCTGTTCCAACATGACTGCACACCAGTGACCAAAGCAAGGTCCAAAAACACATGGATGAGCAAGTTTGTCTCGCAGTCTCCGCTCTAATTCATCCCAAAGGTGTTCTGTGGGGTTGAGGTCAGGCCTCTGTGCAGGTCAGTCAAGTTCCTCCACACCAAACTCACTCATCCATGTCTTTATGGTCATGTTGGAACAGGAAGGGGTCATCCCCAAACTGTTCCCAAAGTTGGAAGCAAAATATCTTGGTCTTTCCCCATTTTATTAAAGTTTAACCTCTTTTTAGTAACACAAATATATGTTCATGTCTGACATGTCCCTCATTAGAGCGATCCAAATCACCATTTTACTATTAGAGCTAGATTTTTCCCTGATAAATTAGAGTCAAAAATTTAACTTGGATCCATTTCTCTCTTTGATCCATTTCTTAATTTGTAGCTAAAATGTTAATACAGGAAGTTTTGGACTGTGTTATTGATCTGGTCTTAAAAAAAAAAAAAAAAAAAAAAAAAAAAAAAAAAAAGACAGACAATAGATGTCTATGAGAAAATCTTTATCACTTTAAATAAGCACAACTCCACTACAAATCATGCAACTGTCTCAATCATGGCTTAGGACCTGATAAAAAAAAAAAATCATTTAAAGATATTTTCATCTTCCCTGAAAGGTCCGTCATTAGAACTGAGTTTTAACTGGAGTCTTGAGAAGGTGGAGGTTGTGGGTCATGCGTCTCTACACATTTATAACTCACAACTTGTCCTTTATAGAGCATGTGATGATCAGAAATACAGTAGGTTACCTGGTCAGGTACATCTGGCACAGACTTTGTTTGCACACCACCATCACAGAGGTCATCCATCTAAACACACATCACAGTCATAAATCACCGAGTCAAACACAGCACACCATCAGGCCTCAACGATTCAGAATGGCCAAGACTTACTTCAGCTTTCTCTTTAGCAGGCTGATCTGCTTCTTCCTCGTTCGTCTCTTTAAAAGATTCTTCAGAAAGCGATGCAGCAGTGTCCGCGTCGATCACCAGAACACCGGTGGCCACTTTACGCTTCAGACTGGAGTACCAATGGTTCTTGATGGAGTTATCAGTCCTGTTAGTGCAACATTTTCTACATTTCAGCAAACTTTATGAACATTTTGAAACAAATCCCTGAATAAAGATATATAAAGATGAGTTGTTTGAACAGAACAAAAGTCTTTACGTTATCCTTTCACACGTTTGTCCTAATGTGACAGGATTAAATCGTACCTCCCAGGAAGCAGTCTGGCGATTTTGGCCCAGCGATTTCCCAGAACGCTATGGGCTTTGCAGATGAGGAGGTCTTCTGCTGCAGTCCAGGACTGTTTATTTACCGAGGGGTCCAGATGATTGTGCCAGCGTTCTCGGCACTGCTTCCCTCGGCGGCCGCTTAGGTGCCTGGAGATCCTGGACCACTGATGTGTTCCCAACTTTGCCACTAATTTTATGAGCTACAGAAATCATTCAGGACGTTGATTTTAGTGTGATTTAATACCAAGTCCTGTATTTCACTTCTATGCACAGCTAAATCATTGAGTGTGGCCCAAGATGCTCACCTTCTCATCCTCCTCTTTAGTCCAGGTACCCTTGATCAAGTTTGGGTCCAACATACAGGTGTAACGGTACTTGCACTCCTGTTCTGTTCGGCCCTGAAATGCAGGTACAAGCTTTCAGTGTTTTACACAAACCAGATCTAATAAATTACAGTTCTCGAGCAGAACAGGGTTTTACTTACATGTAACATAGTCGCAACAGCGTTCCAGTTCTTGCCAATCCTCTCAACCAGAGTCTTAAGACTTTTATCCTGGACACACAAAATATACACCGATCAGCCATAACACTGTGAGCAGTGAGAGGTGAAGTAAATAAGACTGAGTATCTCCTCATCATGGCACCTGTTAGTGGGTGGGATATATTCGGCAGCAAGTGAACATTTTGTCCTCAAAGTTGATGTGTTAGAAGCAGGAAAAATGGACAAGCGTAAGGATTTGAGCGAGTTTGACAAGGACCAAATTGTGATGGCTAGACCACTGGATCAGAACATCTCCAAAACTGCAGCTCTTGTGGGGTGTTCCCGGTCTGCAGTGGTCAGTATCTATCAAAAGTATCCTTTGGTCCATGGGAGGCCCCACCTCGCAACTTACAGGACTTAAAGGATCTGCTGCTAACATCTTGGTGCTAGATCCCACAGCACACCTTCAGGGATCTAGTGTAGTCCATGCCTCGACAGGTCAGGGCTGTTTTGGTAGCAAAAGGGGGACCAACACAATGTTAGGCAGGTGGTCATAATGTTATGCCTGATTGGTGCAAAATGCAAATCTGTCATGCTGTTACGTTAATAAACTCTACCTCTACAAAGCAGTGACATACGAGGCTCCTTCCATAAATGTTAAATAAACACATTTCTCCTAACTTCATATTACAATGTTCAGTGTTTGTCAGCAGAACATGTGAATATTAGAATGAAAGCATAAATATAAACCTTACAAGAAACAAACACCACCTTTTGACCGGTCAGAATCCAGAATTCAACAGTAACAAAGATCTGTGATTTTTCCCCCCAAGGATCATGCTGATTTTTTTGTTTGTTTTTTTTGGGTGACAAATCTGAAAAAGCAAACATGCCTTTGAGTTGATCTGTTCACTCTTGTGGTTAGGATTAAAAATGAAAAGTTAGCAGTAAACACCACTCACTTCTTCAGGACTCCATCTGGCCTTCGTCTTTTCACCCAGCCTCTGTTTCTCCTCCAGGTTTTCGGTCAGGTCAAAGACCCTGAATTCCTCCATCTGCGTACAAACACACACATCACACACGTATCATGAGTTAGACCATATAAGGAGTCAGATTTGTATTGGAGATGTTTCTGGAGTCTACTTTTAAAGGAACAAAAAAGTCATTTTTTGGAATTTCTATATTGTAAAAATAACCCTCCTCTTTTAATGTTTAATCTAATCTAACCTAATGCACCTTTAAAGACAACACGGTGTGTAAATTCTTACGTTTTTTTCAGCAGAATGTAACATTTGTAAGTGGAACAACATATTTGAGTGGGCGGGACTTTGTCTTATTCACCTTTCATTTAATTGGATTGTTAATGAAGGCTTAAACTTTTCACATTTGACATGAATTCCATATTACTTATCTAAGTAAACAATAAAAACAAACTGCTTATTGTTATGAAACTGCTTATAATCCCTCAGAATGTGCTGTTACCATAGAAACCTTCTGACCAATCAGAATCCAGAGTCAGCTACTGGAGGAAACCAGAAGAGTATCCTTAGTCATACTGAATGGATTATTTAAAGGTCTGTCACTACGCATGTGCGGAAACTCAGGTCTTGTTATGCGCATGCGCGAAATTGGTGCCAACAAATTATATTCTTAGTAGCATTATAACGACAGTATTAAACTGCCGTAAAGCGTATCGTCATACTTCAGACAAAAAGTAGACGCGTTTCCGCGCATGCGCAGTACAAATCGTGTTTCCTGTACGGATCGACTAGTGACAAGTCTTACTTCTTTTTTGCGATTAGCATAAACCGGAAATTGCGTCAAAGTATAACCGTTACCATCAAATCAAATCCGTTTAGCGGGCTAACTTTTACTGATAGCTAGCTCTACGTGATAGCTCCTACCCAACTAATTTTGCTTAAAGCTGCAGTTTTTTGTGTTACTTAACAAACCCGTTCTTTTTTTAAAAAAAAAAAAAAACAACTTTAGGGCGTGCTTGAGAAACTAATAAAAAGTAGTAAAAAGTGTTTAAGTTAAGATAAAATGCAGCAAGCTAACAGGAAATGCTATGCGATTCAAAAACGTTGGGAAAAATCCCAAACCGCTTTAAAGAATGTGGAAAATGTAAATTTTATTTATACGGACAAGTTTATATTCAATTACCTACAAATTATTTTAAGTTAACAGCACAAAATGTTCATTCAGCCATGATTTTCCTTTAAAAGTAACGAGCATTGGCTAGGAAGCAAAACCGTTAGCTGTGCTAGCTAACCGTTAGCCAGTTAGCTAGGAATGTCTTGTGGTTACCTGGGCAGTTAGAACCGAAGACTTAACTTCTCGCAGCCTTTTAGACTACCAGAAACCTATTAAGCATTAATATGTTTCACTATAAAACATTTAAATGCACGTTACATGTAGTTTAAAATGTTCGTGCATGTTATTTATTTTTCGTTCTCGTGTTGTCCGTGCAGAGAGTAATTTCGCTTCCACGCTCTCACACGGACGTCCAACAGCTCGTTTATAGTTTACCGGCCACAGTCAAACGGAACCCGCGCGCTCTGAGGTTGCGTCATGAGCGTCAGGGCTGCGCTGAAATCGCGCATTGTCGGGGGCTCTGTTCGAAACGTGCTTCATGCTTCCCGTGCCTCCAAAATGTAGCTGCTAATAAGCTCTATCTGTACAGAGAAACAACTACTGATCTAGATTATTATTTATAGTTGTGATGTAGCAGAATGTAAATTACAAATATTTAAAATAGGCTGCGGTGCTTTATGCACGTCAACACCGCGCCGACATTGCGCAAACAGTTAAGCGCAATATTTCACACACACACTCATCAAACACTTTGTACACTTACTCATTAGTGCAGTTATCTAATCAGCCATAAAATCACACAGATATAGATTAATAGCATCCATTAATGTACACTTTAAACACCATAATGAAGAAAAAGTCTGATTTCTGTGACTGTAACTGCGGCATGATTGCTGGTTTCAGATGTGCTGGTTTAGGGTCAAACTTTTTTATTGTGTAATCATCATTATTACTGAAATAAAGTTTAAGCATTATCCAATTTTAACAATATAACCTTGAAAAGAACAACAAAACCAACATCGCATACAGTCAATTAAGAATTAACAATAACACCCCAAACAATAACACAAAATGAAATGAACTAACTAACTAAATAAATAAATAAATAAAACGGGAGGGAAAAGAAAAAAAAATATGTATAAACAAATAAACTTAACAGAAGGCAGAGATTTAAGAGACTTTTCCATTTCTTAAGGAAGCTACTCTTCCCAGAACATCTAATCTTTTCTAGTTTGAGAAAAAACATGGTATCTACAAGCCATTGAGATGTAGTAGGAGGCTTATCAGATTGCCAGTGGATTAGAATACGATGCCTAGCTATTAAGGACGTAAAAGCTAAAATATCCAATTGTTTGGAACTAAACTGAGACCAGACCTTTGGAACCCCAAAAATTGCAATAGCAGGGCAAATATCAATACTGACCCTGAGCACCGTGGACATCACTGTAAAGTAGTGAACCCAGTCAGTTTGCAATTTAGAACAAGTAAAGAACATATGACTCAAATTGCACTGAGATGCTTGACATCTGTCCTCTATAGGAAAATATATTGCAGATAACCGGGCCTTAGAGAAATGGATTCCATATAGTACTTTAAATTGTATAAGGCTCAGACGAGCACATATCGTACTGGAACGTATTCTATCCAATGCAGCGGCCCAGCATTCCTCTTCAAAATTCTCTCCAAGCTCATCCTCCCAGGCTCTTTTCATTTGAGCAATAGCACTTCCGTCTAAACATAGTAGCCGACCATAAATTCTTGAAATTTGTGACTTGTGATGAGGGTTATATTTCAGAAGTTCTTCCCATTCTTGTATAGGAGGTGAAGAGGGGTAACAAAGCGGCAGCACAATGTCTAACCTGTAAAAACCAGAACAGGTGAGATTCAGCCCCAGTTCAGAGGACAACTGTACATAATTGCAAAAGGTACCTTCTTTATATGGGTCTTGAAAGCATCTGATGCCTTTTCCATGCCATTGCTTAAAAACAGGATCAGTAATGGATGGTGGAAACATGATTCTCCTGTAGAGGCATTAATCTTGAGGCGGAGATAAATTTGAAGTGTCGCCTGAATTGACCCCAGATCCGAAGGGTGGATATGAATACTGGATTATGTGTTAAAGAGGTAACTTTACAAGATAGGGGTGAAGTAAGCAATGCCAATAAAGAGGTAGATATACATGAACTTGCCTTCAATCTGCACCATAGTGCAGTGGATGAACTGATCCAAAATGTTAATTTACGAACATTTGCTGACCAATAGTAGAACACAAAATTGCGCAACGCAAGCCCACCACTAAGCTGACATCTATGAAGCAATGATTTCTGAATTCTGGGCACTTTACCGCCACACACAGAAAGTGGGTAACAGTCTGGTCAAAAGATTTAAAGAAACGCTTAGGGAGAAATAGAGGAATGCACTGAAAAACAAAGGGAAAAATTTGTCAAAATATTCACTTTTACTGCATTAATTCGACCAGTCATTGATAAATATAGATTGCTCCATCTCTGAAAGTCGGACTTAGTTTGTTCCAACAAAGGAGAAAAAATTGCAGATAACAGAGAGAGCAGGGATCTAGTAATATTAATGCCAGATACCCGAATCCTGTTTTATTTATTTTAACTGGAATGTCTGTCTGTAAAAGTCCCAAAGCCAATGCATTAACAGAGAAGTACTCACTCTTCTGAAGATTCACTTTATACTCAGAAAATGATCCAAATTTTTCTATAATGGATAAAATATCTGGGAGACTCGAAATTGCATTAGAGATATATAATAGTAAATCATCAGCATGAAGTGACAATTTAATTTCAATGCCTAATCGAACCACGCCCTGGAACAAAGACGACGACTTCAAAGCAATCGACAATGGTGCAATTGGTCAATGCAAACAGGAAAGGGGAAAGTGGACACCCCTGCCGTGTTCCCCGTCCCAGACAAAAATAGCTGGACCTTACGTTATTGGTGTGTATGTTTGCCTGAGGAGAAGAATATAAAAGGCGTATCCAAGAAATAAAATTATTCCTAAACCCAAATTTTTGAAGCACTGTGAAAAGATATTCCCACTCCACTCGGTCAAATGCTTTCTCAGCATCGAATGTAATCACGACCTAAGGTGTTGTGTTACATTTAGAAGAGTCAGATGTGCTGGTTTAAGTTTTTCTGATCCCTGCTAGGATTTTCACACACAATAGTCTCTAGAGTTTACACACACAAAATCTTCCTGTGAGCAGAAGAACAGTTGCAAGAAAATCCCCAGGTCTTTTTTCATCTGTCCAGTATTGGTGATTCTGTGCTTATGATGGCCTCATGATGTAGTTTTCTGCTGTTGTAGCTCCTCCACCTCAAGGTTTGATGTGTTCTGTGTTTCTGAGGTGCTTCTCTGCTCGCCACGGCTATAGAGTGATTACTCGATTTACTACAGACGTCCTGTTAGCTCAGACAGGTCTAGAGATTTCAGTAATTTCTGATCTGTTGGGAATTTCACACACGCCTGCCATCCTTGTGTGAGTGATTTACACTATTTTAAAATGTATTGTAGTAATAAGAGTCTGAGAGTTTAGTTCTTGCAGTGAACTCACTAAGTTAAATCAGATTTTGTTGAGCTTTTGTAATCCAGGAAGTATACATCGATCAGGTATAACATTGTGAGCAGTGAGAGGTGAAGTGAATAAGACTGAGTATCTCCTCATCATGGCACCTGTTAGTGGGTGGGATATATTCAGCAGCAAGTGAACATTTTGTCCTCAAAGTTGATGTGTTAGAAGCAGGAAAAATGGACAAGCGTAAGGATTTGAGCGAGTTTGATGAAGGACCAAATTGTGATGGCTAGACCACTGGATCAGAACATCTCCAAAACTGCAGCTCTTGTGGGGTGTTCCCGGTCTGCAGTGGTCAGTATCTATCAAAAGTGGTCCAAGGAAGGAACAGTGGTGAACCGGAGACAGGGTCATGGGTGGTCAAGGCTCATTGATGCACGTGGGGAGTGATGGCTGGCCCGTGTGGTCCGATCCAACAGATGAGCTACTGTTGCTCAGATTGCTGAAGAAGTTAATGCTGGTTCTGATAGAAAGATGTCAGAATACACAGTGCAGGACGGGTCAGGGCTGTTTTGGAAGCACCAACACATTATTAGGCAGGTGGTCAGATGGTCATAATGTTATGACCATCTGATTGGTGTAAAACATTACAGCAGTAATTTAGACGGGTGATAGAGAAAATAATGCAGCTGTTCCAAATCACGTGGTCATGAACACAGCGATCACACTGACTCTGCTGTGATCGTACTGACTCTTTTCACTACATGACTGTATACAATAATGATTTATAATCACACTATCCACTCTCATCCAGAAGAGACAGCATCCATTCTTAGTCCGGTTCCTCTCAAGCTTCACTTCTTCACAAGCTTTTGTAACCTCTGGCTAGTTTATTAGAAATTTAAATCTGCATCTGGATTTCTGTGAAGCTGCTTTAAGGCAGTGTTTATTGTTATTATCATTCAAGAGACCCTAAAGACCGTATGCTGCATATCTACAAATGAATAAATGAATAAATCGCTGAAATGAAGCAGGTTGGTGTTCAGAGAATTGGAATGCTCTGAATTGTCAGTGATTAAAATGAAAGAATAATGTTAAAACAGTGCTAAACAGTTCAAAACACACCAATAAACATGCACAAGCTCCAGCAGCGCTATGACAGGTATCTAATACAGGGTGTGGAAATGCTCCTTTATTAAAGGTTCATGTTCATGCATTAAAGATGTAGGCCTTCAGGACGTCCCTCCCGTTAACGCCTTCCACGGACGCGACGATACTGGCGTAATCACACGCCACCGCCGTGAATCCTCTGGAAATAAAAACATGTCACGTGAAGCCCGAAGAAACAGCTGGACGCATGACACACCAAACGTACCATTGCTTTATTTTGTTACAAAACCAAAGTGTCTTATTTCTCTTACACCGCAGCAATCACATGCTGTATTTTTATCCATTTATAGCTACATTTAATGTTATAGCACATACGTTATCTTGTTGTCAATAGATTGCAAAGAAAATTAATTCATAAAGTGAGCAAAAATAATTGGAATAAATAAATATTAAAAACAATAAGTCCACTCGAACAAAAGCTCAAAACTTTTTTATTGCAGAAATGTGCTACAATTACACATTTTCTTCATAAATGAGAAAAACTAATAAATAATTTAGTTTAAATCATTAACATTAAAAATATGCTGGAGTACACAAGGTCAGCTACATTTACTGCTGAATTAAATAAAAAAAGTGTGATGAGTTTGTGAGCGTACCTGGACATGGTGTGTGAGCCGCCCAGCAGGTGGTACTGACTCTCCAGAGCTAACGGTTTATCTCTGTCCTTCCTCCAGGTCAGCACTCGCATAGACAAATCCTGTGATGCCGTAACCACCCGGAAATCGTCCTGCAGGGGTCAGAGGCGTGTGAACGGATTTCACGTGCATGTGTGTGTGTGTGTGTGTGTGTGTGTTAATGAGGGTTAATGCGAGTGAGGAGCAGGATGAGGAAGTTCTCACCACACACACAGACGTGATGGGCTGCAGATGCTCCTTAAAGCTGGAGATCAGCTCGCCTTTAACAGTATAGACCTTCAGCTCGGTTCCGTCTGCAAGCAGAACCACGCCGCTCCCTTTCGCCTGGAGAACCACGTCCGAGTGCAGAACATTTAAATCTAGCTGGAAAGATTCAACCTGCTGGACTGAAGAGTAAAGAAATCTCGTTTAGGCAAAAATTCCTTAAAAAAGCTTTAAGTATAAGAAATAAGATGTAATTCATTTGTTATTTATTTATTTATTTATTTACAGTTCTGTTTCATTAATAACTGAACTTTATCTCTACACTATACAGCCAAACGTTGGAAAAAGACGACGATTAAAAACATTTTCTAAAAATGTTCTAATGCGGTAAGGGGGCGTAAAATTTCGCCCTCAGCGGTGGGCGGAGCCATGTGTTCGTACCCTGAGCCTCCTGCTTGTATCTGGACTTCTTCATGCTGAACTCGAACACAGAGAGGGTTTTGTGGCTGAGTGACGTGTTGTGAACGACGGCGACTCGTGCAGACTGAGAGGGAAAAAACGCTGCAGCTGCGCAGCCACTGACGGGTAAATTCACACACACCGCTTCAGCGTCTTCCTCTGGACAACACACACTCTGACTGCTGAAAACCTGCCATCAGAAACACACACACAGATGCACACACACAAACACACCGCTTCAGTGTCTTCTTCTGGACAACACTCACACATACACACACACACACACACACACACACACACACACACACAGGTACGTATACACACACACACACACACACACACACAGGTGCATGCACACACACACCACTTCAGTGTCTTCTGCTGGACAACACACACACGCACACACACAATTACTCCACAGCTTTGCTGAATCCTGCGCTCTGATTGGTCAGAAGATGATTGATTCTCTCTAACAGCAGCTCTGTCTGTAGCGCAGGTTTGTATTTCACACACTCGCTCTGATACCTTATCGTTTCCATAGCAACAGCTCCTTCACAGGGACGTGTCCAACACACGCTCTATACAGTCTCACCTTTGGGCTTAAATCGGAGTTGTCCTTGGATGCGGCGAGAATCCACTTCTTATCAGGAGACGCGAGGAGAACGTTCAGGCTGAAGGAGTCACACACGACGTGACGTGACATTTCGGACAGCTGTGGTGACGTCAGGACCAGGAAGGATCCCAGAGCTGTTCCCACCTCAAACACAACACAGAGCATACGAGTGTGTGAAAGAGTGTCTGACTTTAACACTCCTGCTGTATGGACAGAGTCATACACAGTTTACCATGACGAAAGAGTTTCCATCGGTGCTGAAGGTCCTCAGCGTGCAGCGAGACGAGCCGGACGAGAAGGAGCTCAGCAGCGCCCCCGTTCCTCCCTGCCACGTGTTAATGGTCCCGCTGCTGTCCGACGTGATCGCAACGTCCTGCTCTGGGTCTGTGATGATACACGTCAGCGGGTTCTGAGTGGAGCTGGACCACAGAGCCACACCCTGCGACATAAACACATGCTGGAGTCCATGCTAAAGAAGACCTAAAGCTTTAAAATCCAAATCAAACCAAACTCGACAGAATCCACCACATCCTGTCCACGCCAGACTCCAAAATGGTCAAGTAAATATCACAGAAGTTTATAAAGAAGAGAGAAACTCATCACTTAATCATTATTTTAAACAGAATATCAAATCGATGGACACAGTGATAAATGGAAGGATATTTCACAGGGGGCCAATAGTTTTACTCTCATTCAGGAAGATATATGTGTCACATGAATATGCAAATTAAACACGCCCCTTTTCTGATCATTTGCATAATGCTGAACTGGAATCACTTGGAACGATTTCTTTTTACTGTCATGTTTTAAATCCCAGCAATTTTCACACACTCTCTCTCTCTCTCTCTCTCTCTCACTCAGACACACACACACACACTCACACACACGGAATTATAATAGTGCCAAAATTCCTGAAACCAAAATAGCATATTGAATCACATGAACTAAATAAAAACTTGTCACAAAAAAGAAGTTTGATTTTTTCTGCCTTGCAATTTGATCTGAATAAAAAAATCCTTACAGCATTTACAAAAAAATACAATCATTACAAATACAATTATTTTTCAACCTCACAAATTCAGCTTGAAAAAATTCAGGTATTAATATTCAGGTAGACAAAATGCGAGCCTTCAAATTCAGGTCTTAACATCCGGGCTATTACAGGAAGAGCAATGGACTGGCGATTTCTCGGGCCCGTGTCACAGTGCACTTTAAAGTGTGCATCCTGCTCCCCGTGCAGTGTACTTCGCGCGGAACCACTTGCTGATTGGAATGCGGCTCTTGTAATTAACCTTGAACTTGTCCAGTATTTTTTTTTTTGCTATTAAAATAAAAAGTCCTTGTCTGTGACCTGGTCTTCATTTGCATACCGGTACCTGATTGGTTTATATATTTTATGATGCAACAGCTCTCGGTTCAACGTTAGCTTTCGATTAAATGACTTCATTAAAACAGATTTAATGATAAAACACTTTTTTTTTTAAAATGTAGAGTGATTCTGAAGCTATTCTTCACCTTGTAAATGTCCCAGGCTTTGAGGGATCCATCAGTGGAGGCACTGCAGATGACCGGCGTGAAGTTCCACATGTCCTGAAGAGCGTCATTTCCCTTCAGGTACGAGAACCCAACGATCTGACCTTAAAGAAAAACAGATGATTTCCTCTCACTTTTTAAGCATGTGTGTTTCTTTAAAGATGGCTGACTTCACATGCTGAAGGTTCGAGAGCTCGAGGCAGCATCAGTTCCATGCAGATGATGTTTACCTGCGTGTCCTCTCAGGCTCTTACAGCTGTAATCTCCTCCTGATCTCCCAGACGTCATGCTCAGCTCCAGTGTAGAGCGATGCAGATAATAACGCTTCCACGTGTAAGACTTGGTGTCGTCTGATAAGAGCTGGGCCACGTTACAGAAACCCCAGCGACGCAGACACATCTCTCTGCACCCAGGACAGGTTTACATTTACATTTAGATTTATATTCATGCATTAATCGACAGAAAACTTTATACGACCGAAAATGTACCTCCATAACCACTGTGTTTCTGCAGCTTCGTGCCACTCCTGAGCAACACATGACATTTAAGGGGGAAAAAATACAAAATATTAAATTTTATCCATATGTAAACAGATGTGTTTCCTACAGAGGCATTAAATACATAATACTGGATACCAACCATTCCAAACAATGTTTTTAATCCAAAATAATCCTGAATATTTTGTTGAAAACAAGATGAACTCTCCTTCAGTTTTAAAGGTTTGTTATATGTACATTTTTACACTTTAAAAAGAAAAAACACAATCACGTTCACAATACTACTATATTAAAGCAGAGTTATTTCATGAGGAGGCGGGGCTAAAGTGAGTCAGTGACGTCATTAAATACGTCCACAACTTTCGACCATCACATGCTTAAACTTTATCCCAAGAACACGTGTGCTAAGGTGTATGTGGTCATTTTAGACTGGTCCAGCGACTGTATGGTCAGGCTGTTCGGGGACGGCAGGAGGAAATGTGGGCGTGTCCATATTTGCATATGATGTTTATTCATAGTTTGGCGTTTTCGTCTTTTATTCCAAAAATGTTAAAATGATTTTATGTAAATCGTTTTATATGGCAATGAATTGAATTGAATATTTTCAGGAGTATATAAACCATGCAGAAAATAGTAATAAACTGTCCGGATACTTGGCCACAAAAACAATAAATGCCGTGCTACAGACAAAACAGCTTTAATATTTTGGTACGTGAAATGACTTTAAGTATGGCCATTAACTAATCACTCGATTTAGTATAAAGACAAGTCATTGTTTTTTTATCATGTTTTTCCTCTTCCGTGTTTGATAAATCCCGCCTTCTAGGCTGGGTTTAGTTGCGATAGCAACCAAACTGTCCAATCAGCTGTCGCTACGAAAGACTAACCAATCCTAGCACAAGGGGCGGGATTTGTCGAAATACGGGTGGGTAAAGAATAACAGCAAGTTCAAGCAACTTCCACGTTCAGTAAAAGCACCTTACCTTACAAACACACGACACTCTCATTAAATCATCTTCAGTGAGAAATGAAAATATGCTTATTAAGCAGTCCAGAGTTAAACGGTGCTCATTACATTCCATACTGTGAATCTTTTGAAGAGTAAAAAAGAAAATAATCTAACGATACAAAACGCCCATCTGTTTCTGAGAGAATTCGGCAGCTACGGCAAGCTGACTGGGACAATCAGTTAGAATCGCGTTTAGTCTTTGAAATCTGTGTCGTACAAACAAATAATAATGCATACTATTATCCGAACTATAGGGGTATTGGTGGCTCAGTGGTAGGTTTCTTGCCCATCATGTGGACGGGCCGGGCTCGATTCCCAGCCACTGGATGCAGCGCCGGTCCCAAGCCCGGAAAAATGGGAGGGTTGTGTCAGGAAGGGCATCCGGTGTAAAACATTTGCCAAGTTGTTGTGCGGACCAGCTGGTCCGCTGTGGCGACCCCGAACAGGGAAGCAAAGCAACCTCTACTATTATCCGAACTATACTCGGGTCACGGGAGCCTGTGCCTATCTCAGGTGTCATTGGGCGTCAAGGCAGGATACACCCTGGGTTGGCACTTTCTCGTTTGCTTGTCTGTTTAGAATAATTAAATTATTTAGTATTCACAAAAGGGGGGCATGGTGGCCCAGTGCCAACCCATCACAGGGGGCACACACTCTCATTCACTCACTACGGACAATTTAGAGATGCCAATCAACCTACAATGCATGTCTTTGGACCGGGGGAGGAAACCCCCGAGGCACGCGGAACACACACACACACACACGCACACACGCGGCGGAGGCGGGAATCAAACCCCAAATCCTGGAGGTGTGAGGCAAACGTGCTAACCACCAAGCCACCGTGCAATTAAATTGCATTATTCCAATCACAATTTAATATCAATTAAATGTAATTGTGAATTACATTACAATTAATTAAAGATGAAATTTTAGCTAGAAAATAAATTAACGTAACCTGCACAAATTCAATGAAATTAGCTTTATTTTTCTTGGTCATTTTGAGGATATGACTAGGCAAGGGCTTCATGATAAAGCATATAGAATATTTATAATACATTTATATTTTATCTGTATAATAAAGTTCCATCTTTTATTGTCTGATAAGAGTAATGAAGTGTTTCAGCCAGTAGGGGGCGCAAGAACAGCAGTTATGATGCACACACACATCCCAGAGCAGCACACTGATT
>JAUCMX010000017.1:23358053-23403053 GCA_033459395.1 Hemibagrus guttatus
GTGTTTCCCAGTCATAAAGGGTTCCATTTAGGGCATTTTTTATTAAGCTACAATCCTTTAACTATCTAATAAAATACTGAGAAACGTTTGAAGAGGGATCTGTGGTTTATCCATCTGGAGGAACCTTGAAAGGCTCCATACAGAACCTTGCAAGAGGGTTTTTTTCTTTCAGAAAGCCAAAATCATTTAGGAATAATTCACAGCTCTTACAGAATAATCAGAGTGTTTAAGTGCTTCTCTGTTGGAAACAGTTCCATGTAGAACCCTTTTTGGGAGCTATGAACGCTTTAATAATCCAGTTCAGCCATAAAAGAACCCTTTTGTTCCAAGAGTCTGTTTAGTAACAGGGTAAGTGTGCAGAACATACTCCAAACTAGTGCTCATTATTTTTCTCAAAATCTAGAACCCATCAGGAGTTTAACATTTAGCTTCTCTGTACTTTTTTTTTTAGTAAAAACCACTTTGCTGCTCCACAAAGTTGCTTTTAATCTTTAAAAGTGGAGAAGCTGCTAAGCATTTCAGCGGTTCTACATGATTGGAAAAATCTTTCTTGAAGGTTCTACGTCAGACCTTTAAGGTGTTCATGCTGCTAACAGGTAATAAGATAATAAAGGGTTCTTAGCCTCTGGTTCTGGAAACCACTTTGCTGTAGGGTTCTGCATAGAACCTTTATAAATGTTGCTCTCTGCTTAAAATGGTTCCAGATGGAAGCCTTTCTGATAGGAGGACCGCCTGTAGTAGGGTTCTATGTAGAACTTTCCTGCAGAAGAGCAGAACTGAAGAACCCTTACTACATGTTAATTTGAGATTTTCCAGCAGCAGGTCTGCAAAGCACGCTGTGTTCTGCATGCCTGAGATGTCTGGGAGATGAGATGAGTGTGTGTTTGGTTCCCTCAGGTCATGCAGGTAGACAGAGATCCAGGTGTGTTCTTGTTGGTTTTGTAAATGAATATTAAAGCTCCACCCCTCAGCTCAGACACCTGACGTGAAGACGCCTGAGTTCAGAGGAACCCATCGACACGTCTGTTTGTGTTTGTCACGTTCTATAGCACATGTTCTACACGGTTCTGATATTTAGTGTGATTAAAGTGGAGTGCAAAGAGAAAATCCCTCATCCTTAATCAGAGGAATTAAAGCGGCTCTAATATTAACTACGGGTCTTGGGTTCTTTACATCTCCTGCGTTCTGAGAGTTTTATTATGGAGAAAAATAAACGTGTTCAGGAGAGAAAGTCAGTTCCTCTCAGACCAAAATAAAGAGTTCTTGTTCTGTCTTTTCTTTAAAATGGGGGATAAAAATCTTTACATGAAAGTTCTTTACATAAAAAAATAAACAAAGAAAAAATCTAATATATATATATATATATGTTAAATAAAAAAAATTCTTTAAAAAAAGGTCTTTACACATCAATAGTAAAAATAATAAAATTAAAAAATATATATATATTTTTAGATATATAGAGTTATTTACACTTACATTTAATTGTTACTCTTTTGTAAAAAAAATTTTACAAATAAAAATTAAATGAGAATAAAAAATTTTGGAAGTCCATTGTCCATTGTCTGTACCGCTTATCTGATCTATCATCGGTTCACGGGGAGCCTGGGCCTATCTCAGGCGTCAAGGCAGGATACACCCTGGACAGAGTGCCAACCCATTGCAGGACACACACACACACTCATTCAATTAGGAAGTCATTTACATATAAAAATATTAAATACAAATATTTCTAAAAATGTTAAAAAAAATTTTAATTCTTTACATTAAAAAAACAAATGAAAAAACATAGTCTTTTTTTTTTTTTTAATCTGTAAAAGTTCTTTAGATTTAAAAATGATCAGATAAAAATATTTTTTCAACTTTTTTCTTTTTTTTCTTCCTGTTGTTGAGTCGATTAAACAGCCTTAAGTGTGAATTAAAAGTAGATTATCCTGTATATTATACATAGAGAGATAAAGGAGACAGAATGTGGCCCTGTTTGTATCTTTAATGATTAAACGTGAGCTGATGATTTATGATTTTTGTGGTGTTTTAATTTACACGGAGCTTCGCTGTTATCTACACACCGATTAGTCACACACTCCAGAGTGTGTAAATGATTTATCAAAAGGAAGAAGTGTGATAAGTTCATACAGGAGGTAGATGTCTCTCTCTCTCTCTCTCTCTCTCTCTCTCTCTCTTTTCTGTAAATATATCAATCACTTTTCCTCTCTGTTCTTTCATAGAGTAGTGTTGCTTGTGCTGCAGTTTTTAAGGTCCTCATGAATTTATATTTAGAGAGAAGGAAAGTGTGGATTTTTGATAAAAAAAAGAAGTATTTTTTCATTTTTAAATCCTAGATAAATAACTATAAGTTTCTATACTGTAACACCGAACCAGACACAGAGACAGCTCTAAGCGTTGCCATGTGAATCACTCTACACGGAGGCTGTGATTTTTAAGCCCCGCCCCTCAATTAAAAAGAGCCAATCACATAGCTGACGACGATGACGATTTAGCTCTACAACAACATTTACATGTGTTAAAGGTTCAGTTCATGAAATTCTAGCTTGGTGAATTAAGCTTGTTAGCCTTTAACGAATATGAACGTAGCTTAACTGCAAATGAGAATCTGATTGCGATTGAGAATTAAGCAACTAGTCGAGTTAGAAATTCAAGAAAAAATATAAAAGTCTCATTAGGTACTAAGATTTTCTTTTCATGATGATCTCCTTAAAGCAGTTATTCATTAAGGTATGTGTGTGTGTGTGTGTGTGTGTTTTCAGGTAGTAAAGAAGCCGCATTCACATATGCCATCATCGCAGCGGGCGTGGCCCACGCCATCACGGCAGCGTGCACACAGGGGAACCTGAGCGAGTGCAGCTGTGATAAGGAGAAGCAAGGCTTCCACGGCCGAGCGGACGGATGGAAGTGGGGCGGCTGCTCGGCCGATATCCGCTACGGCCTCGGCTTCTCCAAGGTGTTCATGGACGCTCGGGAGATCAAACAGAGCGCCAGGACGCTCATGAACCTTCATAACAACGAGGTGGGACGAAAGGTACAGTAGATTACGGTGGACAACATAAAGGACGTGTTAATTAGACTCTTCATGCTGTGAACTGTTTCAGGTTCATATTAAAGGTGCACTCAGTCTTTTTTTTTTTTTTTTGTTAGGTTTCTGCTCACTTGTCGGTTTCACATTCTGGTGTTTTAGTTAAACACTGAGAAATGAAACAGCACCACAGTGTATTTAGAGGAAAATAATCAGCAGGGTGCCATGATGAAGTGCGATGATTATTTTCCTGTAGCAGCATGCCCCTGCATGTATTTATAAAAGAATGAAACATTCCTTTCATCATTACTTGTATATACATTACACACACCTTTTTTTATCCATTTATAGTTACTTTAAACGATATGGAATGTCTGTGAAACAAGTTAGTTCTTGTTCTTGCTTACGTTATAGCAGCTATAAAAAGGTTCCCTCACAGCGGCTCTTTAGCTCTTTCGTAAATGAAAAACCCTGCAGCTTGTGGAGTTATTGTCATGCTCCAGCTTTACCTCTGACTTTTACAAAGTTCTGACACTGGAGACTCCTTCCATACATCACACACACGTTTCTCCCTGCAGAGAACTTTATCTTGTAAAAAAAAAACACATAATAATAATAATGATGATGATGATGATGATGATGATGATGATGATAATAATGATAATGATGATAATAATAATAATAATAATAATAATAATAATGGGGGGGGGACGGTGGCTTAGTGGTTAGCACGTTGGCCTCACACCTCCAGGGTTGGGGGTTCCCCATTCCCGCGTCCGCCGTGTGTGTGTGGAGTTTGCATGTTCTCCCCGTGCCTCGGGGGTTTCCTCCCCCAGTCCAAAGACATGCATTGTAGGTTGATTGGCATCTCTAAATTGTCCGTAGGGGTGAGGGGAATGAATGAGAGTGTGTGTGTGTGTGTGCCCTGTGATGGGTTGGCACTCCGTCCAGGGTGTATCCTGCCTTGATGCCCAATGACACCTGAGATAGGCACAGGCTCCCCGTGACCCAAGAATAGTTCGGATAAGCGGTAGACAATGAATGAATAATAATAAAAAAAAATTAAATTTATGTGTTGTGTCCAGCGCACAAACCCCTGTGAACGAGTTGTTACTATGGAAACGATCAGGTATTTGAATATAAAGTGGTGATATGCTGACGGCGAACCCGAATCGTGACCCGGAGTTAAACCTGATACACTTCACGGATCAAACTGGAAGTCAGAGGCAGAGACGGACTGCACATAGGCGCTCTTGGCATCTCTGTGCTCAGGCCGTAGGTATCCTGGCACTGAGTCCAAGGCCGAGCTGGAGCTGGAGCTGGCAGCTCAATAATGAGAAGCTTTTAGGGGCTAAGAGCAGTTTAAGTGGCAGAGTTTGATTACCAAAGCAGATCAGAGGATCCACACAAAAGCATTCGCTCCCCCATGTTCTGCTCAGTTTACAAGGCACTGACTCACACCGCGATCCCCTATAGGCTTCATCTCTCTGGCTAATGGTGAACAACGGCGACATGTTTCATCTCTTCCACGCCCTGCCTTTGTGTGTCAGACCTTTTAGCTTCTCTAAATGACTTTTTTTCTTCCACTTTCACCTGCATCGTATGAGAGTCGCCCCCCTTTCTCTCTCTCTCTCTCTCTCTCTCTCTCTCTCTCTCTCTCTCTCTCTCTCTCTCTCTCTCTGTCCCACCTCCTGTGGTCTTTGATGTGGTGCGAGTTCATATCTCGAGGCTAAATCATCTCCATAAAAGCTTTTTTGTGTCATGCATCTTTTCTTTCTCTCATCAATAGCAGTAAGCATCAGCGTGTTCAGACGCCCAACATCGCTTCCAGCTCAATAAATGGGTTTAATGAGGAGGAAAAGAAGTCTCCATCTTGTCTCTCACTTGTTCTCCGAGCTGTTATAAAGACGATTCATGGCTCCTCACTCATCCACGCTTTCTTTTCTCCCCCTCCTCCGTCTTCTTGGCTCATGTCTGAATTCACGCTGCTTATCTAAACGGCTAAATTGCCTTTTAGTGGGATGAGTTCGCTTCCAGGTTCATTCTATCTGTAGGTTTTGTCTCTCGGCTGCTAAAAGAAGCCTCTGTTGGGACGTTTCCTCTCTCCCGGGCTTAATGTATGCTGGCTGATGTAATGACATCTTGGCCATCGTGGCTCACCGTTAAACAGGAGATAACAAAAGCTATCCGTCGTTTTAGCCGCTGCATTTAACGGCTAAGTGGCTCTGAAAAGGTCATGTTGATTAGTGGTGTGTGAGGAGGAAAGAGAGGAACTTTGTGTGAGGGTGAGAACACGGTTTAAAGCGTTGGCTTCGTTGCGCAGGGTAACTTTTAAAGTGACATTTAAAGCAGTTTCACTGAACTCCTTTTTCTCACTTTGGGTGTAAAACCAGACACTTTCTCATATTTCTTCAGGTCTCTACTCATAACTTCAGTTCCTAGCTGCATTTAGTTCCTGTTTTTAATAGAAAACAATCTTATGTGTGGTTTCGTTTAGTCATATGTAACTCTCAGTAAATGTATCCAGAGAAATCAATCTCAGAGATCAGTAGCATCTCCCGTGAGTGTACTTAGCTAGAACAGTTAGCTTGCTTTGCTAATCTAACCTGAGAAGAAGCTGAGCACAAAACTTGGCACTTGACGTGATGTCCAGACTGATTCCAGCGTTATTTCATCTGTATTTAACTGTTTAGCTTTAAAAGTGATAAACTGTACAGCTACTACAAATTCTCATTTGGAATAAAAAAGAAATGCTGGACAGGCCCCGCCCACAAGAGACAAACAATAAACAACACGAGCAACTTAAGGGCCTGATTTTATCACTAAATTCCAACCAATCAGAACCAGGAGATGAGAATAAGAAAACATTTTACCTGGTTAAACTCCGCCTCTTGGACTAGCACAGAAATGTTCTAATCTACAGGTTAAATCTAGAACTCTAATGAACCCTATAATAGAAATATTAGTTCTAAAACATAGAACTTAGAACATAAGCCCTAAGTATAATAAGAACCCTTGAAGAGCCCAGGGTGGAGGGAATACTGATGATTTGAGGGTTCTACCAACATGACAGACTGCAGCTTTAATGTGGAGAGGAAACAAGATGTTTATTTTAGAGAGCAGATCAACGTTGAAAATGTTTTGAAATGTTTATGAGCAAAATGAAATCAGTCGGTTCCCTCTGTGGAATTTAAAACCAAGAGGAACCTTTTCAGAAAACAGCACTATAAAAAAGCAATGTGACGTATGACTTTTGGGCTTTGTCTGATTTGTTCTGTTCTTCTGGACAGGTTCTGGAGCGGAACATGCACCTGGAGTGTAAGTGTCACGGCGTGTCGGGTTCCTGCACCACCAAAACATGCTGGACGACTCTGCCTAAGTTCCGCGAGCTGGGCTACATCCTCAAGGACAGGTACATGCAGGCGGTGCACGTGGAACCGGTCAAAGCCAGCCGCAACAAGCGGCCCACCTTCCTGAAGATCAAGAAGCCGTTCTCTTACCGTAAGCCCATGGACACGGACCTGGTGTACATCGAGAAGTCACCGAGCTACTGCGAGCCGGACCCTGTGACGGGCAGCGTAGGGACGCATGGACGGGTCTGCAACAAGACCATCACACACCACTCCAATAGCTGCGACCTGATGTGCTGTGGGCGGGGCTATAACACGCACCAGTACTCACGGGTGTGGCAGTGCAACTGCAAGTTCCTGTGGTGCTGCTACGTCAAGTGCAACACCTGCAGCGAGAGGACAGAGGTCTACACCTGCAAGTGAACGAAGGCGTGTCGCATGACGTCCATCACTCGGGTGGTGTGGGTTTTTGTTTTTTTGTTTTTTCCAGGATGTTGATGTTGCTGATGTCTTTTTGCACAATATAACCACTGGATGACTTTATGATCAGTTCCTGGACTGAACTCAAAAGTGCTTGCTGAGCTCTGTGGCGGGTTTGTTGACCTCACGAGGCCCCGCGGCGACCAGGCGAGTCTGGAGCTGTCTGAGACCTGTTTAACACGCCGCTATTAGACTTTTCTCCTCCCACCATTGATGATGATGAGTGTGAACACGTTAACACACTGACAACTCATTTAAAGAAATTATTTTAATTTATTTATTAAGCTACTGTCATTCAGCTTGGCTTGATGTTGGTAGCAAGAGCTGATTCAATTCACACTGACATACTACTGACACATTACTGAAATACTACTGACATACTACTGACATTACTGAAATACTACTGACATACTACTGACATTACTGAAATACTACTAACACATTACTCAAATACCACTGAAATACTACTGACATTACTGAAATACTACTGACATACTACTGACATTACTGAAATACTACTAACACATTACTCAAATACCACTGAAATACTACTGACATTACTGAAATACTACTGACATACTACTGACATTACTGAAATACTACTAACACATTACTCAAATACCACTGAAATACTACTGACATTACTGAAATACTACTGACACTACTGAAATACTACTGACATACTACTGACATTATTGAAATATTACTGACATACTACTGACACTACTGACATACTACTGACATTACTGAAATACTACTGACATACTACTGACATTACTGAAATACTACTGACATTACTGAAATACTACTGACACTACTGAAATACTACTGACATACTACTGACATTATTGAAATATTACTGACATACTACTGACACTACTGACATACTACTGACATTACTGAAATACTACTGACATACTACTGACATTACTGAAATACTACTGACATTACTGAAATACTACTGAAATACTACTACTGACATTTCTGAAATACTACTGACATTCTACTGAAACATTTCTGACATACTACTGACACATTACTCAAATACCGCTGAAATACTACTGACATATTACTGAAATACTACTGACATATTACTGAAATACTACTGACACATTACTGACATTACTGAAATACTACTGAAATACTACTGACATACTACTGACACTACTGAAATAGTACTGACATACTACTGACATTACTGAAATACTACTGAAATACTACTGACATTTCTGAAATACTACTGACATTCTACTGAAACATTTCTGATATACTACTGACACATTACTGAAATACTACTGACACATTACTCAAATACCGCTGAAATACTACTGACATTACTGAAATACTACTGACACTACTGAAATACTACTGACATACTACTGACATTATTGAAATATTACTGACATACTACTGACACTACTGACATACTACTGACACTACTGACATACTACTGACATACTACTGACATTTCTGAAATACTACTGACATTCTACTGAAACATTTCTGATATACTACTGACACATTACTGAAATACTACTGACACATTACTCAAATACCGCTGAAATACTACTGACATATTACTGAAATACTACTGACACATTACTGAAATACTACTGACAAAGTTCTGAAATACTACTGACACATTACTGACATTACTGAAATACTACTGACACATTACTCAAATACCACTGAAATACTACTAACACATTTCTGAAATACTACTGACATTCTACTGAAACATTTCTGAAATACTACTGACACATTTCTGACATTCTACTGAAACACTACCCAGACACTACTGAAATACTGCTGACTCCTGAAATACTACTGCCACTCTACTGACATGCTGGATTTTTCTATGTAGCAACAGCATGCCTTGGTATCAATAATCTGCTCTATTTTGCTGCTAGTCTGGATGATCACGCTCGGTGCAATAGTGGAATAACTCCGGCTGATTAAAACCTCCATGTCTGTGTTTTTTTTTTAGCGCAGTGGTGATTAAATCCCAGACGAACTGAACTTTACACTCAGAGTATATTTTGTGAGAAGAGTATTTGTATTTTTATATGAATGTTTTATTTATACTGTGGTTTTCTCCTGTTGGTAGCGCACATTGCTCTCAGTCCTCTCGTGCAACACTTCTGTGGAATTATGAGTGACTTTTACACAGTTCCTCTTGCAGATGTTAGCGTCATTAAAATCCAGCGAATGCATTCCACCAGCTTCCTTTGTTTTTATGATCCAGGTGTCAACTTTGAGGATTCGCTTCATCGAGAACGCTCCAACCGATCGTATGAGAGTTTTGATCAACTGATGTTTGATTTTTAGAAAATTAAAACCCTTTTGAGGTTCTTCAGTTCTCCCTCTGGGGGAAACCTTAACAATCTTAAATGATTTAAAATCTCATCACATTATCTAGAACCTGGCATGAGTTTAACATTTAGCTTCTTGGTGCTAAGTACACTCTTAGGCTTCTTCCTTAGCATCCTCTAAGAGTCTCGCTTAAAAGCCTTTCTGATAAATGTTCTACCAGGGGAACCTGGACCTAGAACCTAGCAGGAGTTTAACATTTAGCTATCCGTGGTAGATGGTACAGTCTTATAAAACAAAAGTTCTGTTGGGATGAGGGTTCTACTGTGGAGTACCAAGAAGCTCCCAAGAAACTGACAGACATTACAAAGAAAATAATGAGCAACAATTTGGAGAGTGTTATGCTCATATTCATACAAAAAGGGTTCTTCAGTGGTACTTTTAGATTTTATTGAATACTGAAGGGTTCTTAGCCAGGTTCTTCTAGGGTTCTTGTAGAACCCTTAATGTTTCCATCAATTGAACAACCCGATAACACACAGAGGTGTAGTTTGTTTATTTGCATTAAAATATATCAGTGCTGGGAGAATCCCTTAAAAGTTCAGGTTCTTTGGAGAACACTACAGTACACTACATTTTTCATGCTTAGAAAAAAGATTCTCCAAGAGTTTGATCTAAGAATTTAACATCATAAAGGGCTCCAAAAAAAAGGGACTACCTTGTGTTAGAACCTGTTTTGAAACCTTCCTGGAAGCTTTAATGAAGCTCTAGTTGAGGGTTTCCTTAAGTGTAGAAGACAAAAAGTGCTGAAGACAAGAACATGAAATCTAAATCTCATGAGTCTCATGAAGAACAGAAGGTTTTTGCTAGAACAAAGCACTTTGCTCTAAAGGTGTCACTGTGAGAACTTGTTGGTCTCGGAGATCTGGCGGCTCTCAGGTGATGGACGATTCGCACTTCCTGTAAACTTCAGTCCCTTAAACTGTCTGTTGCTACAACAACTCCATCAGAGAGCCACAAAATGCAGACCGAGAAAGAGGCCAAAAGCGAACGTTCCAGAACCGGGAATGTGTTCTGCATGCTAACATCTTGACACAGAACTCGGACTAAAGGTCTGCGTGCTGTACGTCGAGCCGACGCTGCTGCATAGGGCGGGAATGAAGCAGATCAGACTGGAGGACTGGAGGATTACACGGCTGGAGGACGAGTTAAAGTTAAACCAGAGAACCGAGAGAAGCGTTAAAGACATAAATCATATGTTTCTGTGGAAGTGTAGAGCTTTGTGTGCGCTAGTTTGCATCACTGTGGACGGCGGCTCCATCGTGAGGTCGTCTGCTGAGCAGAGAAGAAAGTTAACGATTAATTTCCGCTCATTGGAGACGAAAAATAAAAGTCTCTAAGAACCATTTAGCTTTTAGTGAATCAATGACACCATTTACGATCACTGAGGGAAAAAAAACTGCTGACTTGTGAAACAGGGCATCACTCGCGGGACACGGGGTGTTTTAAATAAGGCGTGGCCACGAATTAACTCTTTTCAGACACAAAGAGATGAATTCTGTTTTAGAATAGCAGCAATTACACTTTTTATTATTAATTAAAGACCTTCTACTTTTTATGACTGTTTTTATGACTAAATGATGTCACTCATTATTTTTTTCAGTTATTGTAGGTATGACATCAGAATCTCAGATTAGCGACCGTGATTAGATGCAAACTTTTTCATTTGATCTTAACATTTTCTACTGAGCCTTTAAATTTATAATATATTGCATATCCTGTATATAGAAAAATATCTTTTTGGACGGATAAACCTGCAACACTGCTCTTTTTCTGCCATTTTGTTAGCAAACAAATACACTGAGATGAGATGTTAACGTTATAGCATCTATAAACAGAGGTTCCTTCGCTGTTCTGTCTCTTCTTCTTCTTTGTTAAAACCACAAAGAAGTATAAACTTCTCTGTCCTAAAGTTGTGGGAAAACCTCTGACTGTTACAAAGCTCTGACACTGGAGACTCCTTCCATAAACGAAGTGTGGAGCGTTTCTGTGAACGAGCCGTTGCTATAGAAACGATAAGGTATCAGAGCGAGAGCATGAATATAAACCTGCACTACAGTCAGAGCTGCTGTTAGAGATAATTAATCAACACCTTCTGGCCAACCATAGCGCCGGATTCAGCAGCTCTGCTCTGTGGTGATCTGTTTTCCAAGGTTCAGCTTGACGAACTTGTGCTGGAGATCTTCTCTGTCGTAAAGAGATGAAGAAGAATAATTATGCTCTCAGCACTGTTTTTCTAAACACACACACTGTTGCTCGGTGTAGATAAAAAAAAGAAGTGTTTTGATGTTTGTCCTGCTCTGATGTGGAACCTTTGATTTAGATTTGTAGACGAGTCAGTAGCTGGTGCTGGAGCTGCGCCACGGCTTCGCATCTAAAACGTCCTCTCTGATACGCATCTTTAAGAGATTTCAGTTTTGAACCCGGACCAAAAATTCCTGCTCGAGGCGCACTTTTCCAGAACGTTCCACAAGGGAAAGTTTTTCCTTCCTTCGAATTTATTATCATTAATCAAAACTAGCGGTTGCTGGCGGTTTCTGATGCGAGGATAAACGGCTGCTTTAAACGTTGCTAATTACGAGGGGAATAAAAGATCTGAGATTTAAAGATAAAACCGTTTTGTGTGAATGTTGATGAAATGAGGAGAAGGTTGAGTGTGTTTTTCTCTTCACGCTCTGCTCCTCCATAAATCATGACACATAATTCAGTCAGTCCTACTTTTTTTCCCGTCCGGTTGGGACATGTACAAGCACCTGAGACGTGTGGCGTGAAACCTGCACCTTCAGAATTGTGTGAGACATACTCGCTGTATCACGACGTCGTGAGATAACCGGCGACGTGATGTCAACATTTCGGTCTCAGCATCACCGCCATTTTGTTGAAAACATTAGAAAGCGTTAGCTCTCGCGGCTCCTGTTTTCCTGACACGTAGCCCCGCCTCCTGCTTGTAAACATTCCAAAAAGAGCTCCGTAAAAGCCCATAGGGAACATTACTAGACACTGAGATTAGCGCAGCAACGAGACAAACTCTGCAGAAAGCCCTTGAAGTGTTGCGATCCAGACGCGAGGAGCCAGAGTTCTGAGTGAACTTTAGTAACGAGGCACTTTGAAGGTTTCTCGCATGGATTCTGCCGTGTGTTGTGGGAGGGTTAAGCATCCGAGTCCCCCATATGATACTTTCCCATGCTTGTGTGTGGGGTATAGCGGTCCCTCAGTCACGCTTCACACTCCTCCTGCAAATGAATCAGGGTCTGGACTGAAGTGCTGCTAGATGTGAAATGTTTACAGCACCAAAGAAATGCACCTTCTTTTTTCTTCCTTTTTGTTCCCCTCCTGAACCTCAGAAATCTTATGCAACCTGATGAGATGAATCGCTGTCCTTGTGCCAACTGATACATTTCATTCCTCAACTTATTTATTCCTGAAAAAAAAAATCTGTTAGAAAATTCCTCTTCTTAAAAGATAAATGCAGGTTGAAGCTGAAAAAATCTTCCAGTGAAAGAGTCTTAAAAATTAGAAATCTTAAAACAAAAATAATAGTTTTTCAATTTACATATTTAAAATCTATATAATCTACATATTCAAAATAAAAGTTTTTACGTATTTTTTAAAGATTTTTTTTTGTTTTGGGTAAAAGTGAAATCTTTGAGAAATACCAGAAGTGAGAAAATGATTTTGTGAAATGTTGTGGCTTCTTATTTAATTGGAAAAATAAATCTAGCTCATTTAAGAGTCCAGTTAGTATTTATTTGCCATCAGTGAGTAAAATTTAAACAAGTTCGAGCTTTTTCTGCCTTAAATTCGTAATGTTAATATCCAATAAAAAAGGATTAGTTTTAAACTCACATTAAAATAAGTTTTTAACTCACGCTATCACATTAAACCATCATTCATGATTAGCATTAAAAAGCATGAACATTGTTCAAGCAAACACTGTAAAGCATCTTGAACATTCACAAGGAAATAAAATGGAATTTTCATGACTTCAATTAAACCTATTTCCAGATTATTTTATTAATATGAAGCGTGAATCTGTCTCATTCTGCTGGATGTGAAAGGATGAAATCCTGATTATTAAACCTGACATCATGCTATCGTGTCCTGCAGGTTGTTACCATGCTCCTCTAAAGCTACCACTGCCTTTGATGTCATCGATTTAATGACCACGTGCACAGTTTAGCCGTGTCGGGACAACAGCCCCGCTGTAGACGACTGCGTCTGAAATTACACGACTTTCCCGTCAAAGCAAGCTGAGATGATAAAAACTAAAGTCAGGTGGAAGAGTCAGAGCTGAGTTTCTGCATCTGAGCAGCGACGTCATTAATAATTAACGCTCCTGCTGACCCTGCGGCACACGTGACGTGATGCCGTGATTTCACTTTCATACCAGCGGCGTGACAAAACAAATAGGTTCAGGCTTATGGTTAGCTTTATTAATAACAGCTCATACTTTTAAGGAGCTATTTAGTTTAAAAGAAGCTGTTCATTTCGTCCAAAAAAAAAAAATTCACATAACACAGATTCAGTCTGGGCAAAAATCAAGGAAAGCGTGAAGCTCTAAGCTAGCGCTGACCAACAATGAGGTCTGCATGTAGATGGATTAGATTTCCTGCTGAAAAGCCATCTGTAATGGATCTTGGCTTCAGGAATCCCATAAGATTTATGACGGCTTCCATTAAGAATTTACTGATTTCTTCTAAATCTCACCAGAATTGTCATTTAACAGAAACTGGATAAAATTATATAAACTATAAAAACATTTACACATTAAATTTCATTATGAACAGCACAGTCCATTAGAATTTGCATTACAGAGCAGCAGAATCCTCATATCAAACCTCAGTCCATTACACACCAGCAGAAGTCCATCACAAGGATCTCATTAGGAACAACACATTTCCATGAAAGACCAAGAGAAACTATTTCAACCCCAAGAGAAACAATGAGACACATTTTACTAAACTACTACAGACCAGCAGAAACACAACACTAAGAACAACACTAAACTCAATAAACTACCATTACAGACCACCACAACATAATAAAACCCATTAGGAGGGATACATTCCATTAAACCACCATTACAGACCATCAGGAATGCAATAAATATCAGTACAAGCAACATATTCCCATTAAACCAACATTACACACCACCAGTAACCCATTAACCCCCTACACATTCCACTGAACTACCATTATAGACCACCAGAAACACACTGCAACCCACTAAACTACACATTCCCATTAAAATACCATTACAGATCAACAGAAACACATTAGCCCACATTAAGAACAACACATTAAAGACCAAGAGAAATAATTTAAACCCCAATAGAAAGACATTCTGTTAAACTCCTACATTGCACCCATTGCACCTACATTGGACTCCTACATTGCACTCATTAAGGACAACATATTTCCATTAAAAAACTACCATTACACACCACCAGTAACCCATTAAACCCCTACACATTCCACTGAACTACCATTACAGATCACTAAAACATATTAAAACCCATGAAACCACCTTAGAGGTCCATCAGAAACCCATTCAATCTCAGTATAAACAACAATTTCCATTAAATGTCCATTACAGACCAACACTAACCCATTAACCTCCTACACATTCCACTGAACTACCATTATAGACCACCAGACCAACACACTGCAACCCACGAAAAACTACACATTCACATTAAACTACCATTGCAGATCACTAAAACATATTAAAACCTATGAGACCACCATTACCGGTCCACCAGAAAACCGATTAAATCTCGATTTAAACAAAATTAACATTAAATGTCCATTACAGACCACCAGAAATCCATTAACCCCTATTAGCAACAACACATTCCCAGCAAACTACCATTACACACCACCAGTAACCCATTACCCCCCCACATTCCACTGAACTACCATTACAGACCACCAGAAATTCATTAACCCCCATAAGGAACAGTACATTCCCAGTAAACTACTATTACACACCACCAGTAATACCCACACATTCCACTGAACTACCAATATAGACCACCAGACCAACACACTGCAACCCACTAAAAACTACACATTCCCAGGAACAATACATTCCCAGTAAACTACCTTTATACCTTTAGCCCAAAACATGAATGAATTCATTAACAATAATTAATTTTCTATTCATTAAAAGTGATGTCTTTGTTCTTTCTGATCTGTTACACTTAACACCGTATTTGTTTAACATGAACCTGTAACCTAATCTCATCATTTTATGCAAAACATCAAGACAAGTTCTATCCTTTATTCCTGCAGCCTTCAGGAACCTTTTAAAACCCTGCTTTAGCTGTGGATTTAGTTTTGGAGCAGGTTGGCATGAACACTCTCCATGTGCGGGAGATGGAAGATTGATAGCGTAATGACTGTGGAGCGCATGGTTTAGTAATTGAAACTGGCAGTATCAGCTTAAATTGTTTCATGGCTTTCTGCAGTGATACGTTTAAAACAGGCCCGGGCAAGACGATCGCCAGACAGGAAAGAAAGCCTCTTACATTTCAAAAAGTTCCTGGAAAACATGACAGCATTGCACTGGAGAAGGACCTCATTGTAGGAAAAACACAATGTCACCTTTCATCCCGAGAGTCAGGCCGTAACTCATGAATATGAGGTGAAAAGTACAAAAAAATGATACGCAAGATAAATTTGAAGGCCTTCTTGATGAAAGGTAGATCATTTCAAAATCCTTCCTTGAGTTTAATGTAGTGAAGTGTTTAAAAGATTCAGGATGAACAAAATATTGTAACAAGTTATGTGTTGTGGGAGGGGTTAGGGGCGGGGTTAGTGTTTTTTTAACTTTTTCTTGTGAATGCTTTTGAAATTGATCAATGGTTTAGAATGTGGTTGGGGTTAATGATTCATTGAAAGGCAGAGTTAGTGTTTCCTTCTGAGCTCGTTCTTATGTAATCGTTCCATGGGTTATGGAGGCGGAGTTAAGAGGAGGGTTAAGGGCGGGGTTTGTGTTTGTAGCCTTTCTAAAAATAGCTCAATGTTGTGGGCAGGAATAAGGGTCCAAATAACAATGATACAATTGTGGGTTGGGTTAAATTAAATTAAATTCAGTTTTATTTGTATAGCACTTTTAACAAAAAGCATTGTCTCAAAGCAGCTTTACAGAACATAAGAAACAACAAACATACAAACAGACAGTTCTAGATGTTAGACATTTATCCCCATTGAGCAACCCTGAGGTGTCTGAGGCGACTGTGGCAAGGAAAAACTCCCTTAGATGGTATTAGGAAGAAACCTTGAGAGGAACCAGACTCAAAAGGGAACCCATCCTCATCTGGGTGACACACGGAGAGTGTGATATGAACAATGTCCTTTCTGCATTTACGTATAGTCAACTGTGTGATGCAGATACAGCATGTGTAGAAAGTTATGTGTAAATTAATTAGGAGGTTGTTGTCATCCACATAGGGGTGGCAGTGCTGCTTTGAATACCCCAGTCCTCACAAAGCAGAACCCGACTGGAGTTTGTCCATCTCTGGATGCCACTGGAGCTAAACGTGAGGTTTTGGGTGGGGCTACAGTGTGTACCTTCTCTTGTAATCTCATTCTCATAAAATCAATTAAAAGACAGGGTGGTGGGTGGGATTAAAGGTGTGGTTTAGGGCTGTAGTGTTTTAACTTCATTGTTATTAAATCGAAGTGAGTTTATGGAGTTGAGTTGTGGGCGGAGTTAGTGTGTGGTGTTAAATGAGACATTAGTATTTAGATCTTGTCTTCGTTGTTTTAAGATCAGTCAGTGGTTAAGATTTTTGGTATGGCTCATGTTTCAACATGCAACTTTATTCTTATGAAATTAAACCAATGTTAGTTAATCTTGTTTCCTGATCAGTGTACTGAACGTGTCATCATGATGTTCACGTCAGTTTCCTAAATAAACCTTACAAACCACACTGACTGAACTGCGAACACTTCCAAATTACACAGTGTCTGTTTTTAAACAATTTCTCACAAACCTTTTCTTCTATATTCAGAAACAAAAATCTCAGGTTCTAGATGAACTGCTTAAAATTTCATGATCTTCTTCACCTCAGATCCTGTCGCGCATGAGAACGATGTTAGGAGGAATTGCTGATCATCACTGATTAGAGTTTATACTAAAAATAGCTATTCTTTTAGAAGTGTTTGTCTTTTTATTAATTAAACAATATTTAAAGAACTTTCCAAAAACTTTTCAGTCACAGTCTTCACAGTGAAATAGATATATTAATTTAACCTCATATTTAATTGAAAAAAAGTTTATTTGCATAGATAAAGTTTTATTTTTGGAAGAGTTCCAAATCACAATATTAAAAATAATATTTGTAATAATTTCAGCAGTTGAAGGTTAATTGTGATATCCAATGTTTTAAAAACTCATGTTTACCTGCTGTTTATTCTGAAATGTCATGTGCTGTATAAAGGAAGATATTTGAGTCATGATTTTTGAGCTTCATATCCCATATGACTTTTTGTAATGTTTGGGAATGTAATGAGTGCTAATTTTAAAATGATAGCCTTACAATGATACTTAAATACAGCAACTAAGTACAATTATGTCATTCCTTTCACCACTGGCTTTGGATTCTGTACAAAATAAGCAGAAACTTTTAGGTCACACGTTCATTTGGATAACACAAAAATACTTCTATGATTCTGTGATTTAGAACCAAATTGAAATAAAAGTAATGTATATATTAAATTTAACCGGTAATTAAAAGGCTTATTTGTCATGGCTAGAATTAAGAAGCCTGACCTCCACGTCTTTAAGTGGTTCAGAGAAAGGTCAAAGGTCACACTGGGTGTCTGAGCCGGCCAGCTGGACGCAGTGCTCAGTGATGTTAATGGTGTAACTGAAACAGGACAAAAGCTTCAGGAGTAAAAGCCAGATGCATCTTTGTTATCCGTCCAACAAAGGAGGCAATAGTAGGCTCCGCCCACTTTGTGATCTGTATTAACCTGTAACCACGGCTATCGAGCATCACTAGATTCTTTTACAAAGCCCGGGAACTTTGAGAACTCCACGTTACAATGGGCTTTAAAGGCAGGGATCAGCAGAGACAAATTAAAGTTGCTTATTGTTGGAGGGACGTCGCAGGTTTCACAGCCGTCCTCGTCCATTTGTGCGGCGACTCGGAGGAGGTGTCAAAGTCAAAAGGACGGCTTTCAAAGCGCATCCCAGAGGAGGAAAACGATACCAGTGCTAACGCTAATTCCACCGCCGCACTCTATTGATGCTGCATCTCGGGATTTGAATGTAGCACAGTGACATTCTCAGCTGAAAGGAGAGGCGACCTAACCTCCATCTGTCTCTACAGAGCCGAGAGACGAGAGGAGACGCGGCAGAGCCGCTGTGAGAAGAGCTGCAGCTCTGAATATCCGTTAGCACCAGGCTATGCTGGGCTGTAAAAACATTAGCACTACACACACACACACACACACACACACATGCTGATTATCCACATTGTCTTTACTGTGCTGTTGTTCAAGGCCTCATTACCAGCTAACGCACAGCTCTGCTTTAACAACCCATAACGTCCTTTTGTTGAAAAGTTGTAAATCCATTAACCACAACGCAGCTGTTTATTGTCTCAATTTGCTTTAGAGAAGTTCAGAAGTGTGAATGGATGCAGGGTTTAAAGCTTTATCATCTCTATAGTAACAGCTCAATCACAGGGTCGTATACAGCGGACAATACAACACGGTCATGCGGCGTGGAGAAGATTTCTGTAGGAAGATGTTTATTTTATTTTATTTACGGAAGGAGTTTCCAGTGCCTAAACTTATATTTTATATATATATATATATATATATATATATATATATATATATGGAGGAGATTTTGACCAGTCCTGGTCAGTCCCTTCCGGATTTCATGATTTCACAGAGCAAATTCTGTGATATGACTCCGCCCCCTGAGCTTCTTGGTGAAAGCAGGAAGTCAATTTATCAATTTACAGTTTAAAAGCTTTAACAAATTGATTTTTCAAAAAAACCAAGCAAGGATATAAAGTTTTGAGTTTTTATTTTGTTGAAAAAAAATCCTAAATACACTCATTTTTGCTGAGTCACTGCATTACGTAAGAATATAAACACTGTTTTTGTAATAGTTGTTATAATAAAATAATCAGTGTCAGGATGCTGTGATGAGTCAGAGGAACTGTTATCACACCCTACAGCTGATTATTTTCCTCTAACAGCACATCCCTGGGCTCTGCAGCTGCGCAGGAGAACCTCGGCTCTGAGCGCACGCTGCCAGCTCCGGTTTAACTAACATGATTAATTACTCGGAGTGTTTTGTTGACTCTGAGCTGATTTTGAGAGGAGTACACATGTTGAAACAAGCCTCAGTTGTGTCCTATTTCTGTCATGGCCTTTATCATTCAGGAGTTTAAAAAAAGGTTAAAATGAAATGAAATGTACACTTTTACTTCCTGTTAACAAATATAAAGTCATGTCTTTGTACTCGTGTATGAACTTGTATGAAAGATGCATTTCAGAAAGGGGAGATTTTATAGTTGTGTATCTGACAATCTGAACATAATCATCAGACATAGTACATGAAAGAAACCACTTCCTGCTTCCTGGTTAAGCCTTTCTTCCATATATGGACTCAAATGTACACAGTTCAAAAACGCCCACATTTCCATTTATGGACTCATTAATCAAACCGGATACAAATGAACTGATTTATAATTGTGCACAAGATCATTTACAAGGGAAACATCCAGATATATGGACAAGCTTTACTAAACCTTCAATTAATTGTCTTCAAATACTAAGTCAAATCATGAGTCTCTCCGCCTTGAGTTTTGTGGGTGTGTCTGTAAGTAAGTGCCTTAAACATTTTTAATGATTTAAATCTGATTAGTGTTTACTGAAATATTGATATAAGCATGAAGCATAAAATCACCAAAATCCAGCAAGATGTTAGTTTTGTTTAAACACAACAGCTGAATTCATTGGCACCCTGAACAAGAGTAAAAAAACACTACATACACACACATACAACAATAACACAAGTTTTACCTTCAAATAAGCAGAACAATCACAACAAAATACATTTGCATGCAAACATTTATTTATTTATTATTTAACATTTAACATTTATTATTTATTTATTATATATTATATGTATTTATTTATTTATATTTAAATAATTTTTCTTAAAACCATAAAACGGCTAACACTTAAACCAAAATAAAATAATATATATACACAGGTGCATCTCAGTAAATTAGAATGTGGTGGAAAAGTTCATTTATTTCAGTAATTCAACTCAAATTGTGAAACACGTGTATTAAATAAATTCAGTGCACACAGACTGAAGTAGTTTAAGTCTTTGGTTCTTTTAATTGTGATGATTTTGGCTCACATTTAACAAAAACCCATCAATTCACTCTCTCAACTAATTAGAATACTTCATAAGACCAATAAAAAACATTTTTAGTGAAATCCGTTTTTGAACTGTATCTGATTCCAAAAAAAGGCTTAAACAGGAAGCATGAAGTGGTTTCCTTCAAGTACTATGTTTAATGACTATGGTCAGATTTAGAATAATATATATATATATATATAATATATATATATATATATATATATATATATATATATATATATATATATATATATATATGATTGATTTAATATAAGGTGTACAGGACAGTGGTGAGAGCGGCCATGCTGTATGGTTTAGAGACAGTGTCACTGAGGAAGAGACAGGAGTCAGAGCTAGAGGTAGCAGAGCTGAAGATGTTGAGGTTCTCTTTGGGAGTGACAAGATTGGACAGGATTAGGAACGAGTACATCAGAGGGACAGCTCATGTTGGACGTTTGGGGGACAAAGTTAGGGAGACCAGATTAAGATGGTTTGGACATGTTCAGAGGAGGGAGAGTGAGTATATTGGTAGGAGAATGTTGGACATGGAGCTGCCAGGCAGGAGGCAAAGAGGAAGGCCAAAGAGGAGGTATATGGATGGAATTAATGAGGATATGAAGCTAGTGGTGCAAGTGTTGAGGATGCAGAAGATAGGGATAGGTGGAGAGAGATGATTCGCTGTGGCGACCCCTGAAGGGAAAAGCCGAAAGAAGAAGAAGAAGAAGATGATTGATTTAATAAGTTAAATTGTAGTACTGCTTGACCATATTTACATATTTACCATATGTGTAAACTGGCAGTAGATAATAAATATGAAGACACTTGTAAGTCTAGAAAATAGTGTTGATAGTTGTAGTAGTGCAGTGTGAGAGTATCACCTGTCTCACACACACACAGTGAGTGTGAATGGTATGAATAATCTCCTGTAACATTCTCTGTGACAACGAATCTGAATGAGTCTTTTGGAGAATGAGCACCTCTGACTCTGTAGTGTGTTATAGAGTGGGTATCAGGAACAAAATAATGGATGTTCAACCTTTGACAGCATGCAGTGATCTAGTCCAGCCGAATGCTCCACATTTAAAGCTACAATGCTTTACATATATAGGGTATAGGTCAGGGAGATCTATATAAACTTATCACCACGGCTAATTCAACAACATGTTTGTTAGATCCAATTCCAACTAGATTACTGAAAGAAGTGATACACACAGCTGGAGAGCCTCTCCTCAACATTATTAATTCCTCGTTATATTTAGGTCACGTCCCTAAACCTCTCAAGTTAGCAGTTATTAAGCCTCTTCTTAAGAAACCTAAACTAGACCCTAATGACTTATTAAATTACAGACCAATTTCAAACCTTCCTTTTATATCTAAAATATTAGAAAAGGTTGTGTCTACTCAATTATGCTCCTTCTTACAGGAAAACTTTATCCTTGAAGAATTTCAGTCAGGTTTCAGGCCCCATCATAGCACAGAAACTGCACTAGTTAAGATCACAAACGACTTGTTTTTAGCTTCGGACCAAGGCTGCATCTCAATATTAGTCTTACTTGATCTTAGTGCTGCATTCGACACTATAGATCATAACATTCTCGTAGACCGCTTACAAAATCACATAGGTATTCAGGGACAGGCGTTAAAATGGTTTAGATCCTACCTGTCTGATCGATACCATTTTGTAGATTTAACTGGAGAACTGTCCAGTGTAATGCCAGTGAAATATGGGGTCCCACAAGGATCAGTTTTAGGACCTCTGCTTTTCTCAGTATACATGCTTCCCTTAGGCAACATCATTAGAAGGCATGGGATTAGTTTCCATTGTTACGCTGACGATACACAGTTATATATCTCATCAAAACCAGAAGAAATATCTAAACTGTCTAGATTAACAGAGTGCGTTAAAGATATTAAAGACTGGATGACTGATAATTTTCTATTACTAAATCCTGATAAGACGGAGATATTACTGATTGGTCCAAAAACCAGTACACAGAAGCTCTCACAATTCAACCTGTACTTAGAAGGATGTTCTATTACTACTAGCTCTACAGTGAAAGACCTGGGCGTAATATTAGACAGCAACTTGTCCTTTAAAAAACATATTTCCGATATTACAAAAACAGCCTTCTTCCACCTCAGAAATATCGCCAAGCTTAGGAACATTTTATCTGTATCTGATGCAGAAAAGCTGGTTCACGCGTTCATGACCTCCAGACTGGACTATTGTAATGCATTACTAGGTGGTTGTCCTGCATCTTCAATAAACAAGCTACAGTTAGTCCAGAATGCAGTCAGAGTCCTTACCAGGTCAAGAAAGTATGATCATATAACCCCAATATTATCATCCCTGCACTGGCTACCTGTTAAGTTTAGAATTGATTATAAACTAGCTCTACTTACATTACAAGACCCTAAATGGTTTAGCTCCCACGTATCTAGCCAGTCTTCTAACACATTACAATCCATCACGCTCCTTAAGATCTCGAAACTCCGGACTTCTGGTAGTTCCCAGAATATCAAAGTCTACAAAAGGGGGTAGAGCTTTTTCGTATTTAGCTCCTAAACTTTGGAACAGTCTTCCTGACAGTGTTCGGGGCTCAGACACAGTCTCCCAGTTCAAACGTAGACTAAAGACATATCTCTTTAGCCAGGCATACACCTAATACATCCCATAACTTTGTGCTCCAATACATCTGATTAAATCCACATTATCATCTAGTGCCTCCTAATATTATGAACAGCAGCTACGCTAATTCCTTTCCCTTTTTTTATTTCCCTTCTTCTACCCATCCCGAGTCACACAGAGATTGTGCCAGCTCCGGTGGCATCCAGAGATGGACCAGCTCCAGTCGGGTTCTGCTTTGTGAGGACTGGGGTATTCAAAGCAGCACTGCCAACACTATGTGCACGACAACAACCTCCTAATTAATTTACACATAACATTCTACACATGCTGTATCTGCATCACACAACTAATGCAGAAAGGACATTGTTCATATCACACTCTCCGGTGTCACCCAGATGAGGATGGGTTCCCTTTTGAGTCTGGTTCCTCTCAAGGTTTCTTCCTAATACCATCTAAGGGAGTTTTTCCTTGCCACAGTCGCCTGACTCACCTCAGGCTCGCTCACTAGGGAAAATTTTGTCTAACATCTAGGACTGTTTGTCTGTTTATTGTTTCCTATGTTCTGTAAAGCTGATTTGAGACAATGCTCTTTGTTAAAAGCGCTATACAAATAAAATTGAATTGAATTGGGTGAGACGGATTGTCCATGATAGAGAGCAGTTTGTACAGTGACCTCCTGTTCCTCACTGGCTGTGAAGAAGCACGGTGTTGTTTTATTTTCCCAAACGAACATCAGGGTTTCACTAAATATATGCCAATACTTTTGAAAAAAAAAAAAAAAAAACGTTTTACAGGAAAAAATGAGTCAAATATTTAATTGAGATGATTTACAGCTATTAAGTGTCTCTTTATGTATAAAACTCTGAACATCGCTAATATGTTGTTATAGATCATTCCTAGATTTAATGACGGGTGCCAATATTTATGGAGCTGATTATGCTGCAAGTCTCTGATTAAACTGGTGTAAATCCTCTGTATTTTCAGGAGGATTAGAGTTCATCTGCTGCGACCACAGAACATTGACTGAAGAGAAGCTCGGCTTTAAACATCTGCTTTTGAAGTGCAGAATCTTCAGAAACGTGTCTGATGTTCGGGATTAAAAGATTTATGAATCACTCGTAAAAAAAAACAAAAAAACAACACAGAGCCATAATAACAACATCTTCAACTCAAGTGTGTGCTCTGAGCGGATTAACTGTCAACAAGTTTATCTCTTATTTATAATCTTGTTTTTCTGATGGATTTTGGAGAAAAAATTTAGCATCAAATTATTTCTCACTGATTAGTTTTTGTTTACTTCTGAATAACGTTTAAGTTAATCATGTGAGTCATCTTTCCCATGATTCACACCTTGTCTATTTGTGTTTATTTAACATTAATAAAGTGAATAATTTAATTAAGCGGTTAATGCTAATTATCTAGCTAATTTAAATAAGCTTAGCTTTCAGTTTAATACTTGTTTACCTCAGCTCTAGATAGCTTTAAGTCTATTTTGATCGATAACTACACTATATTGGCAAAAGTTTTGGGACACCCCTCCAAATTATTGAGTTCAGGTGTTGTTTTTCAGGGGTTGGGCTCGGCCCCTTAGTTGTGGGAACAGTTTGGGGATGACCCCTTCCTGTTCCAACATGACTTCACACCAGTGACCAAAGCAAGGTCCATAAAGACATGGATGAGTGAGTTTGGTGTGGAGGAACTTGACTGTCCTGCACAGAGTCCTGACCTCAACCCCATAGAACACCTTTGGGATGAATTAGAGCGGAGACTGCGAGCCAGGCCTTCTCGTCCAACATCAGTGCCTGACCTCACAAATGCGCTTCTAGAGGAACGGTCAAAAATTCCCATAAACACACTCCTAAACCTTGTGGAAAGCCTTCCCAGAAGAGTTGAAGCTGTTATAGCTGCAAAGGGCGGGACAACTCCATATTACATTCATGTGCATGTAAAGGCAGATGTCCCAAAACTTTTGGGAATGTAGTGAATATGAAAGCTAGCTGCTGGATGTTAATGTTAATTAGCTGACAATAGCTAATAAATTAGCTGACAATAGCTAATAAATTAGCTGTTGATTAATGCTAGCTATCTGGCTAACTTGACTAATGTTAGATTAGGGTTTAATGTTGTTTTTCTAACATACCTCATAGAAAGGCAGTCTAAATTGTTTACTGTTGTTTTAATGTCATTTGGCAAAATCTGTACTCAACACTCTCTTTATTTTTTAGCTAAGATTTAAGTATTGGCACCCCTGCTTGTTTTTTTTAATTTTATTTCAGCAATGCTTCAGTAGTGTAGTGATGGTCTTTCCTTTTCTAAACTTATTTAAACTTTATTATAAAGTGTAATGTTTCTGATTTGATTCAGTTTATTTTCTTCACCATGGATATTTACCTTCAGCTTTCTGAACTGTAATCTGTGTTACAATCCGCCATTTTAAACTTTGTCCCAATAATAGCTTCTTATTATATACAGGCTACACACCTGCTAAAACACATCTGGACTTTTTAGTTTGTACAATGATTACAACGTTAAGTTGGGAAGCTATGCTTGATATTTTTAGTTATTTTTTTTATATTCTTTTTATTTGGTTTGCTAAAATATAATCATTGGCAGCCTCTAAAAGTGTACAGTTACTCCTAACCACACTAATACAGTTCATCTGTGCTTCAGTTTGCTAGCTAACCTTAGCTAACTTTGCTAGAAGATAACATTGTCTAACAAAGGATATAAATTAGCTAGTGGTTATTGATAGACAGCTAGCAACCTTAGGTAATGTTATCCAATCATTTTTATTGTTTCTCCCTCAACAACACTAGCATATAATTTAGCTATGATTAATAAATTACAGGTTGGTGTTTTGTTTATAACCAGTAACGCTAATCAGCTAACTACAGATAAACGGTCTAATGGTTACTGCTTATTAGCTAGCTAGCATACTTAGCTTACATTCTATTAGTATTTAAACCTTGTTATAAAAAACAAAATCTTTTACCTCATTTTAAAATTTCCTCTTCAACAGTAGCATATTAGCTAAACTGGGTAATGTTAGCTAGTGATTTTAGTGAAATTAGCTAGTGTCAGTTAGCTAGTTAACGAGCTATCATTAGTGATATGTGTTTCAAATAAATTGACTTTGAATAATTCATAATGAATATTCAAATAATGATTAAAGGTTTAGAACAGAGAGGAAATACCTCTCTATATTTATTTTAGTGATTCATATTATTTAATAGTAAAGATTTTATAAATGAAAAATATTTCAGTCTTTTTCTCTTCATTGACTTTTATAGACGCAGTAAAAATGCAAATGTTTCTCTTCCTCTTCTTCGCCGGTGGTCTGCGGTGGATATGAACTCCAGGTAGAGGTGTTAATGAGACGAGCTCGGAGCCGAGACTTCCCGGGAGTGTCCGTGTCCTCCGGCGGATCCTTCCCAGGTCCGTGTCCCGAGGCAATGCCGAGTGTCTTCCTCTCACTGACGGCTTTTCAACGCCTCTCATGGTTTACCACCAAACCTACCATTACCACCTCCGCTCTCTCCCAGAGCCGGCGCTGCTACACTCGCGGCCCCAAATTAAACTTTAATGAAACTTTAATAGCTGCTGTGATGAAAAGAGGAGCGAGGAAGAACATCATATCAGCAATAAAACCTAGCAGCTGAACTAAAGCTAAAAAAAAACTCCGTTTAAAACCTGCATGTGGAGATGAAGACATGGTTAGGTATATTAGAGATACATTTCTAACCAAATTCTTGAAAATAATTTTCTTTTAAATGTGATTTTTTTTAGTGACTGTATCTGAAGATTGTCCAGACGACAGCACGGCCAATCGGATCGCACCGTTTATCATTCTGAAGCTGGCAGCCAGAAGCGTGGACTACACATAAGTGTAAAAAAAATCACAACTTTATTTCTGTTTGTTAGAAATATTCCACACACACACTCCTCACACACACACTTCTCACACACACTCCTCACACACACTCCTCATACATACACATCTCATACAGACACACTCCTCACAAACACACTCATCACACACACTCCTCACGCACGCATACACACTCCTCACAGACACACTCTTCATACACAGTCCTCATACACACTCCTCACACACACACACCTCACTCATACACACTCCCCACACACACACACTCCTAATACACACACACTCCTCATACACACACCTCAGGAACTTTTACTCCTGCACCATAGAGAGTATCCTGACGGGAAAGATAACCAGCTGGTTCGGGAACATTATTTCTCCGCTCTAATTCATCCCAAAGGTGTTCTATGGGGTTGAGGTCAGGACTCTGTGCAGGCCAGTCAAGTTCCTCCACACCAAACTCACTCATCCATGTCTTTATGGACCTTGCTTTGAAATGAAATGATTTTTTAAATTAACATTAATATTCTTTTTTTATATATATTGTTCTGCATTGATTATAAATGATATCAATAACTAATATTATTTCAAATTTATCAGTCTTTTAAACATTGTAAATCATCCTGTTTATTTTATACTGCTAGGATAATCTGATGAGGATTCCGCACTCTCAAATCAATGCCTAATAAAAATCTTCTGCAAAATTACATTGAATTATTTCACATAGTCAAAGAAGCAGAATCCCGCAGTAGGATTTTTTGATGAGGTTGGATGGCTGGATCGATAGATATAGCTATAATAAGGGGTAGGACAACTAAAGGTAGGACAAATCGACAGAACACCGGTCATCGTCTGTATGAGCTATAGGTTTAAGAAAAAAGCTAAAAAAATTAAAATAAAACTCCAATCTTAGCCAAAATCCCCAAAAACGATATAATTTTCTGAAATTCCTAAAAATTTATTTAAATATATATATATATATATTTTTTTTTTTTTTTTGGACCCCTCCTGGAACCCCCACCTTATTGTGGTGGAGGGGTTTGAGTACCCGAATGAACCTAGGAGCCATGTTGTCAAGGGCCTAGTGCTCCTGGTAGGGTCTCCCAAGGCAAACAGGTTCTAGGTGACGGGTCAGACTAAGAGCGGTTCAAGACTCTTATGGAAAGAAAATCAAGGACCGTTACGTCGCCCGGACTGGCGTCACCGGGGCCCCACCCTGGAGCCAGGCCTGGGGTTGGGGCATGCAGGCGAGTGCCTGGTGGCCGAGTCTTTGCCTGTGCCCGAAGAAACGACGTAGGCCCACCTTCCCATAGGCCCACCACCCGCAGAAAGGAACATAAGGGTCCGGTGCCATGTGTTTTGGGTAGCGGTCATGGGCGGGGGCCCCAGCGACCCAAACCCTGGACAAAGAATCTGGCTTTTGGGACATGGAATGTCACTTCACTGGGGGGGAAGGAGCCTGAGCTGGTGAGGGAGGTTGAGCGGTACCGGCTAGAGATAGTCGGGCTTGCCTCCACACACAGCCTGGGCTCTGGAACCCAACAACTTGAGAGAGGTTGGACCCTCTTCTTCTCTGGAGTGCCCCATGGTGAGAGGCGTCGGGCTGGGGTGGGCTTGCTTATAGCCCCCCAGCTCAGCCACCATGTGCTGGAGTTTTCCCCGGTAAACAAGAGGGTTGTTTCCCTGCGCCTTCGGGCCGGGGATAGGTGTCTCACTGTTGTTTCGGCTTATGGGCCGAGCGGCAGTGTGGAGTACCCAACCTTCTTGGAGACCCTGCGAAGGGTGCTGGAAGGTGCTCCGACTGGGGACTCCATAGTTTTGCTGGGGGACTTCAACACCCATGTAGGCAACGACAGTGATACCTGGAGGGGCGTGATTGGGAGGAACGGCCCCCCTGATCTGAACTCAAGTGGTGTCCTGTTGCTGGACTTCTGTGCTAGTCACAGCCTGTCCATAACGAACACCATGTTCAAGCATAAGGGTGCCCATCAGTACACATGGTACCAGGACACCCTAGGCCGTAGATCAATGATCAACCTTGTGATCGTGTCATCTGACCTTCGGCCGCATGTCTTGGACACTCGGGTGAAGAGAGGGGCGGAGCTGTCAACCGATCACCTGGTGGTGAGTTGGATCCGCTTGCGGAGGGGGATGCCGGACAGACTTGGCAGGCCCAAATGTATTGTGAGGGTCTGTTGGGAACGTCTTGCTGATCCCTCTGTTAGGGGGGTTTTCAACTCCCACCTCCGGGAGAGTTTCAACCAGATCCCGAGGGAGGTTGGGGACATTGAGTCTGAGTGGACCATGTTCTCCTCCTCCATTGTTGACGCAGCCATCCGGAGCTGTGGCCGTAAGGTCTCTGGTGCTGGCCGCGGCGGCAATCCCCAAACACAGTGGTGGACACTGAAAGTAAGGGATGCTGTCAAGCTGAAGAAGGAGTCCTATCGAGCCTGGTTGGCTCGGGGGACTCTGGAGGCAGCTGAGGCATACTGGCAGGCCAAGCGAACTACAGCCGTGGTGGTCTTGGAAGCAAAAACTCGGGTCTGGGAGGAGTTCGGGGAGGCCATGGTGAAGGACTATCGGACGGCCTTGGGGAAATTCTGGCAGACCATTCTGTGCCTCAGAAGGGGTAAGCAGCTCTCTGCCAACACTGTTTATGGTGGAGGTGGAGAGTTGCTGGTCTCGACTGGGGATATTGTCGGACGGTGGAAGGAATACTTCAAGGATCACCTCAACCCCACTGACACACCTTCCGTAGAGGAACCAGAGGCTGAGGACTCAGAGGTAGATTCATTCATCACCCAAGCTGAGGTCACTGAGGTAGTTCAGCAGCTCCTTGGTGGCAAGGCACCGGGGGTGGATGAGATTCGCCCTGAGTACCTTAAGTCTCTGGATGTTGTGGGGCTGTCTTGGCTCTGCAACATAGCGTGGCGGTCAGGGACAGTGCCTCTGGACTGGGCAACCGGGGTGGTGGTCCCTCTTTTTAAGAAGGGGGACCGGAGGGTGTGTTCCAACTATAGGGGGATCACACTCCTCAGCCTCCCAGGGAAAGTCTATTCCAGAGTACTGGAGAGGAGAGTCCGACCGTTAGTCGAACCTATACAGGAGGAGCAATGTGGTTTTCGACCTAGTCGTGGAACACTGGACCAGCTCTATACCCTCCACAGGGTGCTCAAGGGTTCGTGGGAGTTTGCCCAACCAGTCCACATTTGTTTTGTGGACTTGGAGAAGGCTTTCAACTGTGTCCCCCGTGGCATTCTGTGGGAGGTGCTCTGGGAGTACGGGGTCCATGGCCCTCTATTAAGGGCTGTTCGGTCTCTGTATAACCGGAGCAGGAGCTTGGTTCGCATTGCCAGCTGTAAGTCAGACCTGTTCCCAGTGCATGTTGGGCTCCGACAGGGCTGTCCTTTGTCACCGGTTCTGTTCATTGTTTTATGGACAGAATTTCTAGGCACAGCCAGGGGCTGGAGGGAGTCCGGTTTGGGGACCACAGGATTTCATCGCTGATTTTTGCAGATGATGTTGTCCTGTTGGCTTCTTCAAGCCTGGACTTACAGCATGCACTGGGGCGTTTTGCAGCTGAGTGTGAAGTGGCCAGGATGAGGGTCAGCACCTCCAAATCGGAGGCCATGGCTCTCGACTGGAAAAAGGTGGCTTGCACCCTTCAGGTTGGAAGGGAGGTCCTACCTCAAGTGGAGGAGTTTAAGTATCTCGGGGTCTTGTTCATGAGTGAGGGAAGGATGGATCGTGAGATTGACAGATGGATCGGTGCAGCGGCAGCAGTAATGCGGTCTATGTACCGATCTGTTGTGGTGAAGAAGGAGCTGAGCCAGAAGGCGAAGCTCTCAATTTACCAGCCAATCTACATTCCTACTCTCACCTATGGTCATGAGCTCTGGGTCATGACCGAAAGGGTAAGATCCCGGATACAAGCGGCCGAAATGAGCTTCCTCCGTAGGGTGGTGGGGCGCTCCCTTAGAGATATGGTAAGGAGCTCTGTCACCCGGGAGGAGCTCGGAGTAGAGCCGCTGCTCCTCCACATCGAAAGGGGGCAGTTGAGGTGGCTCGGGCATCTGTTTCGGATGCCTCCGGGACGTCTCCCTGGAGAGGTGTTCCGGGCATGCCCCACCGGGAAGAGGCCCCGGGGAAGACCCAGGACACGCTGGAGAGACTATGTCTCTCGGCTGGCCTGGGAACGCCTCGGGTCCCTCCAGAAGAGCTGGAGGACGTGTCTGGGGAGAGGGAGGTCTGGGAATCCCTACTTAGACTGCTGCCCCCGCGACCTGGCTCCGGATAAGTGGAAGACAATGAATGAATGAATGAATGAATATTTTTTTGGATTTAAGGACTTTTTGGATGCTATTCTATTTTATTCTATTCTATTCTACCTTTTAACTATTGAAGTTCTGACAGTAAAAAATATGATTATATAAACAAAATATTTACATTAGACAAATTATTGAAATATTATTCTCATTATTTAAATGTGTTCTATTTATATAATAATATTTTGTTTCTTTACTTTGTTACTCTGTACTTTTTTTCTTTTGTGATTTTGTGAGTGTTTTCTGTGGATTTTGTGAGGATTTTGTGTGGATTTTGTGAGTGTTTTCTGTGTATTTTGTGTGTATTTTGTGAGAATTTTGTGAAGACTTTGTGAAGATTTTGTGTGGATTTTGTGAGGATTTTGTGTGGATTTTGTGTGGATTTGGTGTGAATTTTGTGAGGATTTTGTGAAGATTTTGGGAGGATTTTGTGAAGATTTTTTGTGGATTTTGTGTGGATTTTGTGAGTGTTTTCTGTGTATTTTGTGTGTATTTTGTGAGAATTTTATGAAGACTTTGTGAAGATTTTGTGTGGATTTTGTGTGGATTTTGTGAAGGATTTTGTGTGAATTTTGTGAGGATTTTGTGAAGACTTTGTGAGGATTTTGTGAAGATTTTGTGTGGATTTTGTGTGGATTTTGTGAGGATTTTGTGAAGACTTTGTGTGGATTGTGTGAGGATTTTGTGAGGATTTTGTGAGGATTTTGTGAAGATTTTGTATGGATTTTGTGAAGATTTTGTGAGGATTTTGTGAAGACTTTGTTTGTGGATTTTGTGAGGATTTTGTGAAGATTTTGTGTGGATTTTGTGAGGATTTTGTGTGGATTTTGTGAGGATTTTGTGAAGACTTTGTGTGGATTTTGTGAAGACTTTGTGTGGTTTTTGTGAGGATTTTGTGAAGACTTTGTGTGGATTTTGTGTGGATTTTGTGAAGACTTTGTGTGGATTTTGTGAAGATTTTGTGTGGATTTTGTGTGGATTTTGTGAGGATTTTGTGTGGATTTTGTGAAGATTTTGTGAAGATTTATTGTACCTTTTGTGTGGGTTTTGTGAGGATTTTTATGCATTTTCTGTGGATTTTTTGTAGATTTTGTGTGGATATGACACAACAAACTTGTAAACAACTAGATTTCTGTTCTTCAGGTTGTGTCTCAACCTCGTTACTCTCTGCGACAGAGTGTTGTTTTTGTGTTTGTGTGTGTGTGTGTGTGTGTGTGTGTGAGTGTGTCTGAGTGAACGCGAGCCAGTCAAGCAGGTTTGCTGCAATTATGTGAAAAATTGCTTTAGTCCCCGAAGGCCTGTGAAAGGAGAAGCTGCAGTTATGTGAGCGGACATGTGATCTGACACGCCACTGCTCCAACACCTCCACATTCTAACCTCACACTCTCTCAGCAGACGTGTGGAACGTCACCACATGTGAAACCTGCACCACGAACACGCCAACAAGACGCTGACTTTCACAGCGGCTTCCGGGCGGACAATTGGCTCTTTCTTCTTCACATGGTGATGTGGGAATCTCTGAAAATAGAGATATGACATACGCTCATGATATTAGTCTGTAAATGTGTGACACTCTTCCCATGTAACAGACGTGTTTAAGAGACAGATAATTTATAATTACGTGTGTGTGTGTGTGTATTCCTGTAAGAAAAAAACACAGTAACAACAACTATAATCTCTTTTGAATTCATAAAGAAAAGTTACATCTAGCTAACACAGGCTAGCTAGATAGCTAGCTATGAAAAGCAACCAAATATTTTTCTTTACTCCAAAGACAACACTGAACATTCCACATGCTCCAAAGCTGGTAAAAAGATCAGATATTTTGCTACGTTCCCAACTAAGAACTAGCGAGCTAACTCAGCTAGCATTCTTGATTAGCTAACAGGAATTATTTTCAGTAGACCCTGATAATTAGAGATAATCATAATGAGTAAAATATTCATATTTTTTTTTACAGTAACTAGTCAGTATATTTGGCTGATAGTCTATGGTGTCAGCTATGTTAGCCGCTAATGTTTGTTTATTTCTCTCATCTATTTTCGGTTCTTCTTGCTGTGCAGCTTTGTTCTTGTTTAACTTTTAAAAGAATCTCTCTGAAAGAAAAGAAACAACAGTTTTGTTTTTTTTTTTAAAGATAATAATATTCATTCATTGTGGACCCCTTATCCGATCTATTCTCGGGTCATGGGGAGCCTGTGCCTATCTCAGGCGTCATTGGGCATCAAGGCAGGATACACCCTGGACGGAGTGCCAACCCATCACAGGGCACACACACACACTCTCATTCACTCACGCAATCACACACTACGGACAATTTGGAGATGCCAATCAACCTACAATGCATGTCTTTGGACCGGGGGAGGAAACCGGAGTACCCGGAGGAAACCCCCAAGGCATGGGGAGAACATGCAAACTCCACACACATGGCGGAGGCGGGAATCAAACCCCAACCCTGGAGGTGTGAGGCAAACTTGCTAACCACCAAGCCACCATGCCCCCCGATAATAATATGAATATGCAGATTTATTATTATTATGTGATTTTTTTCTTTTAATTTCCTGACTAATCAGGTTGCAGCTCAGGAGGGAAGCAAGAAAAACAAACACGGAGAACAAAGAAGCAGTGAAATCCTTGTTAGCGAGTGAAAATGAGGAGATTCCTGAATAGAAAATATTTCATCTGAATATTTCTATTAAAAATAACAGCATAACATTCACACAGCTTTAGCTCTCTCGCATTACTGCTAACAGAGCGCAAGCTAGCTAGCCAGGATTAGGCAGCATGGGGGAGAGCATTGTCATAGTTACATGGTGTGAATGAAATCATCGGGTTGCGAGTGAAACGGTGTAAAAATGATGTTTATTGAAGTTGATAAATCTGTAGCTGTAAGACAGAATGAGCTGCAGGTAAAACCAGGTGCAGCTTAAACACCACCTGCGATATCATCACAGCAGCGAAGGAACAAACGCCGCGTGTATAATGCGGTGGCTACGCTGCCGCTTTCGTGTTTTACGATGACACACAGCAACACAGCGATAATCAGTGACTACACATCAAACCTCAAAGCAGCACGTGGAGCTGAGAGCGCTCGCTTCAAAGCGCTGAGGTGCTCGCGGCCACCCACACATCCAACAAAACACGAGGCGCTGCAAGGAGATAAGCACTGTGCCAAAGTAAATACCTGTCCCTCCATTCAGAGCACTACGCTTCCTCGGAATCGCAGATCTGTAACGTCCTGCAGCCAGGTTTTAGCCTCGAACAGCTTCTGATTTCTCACAAATGTAAACTTTAGCAGATGTGAGAGTAAGAACGAGAGCTAATACACGCCGCTGCTAGCTAGCCTCTGACTGGGACAGCAAAGCAAAGTTATTAGCATGCTACCTAAGATAATAAAGCTGTTAGAAAGTTATTCTTAGCTAATGTTTTCCTACAGTCCCTGGTTCCTTGGTTAAGAAGTCATTTATCAAAAGGAAATAAATTTCTTCTTAATGTGAATTTTTTTATTCTTTAGTGCAAGAGAGTTTGCACTTTTCTACTTCAGCTTGCATGAAGAATTTGACGATGTACTTAAATAAAGATTTTTATCTACACCAAAGTGTCTGCTTTTATTATTATTGTTAATGTTTTTAAAGCAATGCTGACAAAGTTAACACATGAAATTTCCCACAAAAAAGTCTGTGAATACCATCTACTCGTAATTACCACTTCAGACGTGGGATGTAGGATAATTCTGCTAGCACAAAACCAACCAGGAACTAGAACACTAAATTAGCTAGTTAGCTGGCATTCTTGATTAGCTAACAGGTATAATGTTCAGTAGACTCTGTTCAACAGATATTTTCACTCCTAGTGAATAAAATATCTTTTTTTTTTAAAGTAGCTAGTCAGAATATTCGCTAGCCTTTTGCGTCAGTTGCATTAAATGTTAGTGTTTATTTTTGTCATCTGTTTTCAATTTTTCTTGTTTATCTTTGCAACTGTATTGCATCAACATGATGATGATTCATTCATTCATTGTCTACCGCTTATCCGATCTATTCTCGGGTCACGGGGAGCCTGTGTCTATCTCAAGCTTCATTCTGCAGGATGGAGTGCCAACCCTCTCGCAATCACACACTACAGACAATTTAGGAATGCCAGTCAACCTACAATGCATGTCTTTGGACCGGGAGAGGAAACTGGAGTACCCAGAGGAAACCCCCAAGGCACGGGGAGAACATGCAAACTCCACACACACGGTAGAGGCGGGAATTGAACCCCCAACCCTGGAGGTGTGAGGCAAACATGCTAACCACTAAGCCACCGTGCTGAATGACAGTGATGTTGGATTTCATGCAAATATCAGATTAATAAAGTCTTAATTAAGGCATTGACCCTGCCCCTGACTCCACCCCCAGCTCTAACCTTTTTTACTCTTTTTGACTCACAGCACAGAAGTTTTCATCCACAGTATTTTATTTTTGATGCAATAAAGTAGGAAGAACTTTTGAAAACGGTCAGAATATGACTTTTAAGCCTCAATCCCCACCCATAACTCTGCCTTTAGCCCCGCCCCTGAGTCCACCCCATGTTAGGTTTTCTTATTTTTACTTAAAACCATTTGTTTTTTGTTTTCAATACCTGAATATGCTTACACTTTTTTTGTGTTTTTTTTAACTTAAATAAATTGACAGTTTCTTCATGTTTGTTTTTCCAGAGTGCGACTAAAACTTGCATAATGATATCGTGATATAATAAAATCTTTCTTTAAATTGTTCTTGTTTATAGTTTTCGGTTATTACTAAAGACAGAATCAAATTAAATGTCATTAAACTTGTTATTTATGACTTGTCTTTCTTCAGAAGTGCATGAGTAAAAGCACCCTGTACTCTGATTTACTCCGATGTTTCAGTGACTCGTGCTAACACTCTGCTTATAATAAAACACAAAGAAACAGAGAGAGAGAGTCTTTATTGTGTACAGCGAGGCCGTAATCTTTTTCAAACAGATTTAAGATGCTGAATGGGTTTGTTTACATCTGCACCGTGTTCAGAAATCCGTTCAGGCGCCTGGTTTCCCCACCCAAGACGAACACGTAATTATGAGCTCGGGATCTGCTAATGGAGGACAAACGCTGATGAGCTTTTGGTGTTTTTATTTTTTATGACTTTTTTCCTGAATCTTTTATTACCCTGTCTATTTTTTTTATCAGAAACTCTGATGCTACAGAGGCAGACTTCATGATGAGAAGCTCTGATGACTCCAAACACACTGCTGCACTGAAGACACACTGGCCACCAGAGCCTGGTGCAACATCTCGAACATCTCACTGCAAACACGGACCTGAGCTTCCTCAGAAAGTAGAGTCTGTTCATCCCCTTCCTCCAACCTGCCTCTGAGCTGACCTTTCACTTTAGCTTGTGACCACAACTGTGATTCTCTACATGCCTTCAATTCTGATTCTGATTCCTACTCTCATGTGTATGTGAGTCTTTATATGACTTAAATTCTGACTTTAATTCTGACTCTGATTCTGACTCTGACATGAATGTGATTCTTTATATGATTTTAATTCTGACTCTGATTCTGACTGATTCTGACTCTGAAATGAATGTGATTCGTTAAATGACTTTAATTCTGACTCTGATTCATACACTGATTCCATTACTAATTCTATCTCTGATGCTGATTCTGGTTCAGACTTTGACTCTAATTCTGACTTTAATACCGGTTCTCAATCTGATTCAGATTCTCTTTACAGCTTTGATTCAGAAGCTAGCTCTGATTCTGATTCTTTCTTAAACTCTGATTCTGACACTAATTGTGATTCTGAATAAAATTACAGTTAAGGCTTTTACTTTGCTCTTTATTGGTTGTAGCTCTAATGTGTCTCGAACAGATTTGGTAGAATTTCGTGTAGAAAGTCGGTTCTCATAGGAAGTGCACTGGAATTATTATAAAAGATTATTATATTTCTTTGGATTTAAAGATTTATCAGTACTAAATTGCTAAAAATCAAAGAGTTTTGGACTCAGCATCTGATTGATCTTACTACATCTCGGAACAGCAGGTTCATGTTAATGCAAATATCGTTTCTATAGCAACAGCTGACTCAGTCCTGTATGTTTCACGCAATCACTCTTGATGTTAATATGGGGAAGTTTCCTGTGAGGAGAAATATGTGTGTGTGTGTGTGTGTGTGTGTGTGTGTGTGTGTGTGTGTGTTTGAATCGTGCAGGGAAGGAGTCTCCAGTGTCAGCGCTGTGTAAAAGTCAGATGCAAGGCTGGAACTTTTTTCAGGACTGGGGAGTTTTGTGGTTTCTATGGTAACAATAGACGACAAGCTGCGATTTTGTCTTATTAACTTGAAGAGAGAGAATAAAGAGAGACTGCTGAGGGAAGGAGTATTTATAGCTGCTATAACAGCTAATAAAAACCAGATTGTAATTATTGGTACATTTCTGTATTGTAAAAGTAATAAACAGTAGGGTATGTGCTGTTAGAGGAAAATGGTAACACTCATTACCTATCAGGTGTTAACAGTCAGTGTGTGTGTGTGTGTGTGTGTGTGTGTGTGTGTGTGTTTAAATAACTCATATTCAGGGCTTTTTGCTGCCTGTGTGTTCCTGTGCTTACACTAAGACAGCAAATGTCTACAGATTCGAGAGGCTTAGATAAATTACTGACTCTGAAGTGCACATTAGAAACCACATGAAATGAGAAAGCTGCAGGAAAATTCACTGCTTTTCCTCCTCCGCAGATGACAGGCACAGGTTTAGAGCTTAATTTCAGGAAACTTTAAGCCAAAGTGCCAGAATTAAGCTACAAAAAGAACGTACAGCTCTTTTGTCATCTGTTTTTTTTGTTGCTGTTGCTGAGGTGGCAGCGAAGGAAGCCAAGTCTGTTAGCATGTTAGCGTGCTACCCCGGGTACACTCTAACTGAACTGTGTTCTCATTTATGACTGAATAGACGCCCTGCGCTTCCCCCCTGCACTTCCTCTTGTTTTTGTGTTGTCATGGGCAGGGTGCAGAAATCACCTCCATCACATGATCATCAACCTGTCAGGGGAAATCTCAGCAATAATACACACGAGTACCCTGTGGGCATCCAACACACACACACACACACACACACACACACACACACACAGGATGTTGCAGTTTGTCCTTACAGCTAACTACTGTAAATGTAAAGAAACTACACCTGCACTGACACACCTGTAGCCTCCTGGAGCTTGTGTCAATACGTCAGACTTTGTGTTTATAAAGATGAGGTCAAAGGTTTGCCTCTTACACAGGAAAAAAAAAAAAAAAAAAAAAAAATATATATATATATATATATATATATAATTATATATATATATATATATATATATATATATATATTATTTATTTTATTATTTTTTTTTTTTTTTCCTGTGTAAGAGGCAAACCTTTGACCTCATCTTTATAAACACAAAGTCTGACGTATTGACACAAAATATATATATATATCCTCCTGAGAACCAAAGAAAAATCTTTCAATGTAACTTTTTTTTGTGATTTCCTGCCTCTTTGGAGCTAAAACAACAACTAACAAAATTTACAATTTTATAAAAATATTTCTATTTCTGATTTTACAGCATGTCCACTGTAGTGGACAACAGAACGATTTTACAGTAAAATAACAGCGACACTTTGGAATCAAAAAAGGCTGACAAGAAAAGAAGAATATCAATCCATTTTCTAATGAAACTTTCTAAATTAAACTGAACATGAACATAAATTAAACTCTCAACAGTCAAGAGGGCCTGGGTAGCTCAAGTTTGAATCTGTTAGCTCCTCCTCCTCTTCATTGTTTTCCTCCTACTCTTCCTCTTTCTTTTCTTCTTTAATTAAATTCTTAGCGATGATATATCCAGGAAGCAGTTTCCCTTTATTATTATACAGAGGAACATCTTGCAACTGATGCGTTTCATATATGATTTGCCCTTGCAACCTTGATTTCGGCACCTCTCTGCATGGTTGCAGTCTACCATCTCTGGCATGTGTCTGGACCCACATTTTCTTAACGATGCTTCTGGTTGTGGAATCCTCTCTTTAAAGGCTTGAACTCTTCTTTGATCTCCTCACTACTAGCATCAGCTCATTTGTTAGATGCAGTTTGAAGTCCAAGAACTGTTCATTGTTTTTTTCTGATCGGTTAAGCGCTATGCTGTCAGACTTGTACTGGATCGAGTAATTTGTGATGGCAACATCAAATAAATGAGCAATCACACACATGGTCTATTTCTTGGTTCTGCTTGCCATGCGACAGAAGCTCAGCATGCCGTCACAGAGGTCCACACCACCCATGTTGACATCGTACTCTCTAATGACTGCGGGTCTTCTCACCTGGACCTTTGTCTTTGTTCGACCATCTGATGCAGACATCTTCAGGATCTTTTCCATGTGCAGTAGAAGCCATCAACACAGGCTTGTTGTCATACCATTTTGTGATGGCCAACTCAGGACTTCTCCTGACTACCATCACTGACGCTCCCCTCCCTTCTCTTTTCAGTTGTTTGTCATCAGGCAACCGACACGTCTTCAGGAGACGTTTTTTCGTTATGGTTCTAGTTGCTGGAAGGCTCTTGGCCATCAATTCATCCATGAGGTTAACTGATGTGAAGTAGTGGTCGCAGTACAGGTGACTAACTGTGGGAAAAGTTTCAACCATGTGTAGGACTGCTGCTGCCCCAATTCCCATCCTTTGATCAGCAAATGTATCCTTCCCTTGATATACTTCAAAGTCCAGCATCAGACCATCTGGAGAAGCAAGTACAAAAAACTTTAAACCAGTAGGGTATGGCTTGCCTGGTACAAACTGCCTGATGGGACACTGGCCCATAAAAGGGATCAGTTGCTCACCGATGCAGACTCTTCCTGGTTTCGGGAGGCCAAGACAGCCTTGCCTTACTCTGTCCAGAAGTGGCCTGACTCTCTAAAGAATGTCTTTCTTCTTTGTTTCCTCCATAACATCCAGATCATTGACAATTTTCAGTGAGTTTCTTAATTTGAAGAACCTGTTCCTTGTCATTTTCTGGCTTATTATTGGCCCTTTAGTTTTGCTGGTCCAAAACATTTTGATTCTGGGAAAGCCAAGGCAGGCCATGTGGATTGACATGTCAAAGAAGATCCTTATTTCTTCAGCGGTGGAGTTGAGGAAGAGACCCTTTGTCTATAGCTCTCTCTGATTTGTGAATGCTGCCAAGTCTTCAAAGACTTTATTATCAATGTACTGTGAAGAGTACTGAATAGGACTCCAGTTCCTACGAATAGTGGGGTCCTCTTGACAGTCAGGAGGCCTGGGCAGCACAGGTTTGAATCTGTGATGGGAAAAAAACACAAACAATCATTGAGGTAATGAACACAGTATCTTATGTATCGATCGATCTATCTATCTATCTATCTATCTATCTATCTATCTGTCTGTCTATCTATGTTCATCTCTCTCTCTCTCTCTTCTCTCTCTCTCTCTCTCTCTCTCTCTCTCTCTCTCTCTCTCTATCTATCTATCTATCATACATGCTGGTCTTGGCCCACAGAGGACCACGGTTTTCCTGTTAATCTGTGTCTGTCAGCTCGTCTGATAGATAGATATATAGATACAACTTAATTGTCATTGCAAGTACAGGTACATAGCAAACGAAATGTGGGTTAGCATCTACCAGAAGTACAAATAGCAAAAATTGTGAAAATGAACAAGTGTAGATAAATATGTAAATATGTACATCAATAAATAAGGCATTCAGTATGTGCATAGAGGAAGTATGTGCAAGTTATATTTACAGCAGATAAAGTGTTATGTGTGATTATATAGAAGTTGCTTTCAGTTGCTCCCTGTTCGGGGTCGCCACAGCGGACCAACTGGTCCGCACAACAACTTGGCACAGGTTTTACGCCGGATGCCCTTCCTGACGCAACCCTCCCATTTTTCCGGGCTTGGGACCGGCACTGCATCCAGTGGCTGGGGTTGGGCACTGGCTGGGAATCGACTGTGGGCCTTCCGCATGGTGGGCAAGAAACCTACCACTGAGCCACCAATGCCCATTATGTGTAATTATATAATTGTGCAAAATGTGTGCATTATGTACATTATATGTACAACAGTAACAGGGATAAATATACAGTGTATATAGATAGATGGATGGATGGATGGATGGATGGATGGATGGATGGATGGGATAGATAGATAGATAGATAGATAGATAGATAGATAGATAAAAAACTAGGTGTGATCTATGAATTAACAATATGTACATTATAATTATATTATAGGGTGAAGATGTAGCAGAATGTACAGGGTGAAGCAGAACTGCAAGGTGGTGAAGTGTAGTGAGACATGAGTGTCCTAGCGATGTAGTGTAGAGTTTAGAAGATTTATGCTTGTGGGGAAAAAACTGGCCCCGAACCTGCTGGTTCTGGTGTGTATGGACCTGTATCTTCTCCTGGATGGAAGGAGGTTGAACAGTTTGTGGCTAGGGTGGGAAGAGTCCTTGATAATTTTGTGTGCTCTGTGCTGACATCTACTGTGGTGAAGAGACTCAATGGCAGGTAGTTGGGTGCCGATGATGCGTTGGGTGGTTTTCAGCACCCTTTGCAGTGACCCTTTGCAAGACAGATCCTCAGAGATGTGGACGCCCAGGAACTTAAAGCTGGAGAGACTCTCTACTTCAGACCCGTTGATGTACATAGGGGAGTGTCTACTGCTGTTGGATTTCCAGAAGTCCACGATGAGCTCTTTGGTCTTTGTGGCATTGAGGGTGAAGTTGTTCATGGAACACCATGCTGAAAGGCTCTGGATCTCCTCGCTGTAGGCTGATTCATCGTTGTTGCTGATTCGACCAACAACTGTGGTATCATCCGTATATTTAATGAAGATTTTGGAGTTATGTCGCGGAACACAGTCATGGGTGAACAGGGAGTAGAGCAGTGGGCTCAGCACACAGCCTTGTGGGACGCCGGTGTTCAGGATGAGGGTTGAGGATGTGTGATTACCCGACCTTACAGACTGAGGTCTATTTGTTAGGAAATCCATAATCCAATTGCATATGGATGTGCAGATACCCAGGTCACTGAGCTTAGTGATCAGTTTACTAGGGACGACTGTATTAAAAGCAGAGCTGAAGTCAATGAACAACATCTGAATCTATGTATTGTTGGTGTCCAGGTGGGTGAGAGCTAGATGAATAGAAGTGGAAATGGCGTTCTCTGTTGATCTATTCAGATGGTAGGCAAACTGGTGTGGGTCCAGTGTAGGTGGGAGACATGCTATGAGATGACTTAGGACCAGCTTCTCAAAGCACTTCATAACAATGGGGGTGAGTGCAACAGTGCGGAAATCGTTCAGACCCTCTGGAGAAGAATGCTTGGGCACTGGTATAATGGTTGTAGTCTTCAGACATGTGGGAACAGTGGCCTGGGCCAGTAACAGGTTGAAAATGTCAGTGAAGACATGCGCCAGTTGGTCAGCACAAGTCCTGAGCACACGTCCAGGTATGCCATCAGGACTAGCTGACTTACGTGGATCTACTCTGCTCAGTGCTGAGTGTACCTCTGTTGTGGAGATTGATATTGGAGTGATGAGCCTCCTGCATCAACTTCTGAGCTTTCTCTCTCTTCTTCAACAGGAGCAGCCTCATCTTCAGCATTTTCCTTGTCTGACAATTCCAGATCTGAATCTCCCTCAACCATTCGGTACAAAATTCTCTCTGCCTTGGTTCTGCCTTCTACAATAGTGTAAAATTTAAGAGGTTGAATGAAACATATTTATAAACAACTGTTTATTTATTACATTAATTACTTTACATAGAAAATGCATACAACATGCTTATTACCCCCACAAAGAAACATGTTTTGGGGCAGAAAACTGAATGTAAATAGAGAACTAGCAAGCTAGTTAGCTAGTAGATTAAATCGTTCTCATGTCCATTACAGTTGACATTCATAAAAGGACTAATATTTTTCCTGACAAAAAGTTTAATTGAACTCTGACCCCAAAATATAATTCCTGACATGTTCATAAACAAGAAAATATATGATTATAATAGGTAAAAAATTAACATCTTAACAATATGTGACTTACCTTTTCTTTTTTCCTGACAGGCATGTTTTCCATTATGTCTCAGCATGAAAAAGTTCCCCTCATCCCACCTAAACATATGAGATAGCATTGGAAAGGCCAGGATGTCCTCTATTGAGCACGCCAGGCCTTAGTAGAGTAGCTCAAATGAGTCAAAAGATATAGATCAAAAACAAATGTCCATCACATAGGACATAAATGAAAAGGCTGGGTCTCCGGTCTCTTTTTTTTATTTATAAAAAACATGCTTAATTCTTTAATGGTCAAAGAAAAGAATTCTCACTATTTCACCTACATTTTAATACTTTGTTTGTCTAAAAAAATATTTAGATTATTATTTATTTATATTATTATATTTAGATCTATTATTTTAAACCTAATTTTTTAGATAGTTTTAAATAGAAGTTTTATTTCTAATGACTTTTCTCATCATAGTACCAAAGTCAATCTTTAATGACTAAAAAGGAAAAAAATTACCCTGTATTTTTGCTTAATTAAACTTTTTTACAGTCAATTTTTGCAGTATTTTTTTTTTTTAAACTGGTATTTTATCTTCTTTAGGAATGTTAATTCAACATGTTAAAATTTAAATGTAAGTTTTAGAAAAGGATCAAAACCAACATAAATGTTTATATTGCATTCATAAAATAGATGCGACGTTGCCTTTGAACTGCTTTCATTTTTATTTTTTTTTAACCAGTGTGATTTGCTGATCAAACTTCGAGATAAAGAAAGAAGTCTCTAATTTTCTTTAGCTTTTTCATTTTCTCCTGAGGGTGCACAAACTTTTGCACCAGACTCTATGTTGTCTAATCCCTCCTAAAGTTCAGCTGTTTGATGACTGAGACTGGGGAACAGACGTGTAAACTCCTCAGCCTTGATGTTTTAATCTAAATAAAGCTCACGTGGCTGTGTGGTGTTTAGAACGGACTGTTTGATGTTTAACACGTGACACTGAGGTGAAGCTTCACGTCACTGATCCTGACTCGAATTCTGTTGCTGAGTCTGTCACTAACTCGGACGCTGCTGTGACCCTTTCTATGAGTCTGATTCTGAACTGTGATTCTTTATAACTTTGATTCAGACTCAGGATTCTGACCAAACCATGATTCTTTTTATGACTCTGATTCTGATTCGCGTTATGACTCTGATTATAAATTATCTGATTTTATCTTTGACACTGACTCTCAACTGTGATTATAATTTTGATTCTGACTCTGATTGTGACTGAATCTCACTCTGACTCTGACTCTTACCCTACTCTGATTCTTTCCATGTATTTGGTCTCTCTGATCTTCTGATCATCAGGAGCCTTAGATTTATTTCTCTCCCAGCTCTACTTACAGAGAGTTATTCTTTCTTTTCTCTCCACTGTGTGTGTGTGTGTGTGTGTGTGTGTGAGAAAGAGAGAGAGAGAGAGAGAGAGAGGAGAGAGAGAGAGAGAG
>JAUCMX010000017.1:23405553-23583053 GCA_033459395.1 Hemibagrus guttatus
ACACACTCAAACACACACACACACAGTTTATACCACACACACTCAACCACACACACACACACCCACAGTGTATACCACACACACTCAAACACACACACACACACACACGCACAGTGTATACCACACACACACACACACACACACACACACGCACAGTGTATACCACACACACTCAAACACACACACACACACACACAGTTTATACCACACACACTCAAACACACACACACGCACAGTGTACCACACACACACACACAGCACAGTGTATACCACACACACTCAAACACACACACACACACACACACACACACACAACAGAGTGCATACCACACACACTCAAACACACACACACACAGTTTATACCACACACACTCAACCACACACACACACACCCACAGTGTATACCACACACACTCAAACACACACACACACACACACGCACAGTGTATACCACACACACACACACACACACACACACGCACAGTGTATACCACACACACACACACACACACACAGTGTATACCACACACACACACACACACACACTGTATACCACACACATGAATTAAATTAACACAAATTAATTAATTAAAAAAGAAAATATAAATGAATATATTGCTATAACAACATAAAATAAAAAACAAACAATAACAAAGAAGAGGTTGAGAAATGCGGTGTATTAGTGCCGCGCCCCCTGCTGTCCGCTCCAGCACATGTGCAAGAAAACACAAAACCTAAAAATATCAGCGCAACACAATTACAGTGAAAACTAAAGCTTTAATCCATGTTTGTTTTAATATATATTACTCTTTATTTAGCCCTGAAACTTTCTTCAGTTGTCCCTGTAGAAGAACCGTCAATGTTCTGCTCAAACCTCTACAGCAGGGAGTTCCTCTGTGGGCCTGCGTTCCACTCACAACCCATTTCTGCAGCTACGAAACCTTTAATTATTCACCGAATCCGTCCAGAACCCTGAAGAACCGTGTTCCTCTATCTGATCGTGCATTTCTCACCTGTAATCATGTGGAAAATACGTATAATAAATATACACGTGAGCAACATAATAATAAAAAATAAAAAAAAAAGCAAAAATAATAAAACATGGTTGAAAAAATGCAAACAAATAAATTGTGGTGAAAAAATTAAATGTTTTAAAAAATAAAATTGCAAATATTACATTGAAATAAAATGGATGGTAGAAAAAAAAGAGAATGAGAGTTGTGTGTGTAACAGGTGACGTGTTTAAAGCCATACGTGAAACATGACGTGTGTAAAACGTCTTACATAAAAAAACAAAAAAAAATCACATGCTGAAAAACACAAAAAGACAAAAGAAACCGAAGAAGAAAAGAAACATGAAAGCATGTGAAGTGACGCTGTCTAAAAACCCACGTGTGATTATTCACGTGTGAAGCTCTCGTGATCGGATGGAATCAGTCAGGGTTGAGATCTTTAAACCCGTCTGCTGCTTTCTGACTCGCATGAAGCTCTTCATCTCACCTTTAATGAGTTTTAACTCACATTTAACAACAATCCAGGAAAATGAAGCACACTCCGATCATCACGTGTCACGTCTGTGAACATCACCGACGTGGAAAACCTGAAGTCGTAATAGTGAGATGCTTCTCAGTAAATCGTGGCCTCTGTTTTTTCTCCTCTTCTCTTTATTACTGGGAGGAAATGCCTCACGTGTCAGAGCTTCTCTAAAGACGTTGCTCTGGGGTAAACACAAACAAACCTGCGTCCTGCTGCATGAAGGAGAGCGATTTTTTTCTTTCTTTATTCCTTTCTCTCTTTTTTTTTTTTTTTAGAAGACTTACACAGGATATTCCTGCAGAGCCTGGGGGGCAACAGAAGGCGGTTGGGGCAGAAAGGGAAAAAAAAAAGGAGAAAAAGAAAGAAAAGAAGAAAGTGATAGTTAGACTGCGGTCACTGAGGTATGCAGACACCCATGAAAGACCTGATGCTTGTTGCATCTTGCAAAATTCACTTCATTAAACGTGACTTTCAGCTCCAACGCTTATCCCGAGCTCAGCTCCTGCTCATTAACCCACTGAGCCACGAGAGAGGAGAGAGTTAATACCTCTGAGCTTTTATTATTTATCAAAAAAACATCAGGGTGTAATTTTAGTTCACACTTCTACACTGTAATTTTCCTCTTTTTAACTCGTGTACTGGTTTGCAGATCATCAAGGAGGTGAAGTAAGACATTATGAGGAAGAGCAATGTGGCTCCGCCCCTTACTGCTGATCAGCTGGGTGCAGGGGTGCCCGTACTTTGTGCAGGTAGATGTGTTGGGGGAATTTTATTTGTAATGTTGGACAATCGGTCAAAATGTTACTCGGTTAAATGAAGTGTTTAATTTATCAACTAAGTTAATTAACCTTACCTGTTGTTATTCACTATGTAATTACACTTTAATATATATATAAATGAGATCTAATCATATATCTATATGTCAATAAAGGTGTTTATACAGCGACTGATGATTTTCCTGTATGAATATGTTATTTTACATGTTTTTAAAATATTAACATATTATTATAATGTACTATTTATTAATTATATATAAATGTCTAAATTGTAATGATACGTGAATAAAAGTTGTTAAAAAATCTCCACAATTTAAAAAAAAAATATATATATATAATTAATGCGAGAAAATGACATAAGTAAGAATTTGGCCCATAGATAGGGCGGAGTTATATTTAAATATGAGGCGTTATAGGTGAGCATAGGGCGGAGTTACAGGTGACTATGGGGCAGGGTTACAGGTGAATACAGGGTAGGGATACATGTTAATACGGGGCAGGGTTACAGGTGAATACGGGTCGGGGTTATAGGTGAATATGCAGTGGAGTTACAGGTGAATACATGGCAGGGTTATATGTGAATACGGGGCGGGGTTACAGGTGAATGCAGAGCAGTGTTACATGTGAATGCAGGACAGGGTTACAGGTGAATATGGGGCGGAGTTACAGGTGAATACAGGGCGGAATTACATGTAAATACGGGGCAAGGTTACAGGTAAACACAGGGCGGAGTTACAGGTGAATACGGGGCGGACTTACAGGTGGATATGGGGCGGAGTTACAGGTGAATACAGGGCAGGGTTACATGTAAATATGGGGAAGAGTTACAGGTGAATACTGGGCGGAGTTACAGGTGAATACAGTGCGGGGTTACATGTGAATACATGGCAGAGTTACAGGTGAATACTGGGTGGAGTTAGAGGCTGAGTTCCTGTTCCTACACTTTCTTAACTTTTCCTCAATTTTCTTAAATTTGTTGAACCTTAGCTGTTCTGCGTGGAACAATAAACTCGTCTAAGGGGCATCAGGGAATATCCTTACATCATCTCTTGCTCATTAGGTATAAATGTTAGGGATATATGTTCAGGATAAACGTTTGTATCATGTCCCGTCTGAGCTCTGAACACCAGCGGGAGCCCGTCCCTGAGTTTTGAGACAATCATGTGACTTGCTTAATTGATTCCACACGGACATATAAGCAGCGCACACACATAGGTGTACACGAAGTATCATTTTCCCATACTGAACGCATTCTCTGTGAATATCGTGTTGGATTTTGTGTATGACCTAGTTTGTATTTTCTGGTTTACGAGTTTAGCCTTGTCTCAGATACTGCTTACTGTTATGACCCTGCCTGTTTCCCGATTCTGCCTTTGATTGCCGTTTTAGATTTTGTTTGTTTCTTTCTGGTGTTTTGGCTTTTGACCCTCGCTTGTTTTATGACCATGAGTTTGCCTACTGTAAGAAAAATAAAACGAAGAGCGTCGAAGATCTTAATGAAGAAGAAGTTTATTCCAGCATCGCAGTGACAAAATACATAGAGTACTTTGGGTTCCTCGGAGTCAAAAAGAACACAGAACAAATTCTGCTCACACATTATATACAGTGTTTCCCGTGTGTAATTTAAACGAGTTTCACTTTAAATGTAAATTACTGAGTATCCCCCAAATGGCTGGGTGATACTATCGCCTAGCCGGATGTCCTTAATGGTAATCACGGTCACGTACACCTTGGCTTGGTATTGTTACAGGTGTGATCACCCAAATGGTCGGGCAATACTGAATGGTAATCATGGTCGCGTATACCCTTTGTTCAGTGATGGTCCTTGATGTCTTGCTGCCGCTCCCATACTAATAATTGATTGGATTAAGTGTTCTAAATGTTTGGTAAGGCTGCTTTAAGCCAATGTAGAAATACCATACAGATAAACTGAATTGAATTAAACATATTTCTATATGATATGTAAGCCTTTTTGGGAATGAGCTCTTTCAGATGTGTACTGTGGAGTGGAATCTGGGTTGGGGCAGTCTGTAGTTTCTTACACTACCATCTTTAATAAATATCTGCATGATGGACTCTACACCTTCCGCCTCGAGTTCTTCCTCACAGGATACTTCGCCGCAGCTGAGTCCAGCGGATTACCAAGCTGTGCTACTCCGCCATGTCGCGCTCATTCCTGAGTATCAGAATCAGGTGGCGGTGCTTCAGGCTGAAAACCTCCAGCTGCAGCAACATCTCTATCCCAAGCCGCGCCACCCAACCCCCCCACACCAGCGCCACGTCGTGAATCACCACGGATGGCGCTTCCAGAAAAATTTGATGGATCTGCAGATCGCTGTCGTGGATTTATCCGGCAATGTGACATCTTCAGTCAGCAGCCCAATCTCTACGAAGCAAATACAACCATTTTATGTTGTTTCTTATATCAGGGAGAGCATTATATTGGGCTTCTGCGGTCTGGGACATGGATCCCCAAATACCAACGTTATTTTCTGGATTAATCTGGGAAGTGTTCAAATACCCTCCAGAACTCCAGAACTGCGCCAAGACAATGCTGCTGACTATGCTATTAAGTTACGCACCCTCGCGGCTCAGTCGGGCTGGAATGACACCGCATTACTAGCAGTATTTCGGAGGGTCTCCAACCATCACTCCAACCCGAATTAGCATGCCACAGCGCCAACACCACACTCGCCAGCTATGTCAGCACAGCCATCCAACTTGACAACCTCAGACGTCAACATCCAGCCCCGTCACGCTCACGCCAATTACCTTCCCATTTCCCTGAGACTCCCAGACCCAGAGAGGACATCCCCAAACCCATGCAACTTGGGAGGGCGTGTGTGTCCGAGGAAGAACGACGCCGTCGCACTGAGCAACACCTTCTACTATTGTGGTAACCCCAGCCACCTGATCTTCCGCTGCCCTGAAAGACCCCCCAAAACTCATGTGGGATTCCACACACCACGCACTACAGTGTCTGTACCGGTTATGCTGAACCATGCTAATGACTGTTTCTCTGTCTCAGTGCTGATAGACTCGGGTGTGACCGTCAACCTCATTGATAATGCTCTCCTGGAAAAACTCCAGCTGCCCACTGTCCCGTGCACACCTCTCCTATGGAGGACGGCCGTCAACAACGAACCCATCGGGGAGGGATATCTCTACCTCAAGACTAAGCCGCTTACACTCACCATAAGACTCTTTCACACCAAACGACTCACGCGCTTCATCATCAGCTCACCCGCACACCCCGTCATCCTGTGCCTGCCCTGGCTACAGCTCCATGACCCTGTTATCTCCTGGAAGGACAAAGAGCTCAGGCACTGGTCATCTCATTGCTTCAAAACCTGCCTCAATCTGCTTTACTACGAACGTCAAGAGCCCTGAAACCGAGACCATAATCACACTTCCCAGGGAATACAGCAAACGGGATTTACTGAATACCTATGGGAGGTATTCAGTAAAGAAAGAGCCACACACCTCCTACCACCTTGACCCTGGGACTGTGCCATTGACCTCTTCCCCAACACCATGCCGCCCAAAAGTCGAGTCTACCCGCTTTCTCTTCCCGAAACCAAGGCTATGGAGGATTTTACCTGAGGATAATAGTCTCCGATCGGGGACCTGTTAACGGGGTGTTCTGTGAGAGGCTGGGGATCAGTGTTAGTTTGAGTTCTGGCTACCATCCACAGTCTAATGGTCAAGCAGAGCGGCTTAACCAAGAGATAGGGAGGTTCATCCGGACGTACTGCAGCAGGGAACAACACAGGTGGAGTGAGTTCTTACCCTGGGCTGAGTACACCCAGAACTCATTAATGCACACGTCCACTGGCTTGACTCCCTTCCAGTTTTGTTTTAGGCTTTCACGGACATATAAGCAGCGCACACACATAGGTGTACGTGAAGTATTGTTTTCCCATACTGAGTACATTCTTTGTGAATATCGTGTTGGATTTTGTGTATGGCCTAGTTTGTATTTTTCGTTTTACGAGTCTGGCTTTGTCTCTGATACTGCTTACTGTTATGACCCTGCCTGTTCAATTCTGCCTTTGATTGCAGTTTTGGATTTTGTTTGTTTCTTCCTGGTGTTTTGGCTTTTGACCCTCGCTTGTTTTATGACCACGAGTTTGCTTACCATCTTTAATAAACATCTGCATGATGGACTTTACACCTTCCGCCTCGAGGGCTTCTTCACAGTTTGGGATAAATGTTTGGGATAAATGTTCAAGACAAATATTCGAGATAAATGTTCGAGATAAATGTTCGGGATAAATGTTAGGGATAAGGGATAATGTTCGGGATAAATGTTAGGGATAAGGGATAATGTTTGGGATAAATGTTAGGATAAGGGATAATGTTCGGGATAAACGTTAGGGATAAATGTTAGGGATAAATGTTAGGGATAAGGGATAATGTTCAGGATAAATGTTAAGGATAAATGTTTGAGATAAATGTTAGGGATAAGGGATAATGTTAGGGATAAATGTTAGGGATAAATGTTAGGGATAAATGTTCGAGATAAATGTTAGGGATAAGGGATAATGTTAGGGATAAATGTTAGGGATAAATGTTAGGGATAAATGTTCGAGATAAATGTTAGGGATAAGGGATAATTTTAGGGATAAATGTTAGGGATAAGGGATAATGTTAGGGATAAGGGATAATGTTAGGGATAAGGGATAATGTTAGGGATAAGGGATAATGTTAGGGATAAGGGATAATGTTAGGGATAAGGGATAATGTTAGGGATAAATGTTAGGGATAAATGTTCGAGATATATGTTAGGGATAAACGTTAGGGATAAATGTTAGAGATAAATGTTAGGGATAAATGTTAGGGATAAATGTTAGGGATAAATGTTAGGGATAAATGTTAGGGATAAATGTTAGGGATAAATGTTAGAGATAAATGTTAGGGATAAATGTTAGGGATAAATGTTAGGGATAAATGTTAGGGATAAATGTTCGAGATAAATGTTAGGGATAAGGGATAATGTTAGGGATAAATGTTAGGGATAAATGTTAGAGATAAATGTTCGGGATAAATGATAATGTTCGAGATAAATGTTAGGGATAAATGTTCGGGATAAATGTTCGAGATAAATGTTAGGGATAAGGGATAATTTTAGGGATAAATGTTAGGGATAAATGTTAGGGATAAATGTTAGGGATAAATGTTAGGGATAAGGGATAATGTTCGAGATAAATGTTAGGGATAAATGTTCGGGATAAATGTTCGGGATAAATGTTAGGGATAAAGGATAATGTTAGGGATAAATGTTAGGGATAAATGTTAGGGATAAATGTTAGGGATAAATGTTAGGGATAAGGGATAATGTTCGAGATAAATGTTAGGGATAAATGTTCGGGATAAATGTTCGGGATAAATGTTAGGGATAAAGGATAATGTTAGGGATAAATGTTAGGGATAAATGTTTGGGATAAATGTTCGATATAAAGGATAATGTTAGGGGTAAATGTTAGGGATAAATGTTTGGGATAAAGGATAATGTTAGGGATAAATATTAGGGATAAGGGATAATGTTAGAAATAAATGTTTAGGATAAATGTTTGGGATAAATGTTCTAGATAAATGTTAGGGATAAGGGATAATGTTCGAGATAAATGTTCGGGATAAATGTTCGAGATAAATGTTAGGGATAAATGTTAGGGATAAATGTTAGGGATAAGTGATAAATGTTAGGTATTTTTCGTTTTAACGAGTCTGGCTTTGTCTCTGATACTGCTTACTGTTATGACCCTGCCTGTTCAATTCTGCCTTTGATTGCAGTTTTGGATTTTGTTTGTTTCTTCCTGGTGTTTTGGCTTTTGACCCTCGCTTGTTTTATGACCACGAGTTTGCTTACCATCTTTAATAAACATCTGCATGATGGACTTTACACCTTCCGCCTCGAGGGCTTCTTCACAGTTTGGGATAAATGTTTGGGATAAATGTTCAAGACAAATATTCGAGATAAATGTTCGAGATAAATGTTCGGGATAAATGTTAGGGATAAGGGATAATGTTCGGGATAAATGTTAGGGATAAGGGATAATGTTTGGGATAAATGTTAGGGATAAGGGATAATGTTCGGGATAAACGTTAGGGATAAATGTTAGGGATAAATGTTAGGGATAAGGGATAATGTTCAGGATAAATGTTAAGGATAAATGTTTGAGATAAATGTTAGGGATAAGGGATAATGTTAGGGATAAATGTTAGGGATAAATGTTAGGGATAAGGGATAATGTTAGGGATAAGGGATAATGTTAGGGATAAGGGATAATGTTAGGGATAAATGTTAGGGATAAATGTTCGAGATATATGTTAGGGATAAACGTTAGGGATAAATGTTAGAGATAAATGTTAGGGATAAATGTTAGGGATAAATGTTAGGGATAAATGTTAGGGATAAATGTTAGGGATAAATGTTAGGGATAAATGTTAGGGATAAATGTTAGGGATAAATGTTAGAGATAAATGTTAGGGATAAATGTTAGGGATAAATGTTAGGGATAAATGTTAGGGATAAATGTTCGAGATAAATGTTAGGGATAAGGGATAATGTTAGGGATAAATGTTAGGGATAAATGTTAGAGATAAATGTTAGGGATAAATGCTAATGTTCGAGATAAATGTTAGGGATAAATGTTCGGGATAAATGTTCGAGATAAATGTTAGGGATAAGGGATAATTTTAGGGATAAATGTTAGGGATAAATGTTAGGGATAAATGTTAGGGATAAATGTTAGGGATAAGGGATAATGTTCGAGATAAATGTTAGGCATAAATGTTCGGGATAAATGTTCGGGATAAATGTTAGGGATAAAGGATAATGTTAGGGATAAATGTTAGGATAAATGTTTGGGATAAATGTTCGATATAAAGGATAATGTTAGGGGTAAATGTTAGGGATAAATGTTTGGGATAAAGGATAATGTTAGGGATAAATATTAGGGATAAGGGATAATGTTAGAATAAATGTTTAGGATAAATGTTTGGGATAAATGTTCTAGATAAATGTTAGGGATAAGGGATAATGTTCGAGATAAATGTTCGGGATAAATGTTCGAGATAAATGTTAGGGATAAAGGATAATGTTAGGGATAAATGTTAGGGATAAATGTTAGGGATAAGTGATAAATGTTAGGGATAAATGTTTGGGATAAATGTTCGAGATAAATGTTAGGGATAAGGGATAATGTTAGGGATAAATGTTAGGGATAAATGTTAGAGATAAATGTTTGAGATAAATGTTAGGGATAAGGAATAATGTTAGGGATAAATGTTCAGGATAAATGTTCGGGATAAGGAATAATGTTAGGGATAAATGTTAGGGATAAATGTTCAGGATAAATGTTCGAGATAATGTTAGGGATAAATGTTTGGGATAAGGGATAATGTTAGGGATAAATGTTAGGGATAAATGTTTGGGATAAAGGATAATGTTAGGGATAAATATTAGGGATAAGGGATAATGTTAGAAATAAATGTTTGGGATAAATGTTTGGGATAAATGTTCAAGATAAATGTTAGGGATAAGGGATAATGTTCGAGATAAATGTTAGGGATAAGTGTTCGGGATAAATGTTCGAGATAAATGTTAGGGATAAAGGATAATGTTAGGGATAAATGTTAGGGATAAATGTTAGGGATAAGTGATAAATGTTAGGGATAAATGTTTGGGATAAATGTTCGAGATAAATGTTAGGGATAAGGGATAATGTTAGGGATAAATGTTAGGGATAAATGTTAGAGATAAATGTTTGAGATAAATGTTAGGGATAAGGAATAATGTTAGGGATAAATGTTCGGGATAAATGTTAGGGATAAATGTTTGGGATAAATGTTAGGGATAAGGGATAAATGTTAGGGATAAATGTTTGGGATAAATGTTCGAGATAAATGTTAGGGATAAGGGATAATGTTAGGGATAAATGTTAGGGATAAATGTTAGAGATAAATGTTCGAGATAAATGTTAGGGATAAGGAATAATGTTAGGGATAAATGTTCGGGATAAATGTTCGGGATAAGGAATAATGTTCGGGATAAATGTTCGGGATAAGGAATAATGTTAGGGATAAATGTTAGGGATAAATGTTTGGGATAAATGTTCGAGATAAAGGATAATGTTAGGGATAAATGTTAGGGATAAATGTTAGAGATAAATGTTTGGGATAAGGGATAATGTTAGGGATAAATGTTAGGGATAAATGTTTGGGATAAAGGATAATGTTAGGGATAAATATTAGGGATAAGGGATAATGTTCGAGATAAATGTTAGGGATAAGGGATAATGTTAGGGATAAATGTTAGGGATAAATGTTAGAGATAAATGTTCGAGATAAATGTTAGGGATAAGGAATAATGTTAGGGATAAATGTTAGGGATAAATGTTTGGGATAAATGTTCGAGATAAAGGATAATGTTAGGGATAAATGTTAGGGATAAATGTTCAGGATAAATGTTCGAGATAAATGTTAGGGATAAATTTTCAGGATAAATGTTCGGGATAAGGAATAATGTTCGGGATAAATGTTCGGGGATAAATGTTCGGGATAAGGAAAAAATGTTAGGGAAAAAATTGTTCGGGATAAATGTTCGGGAAAAAGGAAAAAATGTTTTAGGGATAAATGTTCGGGATAAATGAAAAAATGTTCGGGATAAATGTTCGGGAAAAAGGAAATAATGTTAGGGATAAATGTTCGGGATAAATATTAGGGATAAGGGAAAAATGTTAGGGATAAATGTTCGGGATAAATGTTTGGGATAAATGTTCGGGAAAAAATTGTTAGGGATAAGGGTTAGGGATAAATGTTTGGGATAAATGTTAGGGATAAGGGAAAAATGTTAGGGATAAATGTTTGGGATAAATGTTCGGGATAAGGGAAAAATGTTAGGGATAAATGTTTGGGATAAAATTGTTCGTGATAAATGTTAGGGATAAGGGAAAAGGGGATAAATGTTCGGGATAAATGTTTGAGATAAATGTTTGGGATAAATGTTTGGGATAAATGTTCGGAATAAATGTTAGGGATAAATTTTCGGAATAAATGTTAGGGATAAATTTTAGGGATAAATGTTAGGGATAAGGGATAATGTTAGGGGTTGTAGGTTGTATTTTCTTTATTGTGATCTTTTAATTTCCAGATACACGCCTATATAGTAAATGAATTTTACCTTTAATTTTACCTGGAATGACTATTTTTTGCTACTATAAAATGAATGAAAAACCTTTCACAGTTTAAACGCAGTCTGTGATTCACTTCTGCACATTTGTTCCTCAGCTTTTGCACCTGGTTTGGATTCAATCCTGTGAGATGATGATTTACTCGAATGCAGCCGCCAAATTCAGAATCGAAATTCTTCAAAACCTGCATCTACTCGAGATTCTGAAGCCGAGTAAAAATCCGTAAATCACACAGACAGCAGCTGCTAAATCAGCAGGAAAGCTTTGGCTCCGATCACAATCCCATCTGTAAGCTCGGAATCCTGCAGCTGGAATAAAACACACATGGAGTCTTATTTCACACAAACACCATCTTTATATATCACAAGCTAAAATCCTCTTGGGCAAATTCCTCTGTGGTCTCTCTCTCTCTCTGACTTTGAGCACAAAGACACGCCTAATTTCTCAGAGGAAATATTTGTGGTTAAGGAAATTAAAGCGAGTGGTTAGAGTCACTCTGATTTGATGGAGGTGCTGAGTGTGTAATTCAGCTGCAGTTATTCCTGGTGTATGATGTACTTTCATATCACGTGTGATTACAGGCTGCAGCTTGTGTCTGAGTGTGTAGTGGGATGGAAAAAATGTGTGTTAATAAAAAAAATGTTATCTTCAAAATAATGCCATGAAAAAAACCTGCTGAATCCTGCGCTCTGATTGGTCAGAAGGTGTTGATTAATTCTCTCTAACAGCAGCTCTGACTGTAGCGCAGGTTTATATTCATGCACTCGCTCAGATACCTTATCGTTTCTATAGCAACAGCTCGTTCACAGGGATGCGTCCAGCGCACACTCCACATGAACAGAAGGAGAAACGTGTTTGTGTAACGTGCGTAACGTGTGGAAGGAGTCTCCGGTTCCGGCGCTTTGTTTTCAGACAACTTAAAGAGAGAGAATAAAGAGGGCTGGTGAGGGCACGAGTGTTTATAGCTGCTATAGCGGACGTGATAACAGGAACTCACTAAATTCTTGGATCTTCCACAACGTTAAATGTAACTAAACAGATAAAAAGTATGATGTGTTATTATTAAATAAATAAACACATTGTTATCCCTGGATCATTGCTATGCTAAAAGCAGAAGGTATTTCAGCAGTCGTGATCGTTTGCTCCTCATAATGATTTCGACATGAACGCTATAATTATGCAAATTAGGTTTCGTAAAGACTCGTAGTTTTGTCATTACACTTTTATGAATCTGCTTACGACTTAAAAAATGATAAATGTGTCAGGCCGTTAGATACCACAATCACTTTCAACAACAAAAAAATAACTCGGTATGTAGCTACAGAACTTTTCTTTTTTATATAAGCTCCGCCCTCTCTGGTCTTTGCACTTCACATGTTCCAGCTGTGAGATGGATAATCAGTGATTTGTGAACCTAGCTGGAACGTTGTAAATGTGTTAACTGTGAACCGTAATCTCATCATGAACACTGTTAACTGTGTACATTTGTCATTTGAATGAAATTGAATTTAAAATAAAAAAAAAGATTTTTTAATCATCATTAAGCGACTATTTGTGGATTTATAACTTGAATAATTCAGTGTGGTTTTAATTTAATGCTTGATGTGATTTAACAGACTTAATAACAAAATAATATATTCGAGTTATTTTATAATAATAATAATAATCATAAAAATAATAATAATAATGATGAACACACTAAAATCACAGACTAGGTGTGAATCGCGACTGTCAGGGACATAAGCGGCGTAGACGTCCAATGTTACACAACGTTAGCCGTGATGAAGATGTAGATCCGGGCGAGGAAGGTGGTGAAGGTGCCCTGCCTCCACAGCTTCATCTCCACATCCAGCAGGAAGTCCCGAGGCTGCGGGAGCTGCCGCTGCAGGTAGATGGCGCCGGTGTACGCGTTCAACTTCCTGGGGCTGAAGTAGCCTTCCTCGTTACCACTGCTGATGCTGATGATGACGTTGTCGCCCGAGTAGGCGGGAGACGGACCCATGCGGAAGATGAGCGCCGGGATGATGATGTTGGTCTGGAAGCTGAGCTGGTAGTACGTGATTCTCACCGGGGAGTTCTGGCACTCCAAGAAGTTGGAGCAGCTGATTCGCTCGCACCGTCTGCAGACAAAAAGCACAGAATATCTTCATCACATACAGCAGGCATCGGCGAGTCAGTGAGCTAGTTCACTTTCTTTTCTTCTCTCATGACTCGTGGCTAAATCATAAAAATCATGAGAATCTACTCTAGAAATGATACATGCTGCCAAACACAACACATTTATACTGAATTTGGAGATCAATGCTCGGACATCAACATCAATACTGTCTTAATGTCTCTAAAAATCAATTAGAATCAAGTAGTGAGGATAATTATACGTAAGGACTAAAAAAGAGTGCTGGTATGGAAAAATAATGTTTTTATTTCCCTTACACAGCAATTTGCTGACAATTACTATCTTATATTTATTAAAGAATTACACATCGTACATTTTAAGCATTAAAAGTTAATTTTAAATTTAATGTTTAAGCACATCAGTGAAATAAGTTACTTCCTGTTGTCTCTTGTGTTCTATCAGCTATAAACACTCGTCCCCTCAGCAGTCTCTCTTTATTCTCTCTCTCTCTTCAGCTATAAACACTCGTCCCCTCAGCAGTCTCTCTTTATTTTCTCTCTCTTCAGCTATAAACACTCGTCCCCTCAGGAGTCTCTCTTTATTCTCTCTCTCTTCAGCTATAAACACTCGTCCCCTCAGGAGTCTCTCTTTATTCTCTCTCTCTTCAGTTATAAAAACTCGTCCCCTCAGCAGTCTCTCTTTATTCTCTCTCTCTTCAGTTATAAACACTCGTCCCCTCAGCAGTCTCTCTTTATTCTCTCTCTCTTCAGCTATAAACACTCGTCCCCTCAGCAGTCTCTCTTTATTCTCTCTCTCTTCAGCTATAAACACTCGTCCCCTCAGCAGTCTCTCTTTATTCTCTCTCTCTTCAGCTATAAACACTCGCCCCCTCAGCAGTCTCTTCTTATTCTCTCTCTCTCTTCAGCTATAAACACTCGTTCCCCTCAGCAGTCTCTCTTTATTCTCTCTCTCTTCGGCCATAAACACTCGTCCCCTCAGCAGTCTCTCTTTATTCTCTCTCTCTTCGGCCATAAACACTCGTCCCCTCAGCAGTCTCTTTTATTCTCTGTCTCTCTTCAGCTATAAACACTCGTCCCCTCAGCAGTCTCTCTTTATTCTCGCTCTCTCTTCAGCTATAAACACTCGTCCCCTCAGCACTCTCTTTTTATTCTCTCTCTCTCTCTTCAGCTATAAACACTCGTCCCGATCAGCAGTCTCTCTTTATTTTCTCTCTCTCTTCAGTTATAAACACTGATCCCCTCAGCAGTCTCTCTTTATTCTCTCTCTCTTCAGCTATAAACACTGTTCCCTCAGCAGTCTTTCTTTATTCTCTCTCTCTTCAGCTATAAATACTCGTCCCCTCAGCAGTCTCTCTTCATTCTCTCTCTCTCTTCAACTATAAACACTCGTCCCCTCAGCAGTCTCTCTTTATTCTCTCTCTCTCCAGTTATAAACACTTGTCCCCTCAGCAGTCTCTCTTTATTCTCTCTCTTCAGTTATAAACACTCGTCCCCTCAGCAGTCTCTCTTTATTCTCTCTCTCTCTTCAGCTATAAACACTCGTCCACTCAGCAGGCTCTCTTTATTCTCTCTCTTCAGCTATAAACACTCGTCCCCTCAGCAGTCTCTCTTTATTCTCTCTCTCTTCAGTTATAAACACTCGTCCCCTCAGCAGTCTCTCTTTATTCTCTCTCTCTTCAGCTATAAACACTCGTCCCCTCAGCAGTCTCTCTTTATTCTCTCTCTCTTCAGCTATAAACACTCGCCCCCTCAGCAGTCTCTTCTTATTCTCTCTCTCTCTTCAGCTATAAACACTCGTCCCCTCAGCAGTCTCTTTTTATTCTCTGTCTCTCTCAGCTATAAACACTCGTCCCCTCAGCAGTCTCTCTTTATTCTCTCTCTCTTCAGCTATAAACACTCGCCCCCTCAGCAGTCTCTCCTTATTCTCTCTCTCTCTGCAGCTATAAACACTCGTTCCCTCAGCAGTCTCTTTTTATTCTCTCTCTCTACAGCTATAAACACTCATCCCCTCAGCAGTCTCTCTTTATTCTCGCTCTCTCTTCAGCTATAAACACTCGTCCCCTCAGCAGTCTCTCTTTATTCGCTCTCTCTCTCTTCAGCTATAAACACTCGTCCGATCAGCAGTCTCTCTTTATTTTCTCTCTCTCTTCAGTTATAAACACTGATCCCCTCAGCAGTCTCTCTTTATTCTCTCTCTCTTCAGCTATAAATTGTCCCCTCAGCAGTCTTTCTTTATTCTCTCTCTCTCTTCAACTATACACACTCGTCCCCTCAGCAGTCTCTCTTCAGCTATAAACACTCGTCCCCTCAGCACTCTCTTTTTATTCTCTCTCTCTCTCTTCAGCTATAAACACTCGTCCGATCAGCAGTCTCTCTTTATTTTCTCTCTCTCTTCAGTTATAAACACTGATCCCCTCAGCAGTCTCTCTTTATTCTCTCTCTCTTCAGCTATAAATTGTCCCCTCAGCAGTCTTTCTTTATTCTCTCTCTCTCTTCAACTATACACACTCGTCCCCTCAGCAGTCTCTCTTTATTCTCTCTCTCTCCAGTTATAAACACTTGTCCCCTCAGCAGTCTCTCTTTATTCTCTCTCTCTCTTCAGCTATAAACACTCGTCCACTCAGCAGGCTCTCTTTATTCTCTCTCTTCAGCTATAAACACTCGTCCCCTCAGCAGTCTCTCTTTATTCTCTCTCTCTTCAGTTATAAACACTCGTCCCCTCAGCAGTCTCTCTTTATTCTCTCTCTCTTCAGCTATAAACACTCGTCCCCTCAGCAGTCTCTCTTTATTCTCTCTCTCTTCAGCTATAAACACTCGCCCCCTCAGCAGTCTCTTCTTATTCTCTCTCTCTCTTCAGCTATAAACACTCGTTCCCTCAGCAGACTCTCTTTATTCTCTCTCTCTTCGGCCATAAACACTCGTCCCCTCAGCAGTCTCTTTTTATTCTCTGTCTCTCTTCAGCTATAAACACTCATCCCCTCAGCAGTCTCTCTTTATTCTCTCTCTCTTCAGCTATAAACACTCGTCCCCTCAACAGTCTCTCTTTATTCTCTCTCTTCAGCTATAAACACTCGTCCCCTCAGCAGTCTCTCTTTATTCTCTCTCTCTTCAGCTATAAACACTCGTCCCCTCAGCAGTCTCTCTTTATTCTCTCTCTCTTCAGCTATAAACACTCGTCCTCTCAGCAGTCTCTCTTTATTCTCTCTCTCTTCAGCTATAAACACTCGTCCCCTCAACAGTCTCTCTCTTCAAGTTAATCCATTCATTCATTGTCTGCCGCTTATCCGAACTACACTCGGGTCACGGGGAGCCTGTGCCTATCTCAGGCGTCTCTTCAAGTTAATAAGAGAAAAAAATGCAGCTTGTCGTGTTACTGAGAAACTGCAAAGAAATATAACTCCTCCGCCTTGAAGATCTCTGGAAAGAGGTATTTAAACTGTCTTCTTAACAAGAAGTGAGAGATGTAGTGTGTGTGTGTCATACGTGTCAGTGGCTCTGCGGTAGTTTGTCGGACAGCTGAAGGACAGACAGCGGAATCCACCGTGAATGTTGTAGCATGTTTCATCTGCTGTACAGTTATGAGCTCTGACTGTACACTCGTCTATGTCTGAGACACACACCAACACACTCAGCTTTAAATTCAGACTCATAATGAACCGACATAGAAAGAAGAATGAAGACAATAAATATTGGGGATATATAAAAATAGGGGAAATATTATTACAGAATATTAAGTCAAAGACAAATAAAAACATTGTTTTATCTTTACATTATTTTTGATGTAAATGGCAGAAGAAAATCACTTCAGGTTTATTTATAACTCTTGACCTAATTCAGTTTAGTTAAGTCCTGATTCAGTATCAGGCCTAAAGTAAATAATGATTCAAGCGAGCATGATTCACTTTAGACTTGATTCAATCTATTGTGATTCAGTTTAGACCTGATTCAGTGTGAATGATGTGGAATATTGAGATCATTCAGTGTAACTCAGTCATATGCTGAATTCTATGTTTTCTCAACAGAATCTCAGACCGTGGCAGGAGCGTCGGTTCGGAGCCATGCTGTATCCGTGTTCAGGACAGGCACAGTCGTAACTTCCTGGGACATTCACACACTTATAGGCACAGAGATGTCCGATGCTCTGAGAACATTCATCAATATCTGTACAGCAAAAATGATGAAAAAAAGACAACACTACACATTTGTACTGAGCTGCAAACAAACAACCTGAAATAATCGACACGTTCCATACAGTACAGACACGTAAATGTAGATAAGTAGTTTTAAAATTTTATAAATAATATATGGTAACACACATAAGGCCCAGAAACGTGTGATTTACAAGAAAAGTGTGTAGTGTGTGTTACCTTCACAGGTGTGTGCGTCCTCACGCAGGTAGTAGCCCTGTCTGCAGTAACACTGGTACGAGCCGTAGACGTTTACACACTCGTGGCTGCATGGACTGTTCAAACACTCATTCACATCTGCATCATGACCCACACACACACACACACACACACACACACATGTTCATGGAAGCGTTAACACAATTCCGAAATGATATTCCAGGATGCAGAATACAAGAGTATCCATAAACATTCCTCCTACACTAATTCCCGGTGATGCTAATGCTGTGATCTAACTAGCAATAACTGAATAAAGCTAGATAACTGCCAGTACACTGTAACCATGACAACACTCTTAGCATTGCTAGCTCATATGGTCTAGCTAACTAGCCTAGCTTGTTGTCTTTCATCAGTAATCAGGTGATCTAAATATTGGTGTCATTCTGCAGGTTGTTTGTTGTTTCGTGTCTGTAGATTTGCTGGCAGAAACTGGTGAGATATTGAGCTGCTTGTGTGACTTATCTTGCATGTTTGTTTTACATACACACCTTCCTGAGCTGAGAAAAAACAAACATGACCTCACTCTGTGATTTTCGGAAAAGTTAAAAATATGAAAACAGCCTGAATGTCACTATACCAATTTTCCCTGTAAAAGAAAAAAAAAAGTGCTAGACTCAGCAGCAGTGTTTATCACAGCGGTGTTTTCCCCATTTCCTGATACGTATCTTCTGCTTATCAGCTTCTACCTTCACAGCTCTTGCCATCACTGGATAAAGTGAATCCTGAGTTGCAGGAGCAGCGATACGAGCCTGGAGTGTTCTCACACGTCTGAGCACACAGCCTGCCTGAGTAACGCCAGCATTCATTCACATCTACAGAGAAAGGAGAGAGACAGAGACAGAGAGAGAGAGAGAGAGAGAGAGAGAGAGAGAGAGAGAGAGAGAGAGAGAGACGTTCTTCATGCTAGTCTAAACACTGAGCTCAGGCCTGACGCTGAGCCACAACAGTGTGAATCAGCAGCTGAGATAAGGCTGGAGAAATGCCCGTGGTTCTGCTCCTGATAACAATGTAAACACACACATGAAGCATGACATCACCTGAGGAACATGCCGGAGAACATGAACTATCATGTAGAATTAGAATAAAGTTTAAAAACGGCCGAGGAACATCGCTACACTTCCCCTTCAGTAGAAATACCAGGCTTTATGAATATACATTAATATGCAAATTTTGCACCGCCCCCATTTCCTCCTGCCGTCTCTAATAGACTAAAATCGGTAACTTCAGGTAATATACAGTACGTGTCTAGCTGCTTAGTTGAATGCTATAAACTAGCTTACATTTCAGTATAGCCAGTTGTTCAAACTGGTTTTATCACTAACGTTTCCAAAGTTAGTTACGCACCTAGGTTAGCTAGCATTCCACATTCTACATTCTCGAAAACGTTCTCATAGCCTAAAAGTTTCATCCTTAAATTATTTTATTTAGCGGCTTCATCTGAGCTTGTTCGAAGCTCTGCCTACAAATCAGTGAATACATGAATGATGATAAATATTTTTGTTTGTAACTTTTGTCAGCTAGCTGAGGAGAGAATAAACAAAGCACAAACTTGTAGCATGTTACGAAATCTAGAGTATTAGCAAACTCACACTGACTACATACAGTTAACAATCTGGATACAGGTGCATCTCAATAAATTAGAATGTGGTGGAAAAGTTAATTTATTTCAGTAATTCAACTCAAATTGTGAAACTCATGTATTAAATAAATTCAGTGCACACAGACTGAAGTAGTTTAAGTCTTTGGTTCTTTTAATTGTGATGATTTTGGCTCACATTTAACAAAAACCCACCAATTCACTCTCTCAACAAATTAGAATATGGTGACATGCCAATCAGCTAATCAACTCAAAACACCTGCAAAGGTTTCCTGAGCCTTCAAAATGGTCTCTCAGTTTGGTTCACTAGGCTACACAATCATGGGGAAGACTGCTGACCTGACAGTTGTCCAGAAGACAATCATTGACACCCTTCACAAGGAGGGTAAGCCACAAACATTCATTGCCAAAGAAGCTGGCTGTTCACAGAGTGCTGTATCCAAGCATGTTAACAGGAAGTGGAGTGGAAGGAAAAAGTGTGGAAGAAAAAGATGCACAACCAACCGAGAGAACCGCAGCCTTATGAGGATTGTCAAGCAAAATCCATTCAAGAATTTGAGTGAACTTCACAAGGAATGGACTGAGGCTGGGGTCAAGGCATCAAGAGCCACCACACACAGACGTGTCAAGGAATTGGGCTACAGTTGTCGTATTCCTCTTGTTAAGCCACTCCTGAACCACAGACGACGTCAGAGGCGTCTTACCTGGGCTAAGGAGAAGAAGAACTGGACTGTTGCCCAGTGGTCCAAAGTCCTCTTTTCAGATGAGAGCAAGTTTTGTATTTCATTTGGAAACCAAGGTCCTAGAGTCTGGAGGAAGGGTGGAGAAGCTCATAGCCCAAGTTGCTTGAAGTCCAGTGTTAAGTTTCCACAGTCTGTGATGATTTGGGGTGCAATGTCATCTGCTGGTGTTGGTCCATTGTGTTTTTTGAAAACCAAAGTCACTGCACCCGTTTACCAAGAAATTTTGGAGCACTTCATGCTTCCTTCTGCTGACCAGCTTTTTGAAGATGCTGATTTCATTGTCCAGCAGGATTTGGCACTGCCCACACTGCCAAAAGCACCAAAAGTGGGTTAAATGACCATGGTGTTGGTGTGCTTGAATGACCAGCAAACTCACCAGACCTGAACCCCATAGAGAATCTGTGGGGTATTGTCAAGAGGAACATGAGAAACAAGAGACCGAAAAATGCAGATGAGCTGAAGGCCACTGTCAAAGAAACCTGGGCTTCCATACCACCTCAGCAGTGCCACAAACTGATCACCTCCATGCCACGCCCAATTGAGGCAGTAATTAAAGCAAAAGGAGCCCCTACCAAGTATTGAGTACATGTACAGTAAATGAACATACTTTCCAGAAGGACAACAATTCACTAAAAATGTTTTTTATTGGTCTTATGAAGTATTCTAATTAGTTGAGAGAGTGAATTGGTGGGTTTTTGTTAAATGTGAGCCAAAATCATCACAATTAAAAGAACCAAAGACTTAAACTACTTCAGTCTGTGTGCACTGAATTTATTTAATACACGAGTTTCACAGTTTGAGTTGAATTACTGAAATAAATCAACTTTTCCACCACATTCTAATTTATTGAGATGCACCTGTAAAAGTCTACACCATGACTAGAAGCATCAACGTTAGCTTCTTATCTGGCTGCTAAGCGTTCTAGCTAACACAGGTAAGTGCTAGATTTGTTAGCAGTCCTGCACACTGCTCTATGTTGTAGTAATACATTTAGATTAAAAAAAATCCACCAAATATTTTGAGAAACTAAAGAGTTGTTTAATGTTAAACCTGATCTTTAGTGTGTGCTCTTGATGTGCTGCTCCATGTGATGTTAGCGTGTTAGCATGTTAGCGTGTCTCACCTACACACATCCTCCTGTACATGTCATACTGGTAGCCTGGGTGACAGTCACAGCGGTATGTTCCAGGGAGATTATGACAAATCTGACCTTCTCCACACCGTTGGACTCCAGTTTCACACTCGTCAGTATCTGCACACGATGATCACACCAGATCGATGTGAGTGAATCCCAGCATCATGTCACACTTTTATAAGCTTTTTATTATTAGCAGTGATTCTGGTTAAAAAGCAGCACTGCAATTAAAATAGTTGCAGATGTCAAAATTTGCCCAACACACACTAGCATTCAAAACTTTGTGATGTCATAAGCATCCCTCCATCCATTCCTCTATCCTTCCTTCCTTCCTTCCATCCATCCATCCATCAATCCATCCATCCCCCATCCATCCATCCATCCATCCCCATCCATCCATCCCTCCATTCCTCCCTCCCTCCATACATCCATCCACACCTCCATCCCTTCATCCGTCCATCCCCCATCCATCCCTCCCTCCATCCATCCATTCCATCATCCATCCATCCATCCCCCATCCATCCATCCATCCCCCACCCATCCATCCATCCAGCCCTCAATTCCTCCCTCCCTACATCCATCCATCCATCCATCCATCAACACCTCCATCCATCCCCATCCATCCATCCATCCAGCCCTCAATTCCTCCCTCCCTCCATCCATCCATCCATCAACACCTCCATCCCTTCATCCATCCATCCCCCATCCGTCCCTCCCTCCCTCCATCAATCCATCCATCCATACCTCCATCCCTTCATCCATCTCTCCATCCATCCCCTATCCATCCCTCCATCCACCCACTCATCCACTCATCCATCCATCCATCCCATGGTGAAGGTGCTGGAGGTCCAGTGCTACTAGAAAGTTTGTGACTCCATAACAATTTCTGCATAAATGTGATCAGATGAACTTCAGGAGGATCACAAACTTTTTGCCATGAAGCTATTTAATGTTGGAACATTTTGCTGAATAAATAAATAAATAAAACTCTAGAGATTTAATTTATGGACTAAAAAGTTATTTCAATAATTATTCGCTGAACTTTATTTAGCCCCATTTATTTGAAAGAATGTGCAAATGAGGTCCTGAGACCTTTATTCTCATGACACAGCCAGTGGGTGTGGCTTCTGTTCTTTATCATTATCTCCTCTAATACCCCTGATCCTGTGCATGAGCTCATTTGGAGGTTTTTTAGGAGTTTTATTCAGGAAAACCACAACTATGCACCATGTGTGGGGTGTGTAGGAGAGAATGTGATAGGGCTCTCTGTGGGGTGTGTGTGTGTGTGTTCAGGTGTGTATTACCGATACACCTGGTGCCATCAGGACTGGAGTGATAGCCTCTGCCACACAGGATGATCTTGCGCTGGCAGGTGTATGAGCCGACAGTGTTGATGCAGTTAAACCCGGGGCTGCAGGGCTGAGTTACTGTCCTGCACTCATCAATGTCTGTAAACAACACACACACACACACACACACACACACACACACACACACACACACTCAGAGCATATCCCTAAGTGTTACATATCTCTTATCCACCAGCTTCTCCAGCGATTACAGTTTACTTTTTATCCATTTATAGTTACATTTAATGTTGGTGTATCGAGGTACTTCCTGTTGTCTCTCTCTCTTCAGCTATAAACACTCGTCCCCTCAGCAGTCTCTCTTTATTCTCTCTCTCTCTTCAGCTATAAACACTCATCCCCTCAGCAGGGCTCTCTTTATTCTCTCTCTCTCTTCAGCTATAAAACCCCCCTCCGGTTTTTTTTCCCCTTTAGCCCCCGTTTCCTTTTCTTTATTCTCTCTCTCTCTTCAGCTATAAACACTCATCCCCTCAGCGGTCTCTCTTTATTCTCTCTCTCTCTCTTCAGCTATAAACACTCATCCCCTCAGCAGTCTCTCTTTATTCTCTCTCTCTTCAGCTATAAACACTCATCCCCTCAGCAGTCTCTCTTTATTCTCTCTCTCTCTTCAGCTATAAACACTTGTCCCATCAGCAGTCTCTCTTTATTCTCTCTCTCTTCAGCTATAAACACTCATCCCCTCAGCGGTCTCTCTTTATTCTCTCTCTCTCTCTTCAGCTATAAACACTCATCCCCTCAGCAGTCTCTCTTTATTCTCTCTCTCTTCAGCTATAAACACTCATCCCCTCAGCAGTCTCTCTTTATTCTCTCTCTCTCTCTTCAGCTATAAACACTCGTCCCCTCAGCGGTCTCTCTTTATTCTCTCTCTCTCTTCAGCTATAAACACTCGTCCCCTCAGCAGTCTCTCTTTATTCTCTCTCTCTCTTCAGCTATAAACACTCATCCCCTCAGCAGGGCTCTCTTTATTCTCTCTCTCTCTCTTCAGCTATAAACACTCATCCCCTCAGCAGTCTCTCTTTATTCTCTCTCTCTTCAGCTATAAACACTCGTCCCCTCAGCAGTCTCTCTTTATTATCTCTCTCTCTTCAGCTATAAACACTTGTCCCATCAGCAGTCTCTCTTTATTCTCTCTCTCTCTTCAGCTATAAACACTTGTCCCCTCAGCAGTCTCTCTTTATTCTCTCTCTCTCTTCAGCTATAAACACTTGTCCCCTCAGCAGTCTCTCTTTATTCTCTCTCTCTCTTCAGCTATAAACACTCGTCCCCTCAGCAGTCTCTCTTTATTCTCTCTCTCTCTTCAGCTATAAACACTCATCCCCTCAGCAGTCTCTCTTTATTCTCTCTCTCTTCAGCTATAAACACTCGTCCCATCAGCAGTCTCTCTTTATTCTCTCTCTTCAGCTATAAACACTCGTCCCCTCAGCAGTCTCTCTTTATTCTCTCTCTCTTCAGCTATAAACACTCGTTCCCTCAGCAGTCTCTCTTTATTCTCTCTCTCTTCAGCTATAAACACTCGTCCCCTCAGCAGTCTCTCTTTATTCTCTCTCTCTTCAGCTATAAACACTCATCCCCTCAGCAGTCTCTCTTTATTCTCTCTCTTCAAGTTGATAAGAGAATAATCACAGCTGCTCATGTTACTGAGAAACTGCTTCACCTCTGACTTTACTTATGACATTCATTATTTTAATTATTTAATTATTAATTATTCTACTTAAAAATAGACCGCATATATAAGTTGAACTGAAAATGCTTAATTATGTAAATTATTTAAAAATATTTTTTATGTTAATTGATTAATTGATTAAATCTCAGATTCTCAGGTCTGAATTCATCCGATGGATTATTCTTTTCACAAGAAAAGATGAGGATATTGTTTTTCAGCTGAAATCTTTACAGTGTGCAAGGTTTTAGCTTTTTTATTTCATTTCTTTAGAGCAGATCTGGGGCTCGCTGCCTCGACATGTCTCCTGGTTCCTGTAGCTGCGGGCTAATTCCACCAGTTTACAGAAAAATAAAGAGAAAGAGAGAGAGAGAGAGAGAGAGCGAGAAAGAGAGAGGGAGAGAGAGAGAGAGAGAGAGAGGGAGAGAGAGAGAGAGAGAGAGAGAGAGAGAGAGAGGAGAGAGGGACAGAGAGAGAGAGGGAGAGAGAGAGAGGGAGAGAGGGACAGAGAGAGAGAGAGAGAGGGACAGAGAGAGAGAGAGAGAGAGAGAGAGAGAGAGAGAGAGAGAGAGAGAGAGATCTTATTTCAGCTTGGTGAATCTGTTGCAGTATCAGTTGATTAATTAACGAATTAACTCATTAACTTATTATCCTTCCTTTTGAATCACATCTGTATCTTATTTAATCTACAAGCTACACCTTCAGACTTTAGGCCCCACCCCTTGTCTATGTCTGGGTGGAGTTACAACAAACTTTATATAAATGTGACTGATATACACATACACACTTAGTGCACCATGCTAAACTGGAGGCCATAAGCTTCCCTTACATGTTAGCAACATTAGCATCTAACACCTTGAGGGATCTTCACAGGCTTTGTTATACGTGTAAGTGTAAGGTCTTACCAGTGCACTGGCCCCGTGAGTCCTGAGTAAATCCTCCTGGACACCTCGGTGTGGCTCTGCAGCTGAACGAGCCGGCCGTGTTGATGCAGTCGAATCCCAGGCCACAGCTCTCAGCTCCCAGCGTGCACTCGTTAATATCTGCGAGAAAGGCAAGGAAGCAGTTTTACCGGGTCCACGTGAAATGTCCTGGTCATTTCCAGCAGCACTGTGGAGCAGATCTCAGGGTGAACACTGGAGCTGGAACTTAAGTAATAATAAACCTGAGCACCAGGTGGCAGTGTGACTCAACATCATCGTCTCTACACTACAGTTGTTCAATTACACGCTTTTCTCCGTGCTTCTTGTTTATTTTCTTGTCTAAACATCTGTAAAACATAATCACGCTAGTGACAGCTCCACACTGTGAACACAGACGCTGTGATCGGATTCAGATTTTCAGTGACGTATACAACGCAGAAATAATTCCTCTGATTTTCATCATATGTTTAAAAAAGACAGATATTTAAAGAAAGTTATATAGAGAGACCAACATAAAAACAGAGAGAGAGAGAATTATAAAATATACAGTGAAGCAGATAGTGAGACAGATAGAAAGGCAACAGGCAGACAGATGGTTGGACAGACAGACAGATAGATGAAGAGGACATACAAATAGACAATTAGACAGATAGTTGGATAGACAGACAGGCAGGCAGACAGAGAGACATACAGACAAACAGGGAGACAGGCAGACATGGAGACGGACAGAGAGACACAGACGGTCAGAAAAACAGACAGGAAGACACAAACAGACAGAAAGACAGACAGAGAGACAAACAAACGAACAGACAGATGGTTGGACAATAAAACAGGTAGACAGACAGAAACATCTGGCCACAGAAGGATAGGCAGACAGACAGATAAATGGGCAGACAGACAGACAAATGCGACACAGTTTCTTTAGTCTCTTTATTCTTTTTACATTTCTATCTGATGTAAAGAATAAAACATTACACCTCTGTAAACTCACTGTGACCGATATCACACAAACACCCTGCTGAAACACATCACAAAGAACTGTACACACACGGTACATCTGTCAAGCCTCACACTGAGTGTGTGTGTGTGTGTGTGTGTGTGTGTGTGTGTGTACCTTCACAGAAGTCGTTCCTCAGCTGATATCCTGAGGGACAAACGATCTGCTGCAGACACCTAAAACTGCCCACAGTGTTTTCACACCTCTCAGTTAGCTGACACGAGTGTGTGGAGTGAAAACACTCGTCTACATCTGAGAGAGAGAGAGAGAGAGAGACAGAGAAAGGGAGAGAGAGAAAGAGACAGAGACAGAGAGAGAGGTGGAGAGAGAGAGAGGGAGAGAGAAACATGAAATCATTTATTATTATTATTAAATCGGTGCATGTATGTATGTTAATTTACATCTTTTTTAAGTTAGTCTTTTTTAAACACACCTGTGTGTGTGTGTGTGTGTCTGTGTGTGTTCATTGTGCTTGCTGTTTCCTTTAGAATAACACACTCCAGACCCTGTGCTTTCAAACATTCATGCAAAGAATAAAGCTGAATCTGAACAATGAATCGTTTAGGAAAAGTTTCCGGTTCAGTAGTGAGGTCCTAAAGAGGTCTTATAGAACACCTTAATCAGAACCAGAAACACACACACACACACACACAAACACACACACACACACACACACACTTCATACACCCTAAACTCTCACATTTCACCACAGAAACACATGATTCAACTACACGTACTGATTCAAAGGCTCATTTCTGACTCAGATGGTAAATAAAAACAGCAACATATACAGATATGAGACAAATAATTTATAGGAAAAAAAAACACTATGAAAAAACTGTTTTTTTGAAAGTTGTAAATGAGTCATATGAGTCACTGTTGCTGAATCATTTTTAACCATGATACAGATTGCTAAAAAAAAATCAAATACATTTGAAGTAGATTCTTATGAATGATTTAAAATTAACTGAATCATCATGAATCAAATAATAACGCAAATGATTCATATAGATTTTGGAAATGTATAAAGAAACATATAGAAACCTGATCATTGTTGTATGTGATTCCTGTATGTCAAATGAATCACTCATTATGTTGTGTCTATTGATATATGATGTCTATGGATTACTCCTACAGATGAGTATGTCATTAAGTATGATTCATATTGAGTGCTTTGAATCTCACAGATTGCTATAGAAATCTAAATGATTCATGAATCGTAGAATGACTCCTACCTGATTCACAGAGCTCATGGTAGAAACACATATGTGACTCATCTTTCATAAAAATGAAATAATTCACGTGTGTGTGTGTGTGTGTGTGTGTGTGTATACCTTCACATGAGTGTCCATCAGACATCAGGGTGAATCCTGGTGAACAAGAGCAGTGTGCTCGACCCTCCACCAGGTGGCAGTAATGAGCACAGTGGCCATTTCCTGCAGAAGGACATTTGTCATTAAAGGAAAAAGTGCACCATCCTGCATCCTGCTAGGCGAATAAACGAGTGATTTAAAGCCACCCTTCTGCCCCTGTCTTCCCTTTTCCCCTTCAGACCTCTGACCTTCAGCTACATACAACATCTGACCTATGTCAGGGCAGTAAAGAGACACAGTAATGACCGAGAGAGAGAGAGAGAGAGAGAGAGAGAGAGAGAGAGAGAGAGAGTTGGACAGAGAGAAGGACACAGAATAGACAGAGTGAGACAGAATGGACTGGAAGATTATGAGTTTAACTAGTTTGAAATGAACAATCTGCCGAATGAAATAAATATAAAGTTTATTACTATTTAATAAACAATGACTGCTGACTAATATAAACAATTAATGAGTAATGAATAAAATAACCATGTCATGCTGTTAGAGGAAAATAAATGACAGGGAGGAGTCATGTGATGTCATATGGAGTGATGAGTGATGTGATGAGTGATGGGTAGAGGAGAGATGAGTGATGTATAGAGGAGAGATGAGTGATGTGATGAGTGATGTATAGAGGAGAGATGAGTGATGTATAGAGGAGAGATGAGTGACGTATAGAGGAGTGATGAGTGATGTATAGAGGAGAGATGAGTGACGTATAGAGGAGTGATGAGTGATGTATAGAGGAGAGATGAGTGATGTATAGAGGAGAGATGAGTGATGTGATGAGTGATGTATAGAGGAGAGATGAGTGATGTGATGAGTGATGTATAGAGGAGAGATGAGTGATGTATAGAGGAGAGATGAGTGATGTGATGAGTGATGTATAGAGGAGAGATGAGTGATGTATAGAGGAGAGATGAGTGATGTGATGAGTGATGTATAGAGGAGAGATGAGTGACGTATAGAGGAGTGATGAGTGATGTATAGAGAACAGATGACTGATGTATAGAGGAGAGATGAGTGACGTATAGAGGAGTGATGAGTGATGTATAGAGGAGAGATGAGTGATGTATAGAGGAGAGATGAGTGATGTATAGAGGAGTGATGAGTGATGTGATGAGTGACGTATAGAGGAGAGATGAGTGACATATAGAGGAGTGATGAGTGATGTGATGAGTGACGTATAGAGGAGTGATGAGTGATGTATAGAGAACAGATGACTGATGTATAGAGGAGTGATGAGTGATGTGATGAGTGATGTATAGAGAACAGATGAGTGATGTATAGAGGAGAGATGAGTGACGTATAGAGGAGTGATGACTGATGTATAGAGAACAGATGAGTGATGTGATGAGTGATGTATAGAGGAGTGATGAGTGATGTGATGAGTGATGTATAGTATAGTGATATATCGTTATTGTTAATGAAATGATCTCAGATTATAGTTTTGATACTCTGCCTTACTGAAACCTGGCTTAGGCCAAATGAATTCATTAGTCTGAATGAGTCCACTCCGTCAGGATATTACTATAAGCTTGAGCCCCGTCTGACTGGTGGTGGAGGTGGTGTTGCAACTATTTATAGCAACTCTCTTACCGTTACTCAGAAAACAGGACCCAGGTTTAACTCATTCGAAGTGCTTGTCCTTAATGTTACACTCACAGACATAAAGTATATAGTCACACTCACGCCCTCAAGAGAGCAACCCGTAACCTCGAGCGAAAATGGAGAAAAACTAAATTAGAAGTTTTCAGAATTGCGTATAAAGACAGTATGTCCAGCTATAGACAGGCTCTAAAACCTGTTAGGGCTGAGCATTTGAGCACACTTATAGAAATAAACCAAAACAATCCCAGATTCTTATTTAGTACAGTGGCTAGATTGACAAAACATCAGATATCTGAAGAGAGTACTCCATCACAGCTTAATAGTGAGGACTTTATGAACTTTTTCACCGACAAAATCGATAGTATCAGGAATAAAATAATGGATGTTCAACCTTTGACAGCATCCGGTGATCTAGTCCAACCTAAAGCTCCACATTCAAAGCTACAATGCTTTACAGGTATAGGGAAGGAAGAGCTGTATAAACTTATCACCACGGCTAATTCAACAACATGTTTGTTAGATCCAATTCCAACTAGATTACTGAAAGAAGTGATACACACAGCTGGAGAGCCTCTCCTCAACATTATTAATTCCTCCTTATATTTAGGTCACATCCCTAAACCTTTCAAGCTAGCAGTTATTAAGCCTTTTCTTAAGAAACCTAAACTAGACCCTAATGACATTAAATTACAGACCGATTTCAAACCTTCCCTTTATATCTAAAATATTAGAAAAGGTTGTGTCTACTCAATTATGCTCCTTCTTACAGGAAAACAATATCCTTGAAGAATTTCAGTCAGGTTTCAGGCCCCATCATAGCACAGAAACTGCACTAGTTAAGATCACAAACGACTTGTTTTTAGCTTCGGACCAAGGCTGCATCTCAATATTAGTCTTACTTGATCTTAGTGCTGCATTCGACACTATAGATCATAACATTCTCGTAGACCGCTTACAAAATCACATAGGTATTCAGGGACAGGCGTTAAAATGGTTTAGATCCTACCTGTCTGATCGATACCAGTTTGTAGATTTAACTGGAGAACTGTCCAGTGTAATGCCAGTGAAATATGGGGTCCCACAAGGATCAGTTTTAGGACCTCTGCTTTTCTCAATATATATGCTTCCCTTAGGCAACATCATTAGAAGGCATGGGATTAGTTTCCATTGTTATGCTGACGATACACAGTTATATATAGTGGGGCAAAAAAGTATTTAGTCAGCCACCAATTGTGCAAGTTCTCCCACTTAAAAAGATGAGAGAGGCCTGTAATTTTCATCATAGGTACACTTCAACTATGAGAGACAGAGTGAGAAAAAAAATCCAGAAAATCACATTGTCTGATTTTTAAAGAATTTATTTGCAAGTTATGGTGGAAAATAAGTATTTGGTCACCTACAAAAAGCAAGATTTCTGGCTCTCACAGACCTGTAACTTCTTCTTTAAGAGGCTCCTCTGTCCTCCACTCGTTACCTGTATTAATGGCACCTGTTTGAACTCGTTATCAGTATAAAAGACACCTGTCCACAACCTCAAACAGTCAGACTCCAAACTCCACTATGGCCAAGACCAAAGAGCTGTCAAAGGACACCAGAAACAAAATTGTAGACCTGCAGCAGGCTGGGAAGTCTGAATCTGCAATAGGTAAGCAGCTTGGTGTGAAGAAATCAACTGTGGGAGCAATTATTAGAAAATGGAAGACATACAAGACCACTGATAATCTCCCTCGATCTGGGGCTCCACGCAAGATCTCACCCCGTGGGATCAAAATGATCACAAGAACGCTGAGCAAAAATCCCAGAACCACACGGGGGGACCTAGTGAATGACCTGCAGAGAGCTGGGACCAAAGTAACAAAGGCTACCATCAGTAACACACTACGCCGCCAGGGACTCAAATCCTGCAGTGCCAGACGTGTCCCCCTGCTTAAGCCAGTACATGTCCGGGCCCGTCTGAAGTCTGCTAGAGAGCATTTGGATGATCCAGAAGAGGATTGGGAGAATGTCATATGGTCAGATGAAACCAAAATAGAACTTTTTGGTAAAAACTCAACTTGTGGTGTTTGGAGGAGAAAGAATGCTGAGTTGCATCCAAAGAACACCATACCTACTGTGAAGCATGGGGGTGGAAACATCATGCTTTGGGGCTGTTCTTCTGCAAAGGGACCAGGACGACTGATCCGTGTAAAGGAAAGAATGAGGGCCATGTATCGTGAGATTTTGAGTAAAAACCTCCTTCCATCAGCAAGGGCATTGAAGATGAAACGTGGCTGGGTCTTTCAGCATGACAATGATCCCAAACACACCGCCCGGGCAACGAAGGAGTGGCTTCGTAAGAAGCATTTCAAGGTCCTGGAGTGGCCTAGCCAGTCTCCAGATCTCAACCCCATAGAAAATCTTTGGAGGGAGTTGAAAATCCGTGTTGCCCAGCGACAGCCCCAAAACATCACTGCTCTAGAGGAGATCTGCATGGAGGAATGGGCCAAACTACCAGCAACAGTGTGTAAAAACCTTGTGGAGACTTACAGAAAACGTTTGACCTCTGTCATTGCCAACAAAGGGTATATAACAAAGTATTGAGATGAACTTTTGTTATTGACCAAATACTTATTTTCCACCAAAACTTGCAAAATAAATTCTTTAAAAATCAGACAATGTGATTTTCTGGATTTTTTTTTCTCATTCTGTCTCTCATAGTTGAAGTGTACCTATGATGAAAATTACAGGTCTCTCTCATCTTTTTAACTGGGAGAACTCGCACAATTGGTGGCTGACTAAATACTTTTTTGCCCCACTGTAGCTCATCAAAACCAGATGAAATATCTAAACTGTCTAGATTAACAGAGTGCGTTAAAGATATTAAAGACTGGATGACTGATAATTTTCTATTACTAAATCCTGATAAGACGGAGATATTACTGATTGGTCCAAAAACCAGTACACAGAAGCTCTCACAATTCAACCTGTACTTAGAAGGATGTTCTATTACTACTAGCTCTACAGTGAAAGACCCGGGCGTAATATTAGACAGCAGTTTGTCCTTTGAAAAACATATTTCCGATATTACAAAAATAGCCTTCTTCCACCTCAGAAATATCGCCAAGCTTAGGAGCATTTTATCTGTATCTGATGCAGAAAAGCTAGTTCATGCATTCATGACCTCCAGACTGGACTATTGTAATGCATTACTAGGTGGTCGTCCTGCATCTTCAATAAACAAGCTACAGTTAGTCCAGAATGCAGCCAGAGTCCTTACCAGGTCAAGAAAGTATGATCATATAACCCCAATATTATCATCCCTGCACTGGCTACCTGTTAAATTTAGAATTGATTATAAACTAGCTCTACTTACGTACAAGACTCAAGGACAAGGTTTAGCTCCCACGTATCTAGCCAGTCTTCTAACACGTTACAATCCATCACGCTCCTTAAGATCTCGAAACTCCGGACTTCTGGTAGTTCCCAGAATATCAAAGTCTACAAAAGGGGGTAGAGCTTTTTCGTATTTAGCTCCTAAACTTTGGAACAGTCTTCCTGACAGTGTTCGGGGCTCAGACACAGTCTCCCAGTTCAAACGTAGACTAAAGACATATCTCTTTAGCCAGGCATACACCTAATACATCCCATAACTTTGTGCTCCAGTACATCTGATTAAATCCACATTATCATCTAGTGCCTGCTAATATTATGAATAGCAGCTACGCTAATTCCTTTCCCTTTTTTTATTTCCCTTCTTCTACCCACCCCCGAGTCACACAGAGATTGTGCCAGCTCCGGTGGCATCCAGAGATGGACCAGCTCCAGCCGGGTTCTGGAGTATTCAAAGCAGCACTGCCAACCCTATGTGGACATTTTACACATAACATTCTACACATGCTGTATCTGCATCACACAACTAATGCAGAAAGGACATTGTTCATATCACACTCTCCGTGTGTCACCCAGATGAGGATGGGTTCCCTTTTGAGTCTGGTTCCTCTCAAGGTTTCTTCCTAATACCATCTGAGGGAGTTTTTCCTTGCCACAGTCGCCTGAGTCACCTCAGGCTCGCTCACTAGGGAAAATTTTGTCTAACATCTAGGACTGTTTGTTTGTATGTTTATTGTTTCTTATGTTCTGTAAAGCTGCTTTGAGACAATGCTCTTTGTTAAAAGCGCTATACAAATAAAATTTAATTGAAGAAATTGAATAGATGAGTGATGAGTGATGTGATGAGTGATGTATAGAGGAGTGATGAGTGATGATACCTTCACAGGGATCAGGCAGGAGGTCAGGAGGTGGAGTGGTGGTTGTCTCCGCTGGTCTCGGGCTGGCAGGGAACACGTTGTCATCCCTCTGTCTGTCTTCATCTTCAACCGTCATTGAACACAGGAACAATTTATTAACAAATAACATTTCAAACCAAACACAGCATTTACACATGCTTTTAGAGAAAGCTAACATGCTAACATGCCTCGACACAATTCTTCACAGATTTTTCCAGATTATAATCAGGTAGCATCAGGAAGCAGCTGCTCCAGTCTTATTGCTACCAGGTTATGTGTAAGTGCTGGCTGTGAGGAGATGCAGAGAACGAGTGTGGTGTTGGGTAAGTGTGTGCATCTGTGTGTGGTGGATGAGGAGTTTTCACGCTTCAGTGAAAGTCTTCAGACCAATGCTGGAGAGCTGGCGCTGGAGAGCTGTTGATCTTTATCAGACGGAAAATAACAAGAACGCTGTGTCTCTGTTTTGGTTAAAGTGCCTGAGAGGAGTGCTAAATATAGTGTGGAAATAGATAGATAGATAGATAGATAGATAGATAGATAGATAGATAGATAGATAGATAGATAGATAGATCTGCGCAAGAAGTATTACTGGAGAAAATGGTGGAGAGTCATGCTGTAGTGCTTCCAGTTATCACATTCACTTCATTCCTTTCCGTGTGTGTGTGTGTGTGTGTGTGTGTGTGTGTGTGTGTGTGCAATCGGAAACGCTGTTAAACCTGGAGAAAGCTGCTTGTTATTCCAGCATTGCTACAGTATTTGAAGCTTCTCTATAATTTCCTGTGAAGGTGTTTTTCCTTTCTTTCCTGTTCAGACTCGTCTCATTAAAGCTCCGCTGCAGAGGAGCCGCTTTCACACAGCACAAATACCAGACTGATCCCGAGTACACCCACGTCACGCCACCAAACTATTCAAAAAGAGAGAGGAAGTAATCATTTTTCTGGGCAAGAGTTTACAAAAAAAATAATTCCTCCTCACGTTACAGTGTCACATCTCCCAAGAGGGAAGAGTACGCAGACTAACAACTGATGGAGGAGGATTTAATGACAAAATCATTTTATTTTGTTTAAATGAAACTAAACAAACGGACAAATAAATAAATTACTGTGGATGTCACAAAATCGCTGAGCTGACGAAGCACGCTGGTTGTGCCGGTGTAGATAAATCAGACCCGACGCGGAGTTAGACGGCGGACAGGGGTTTTATTAAACAAAAGAGACACAGATTCACAAAGACGCAACACAAAGACGAGGACTGGCATCTTAACTAAGACAGACGGCCACTATAAATAAGGAACATAATCAGAGACACATTAGGAACAGGTGAACACAGGCAGGAACACATTAGGGAAAGGCGTGGCTAAAACGAACACATGACTGAATACACAAAACCCCTGCTGAAGGCCCCCTGGTGGTCCATCGGGGGCACTTGCCCCCATAACAGTGGAACCTCGGCATTTAATTGGTTCTGGAGGCGGGTTCTTTAGGTGAAAATTTGTATGACGTAATGAATTTTCCCATCAGAAATAATGTAAATGCAGATAATCCGTTCCAGCCGCCCAAAAATATGACCAATACGAAGCGTGTAAACTGTATGGCTGCTTACAAAGAACTGACCCAAGCCAAGCATTCCATGTCAAGGCTCCTCACAGGAAGTCGTGCCACCAAGCTTGGGATAAAAATAGAACAGACCGCCCACGCCACCGATTTGTCAACAAAAAAACGCCCCAAAAATCACCTAGCTTTTGAAGGCATGCTGAAGCCAGCGTTGGTATTGTGGGTTAACTCTTTCAAACAGCTTTCACTGACTGAAAATAATTCCTAAAATTCGTAAACTCACTTTGGTTGGCTTTCCACAGACGCACGGACACTGAAGTTTTGAACGGCTTCTGGACGTACGTGCAACTTAGCCGGCGTTTGGCTCGGTTCGGTTCGGTTCGTTTGTATGCCGATACAAATTTTTTGCAAATTTTCAATTCTTAAGGTGAAAATTTGTAAAGGAGGGCATTCGTATGCGGTGGTTCCACTGTATATAATTTAGTAAAAGTGTTAATACATGAGAATAACCAGTTATTCAGTCCCTCCAGGACTGTTTGTGATTGTTGCAACCAAAAATACACAGTTAATATCAATCCCTCCAGGACAAAACTTCAACACAAAATCTTGCAAGGTCTATGATATTCGTCAGACCTCTTTTACAGATTTTTTACAAAAACTCTGCAAGCTGCGTCACAGATTTAAAAAAAGAAAAGAAAAAAAGCCTCAGAAAAATTGAGCATTTTTTCCACAACAATCACAAAAAATGTGAAATCCTGCAGGGAATGAGTTCTAATCGAACAAAAACAAAACCAATGAGAGAAAGGATTTCCGAGCTCTTCATCATCACTCGACAAATCTGCTGAATAAATCTTGAATCAGGTGACGTGTCCCGCTGCACTCGCTCCTCCACACACGTGTAACCATCTCTATATCTTTATATTTTCCACATTCTGAATGTCTGCTGGTTTTAATTCCATTTATTCTGAGGCTTTTCTTCTTTTCATGCTGCTTTACTGAGGAAACGTTCACAGTCCTTTAGGTTAAGAGTGAAAATGTAAATGTAGAGAACACGATATGGAAAAAAAAGAATTAAAAGATTGTTTACATCTAATGGTTTGATATGATGAACATGGCCATGCATTTATATTCAGAAGAAGAAGATGATGATGAAGAAGAAGATGAAGAAGAAGAAAAAGATGAAGAAGATGAAGAAGAAGAAGAAGAAGATGATGAAGCTGAAGATGATGATGATGAATAAGAAAAAGAAAAAGATGAATAAGAAGAAGATGATCATGAAGAAGAAGATGAAGAAGAAAAAGAAGAAGAAGTAGAAGAAGAAGATGATGAAGCAGAAGATGATGATGATGAATAAGAAAAAGAAAAAGATGAATAAGAAGAAGATGATCATGAAGAAGAAGATGAAGAAGAAAAAGAAGAAGTAGAAAAAGATGATCATGAAGAAGATGATGAAGAAGATGATTTCTATTTAGAAGAGGAAGATGATGATGAAGAAGATGATGAAGCAGAAGATGATGATGATGAAGAAGAAGAAGAAGAAGAAGTAGAAAAAGATGATCATGAAGAAGATGATGAAGAAGATGATTTCTATTTAGAAGAGGAAGATGATGATGAAGAAGATGATGAAGCAGAAGATGATGATGATGAAGAAGAAGAAGAAGAAGAAGATGATCATGAAGAAGAAGAAGAAGAAGAAGTAGAAAAAGATGATCATGAAGAAGATGATGAAGAAGATGATTTCTATTTAGAAGAGGAAGATGATGATGAAGAAGATGATGAAGCAGAAGATGATGATGATGAAGAAGAAGAAGAAGAAGAAGAAGAAGTAGAAAAAGATGATCATGAAGAAGATGATGAAGAAGATGATTTCTATTTAGTAATTAAAACAGTTTCTCGAGGCCTTGATTAGAAACCAAGACGATGAAGTGCGGGTCATAAATACAATGCTGGCAGCTCGTTACCTCCTGAGCTGCGGACATTCCTGAGTCAGATTTCACATGAAGTTTAAGCAGTGACGAGAAAGGATTCATGGAAACAGGTTCTGTTTATGGCTCAGCTTGTGTTCCAGAGTTAAACCAGTGGGCTGGGGCTCATCAGTACAGCACACAGGCTTCAGCTTCCATGTTTTATTTGGTTGAAGAACATCAGAGAGGAAAAGCTCTAGTCATAATAACCCATAAAATGAAGATAAATAAGCTAACACACACACACACACACACACACACACACACACACACACACACACACACACACACACACACACAGCAGTGTTCCTCTCCTCACCTTGTTGCAGGCACTGAATCCCGTCCGGTTGCAAGACGAATCCAGGGAAACACACACACACGTACGATCCCCGTGTGTTGACACACTGATGATGACACAGCTGCCCAGCGTACACACTGCACTCATCCACATCCTCCAGACCCTCCACCTTCTCCACCATGTTCTCTGTGTCCTCCACCTCCTCCAGAGAAAACGCCTGGTGCTCCGGACCTTCAGAAACTAAACACAGCATCACAGATTCACTTCCACCACCAAACAATTATACTGAGACAACGTTTAATGGAACAGTCAGGATATTTCCATTAGCATGCCTCATATATATATATATATATATACACACAAATATAAAATATAAATATCTAGCTTTAAAAAAATATATTGATATAAAATATAAATATCTAGCATTTAAAAATAAAATAAAAGCAGTAGAAAATATAAATAAAAATAAAATATATATATATAAACATAAAACATAAATATCTAGCTTTAAAAAATATATAAATATAAATATAAAAATCTAGCATTTAAAAACAATAAATGAGATAAAAAGGTATGTCCAGATATGAATGTTAAATGTTAGCTGATCACATTGTTTTTTAATTAAAAACATTAAGTCAATTCCACTGGGAAAATGAACAAAACCATTAAGATACTTAATGGAAACCATTAGGTCAAATCCATTAGGAAGTCTAAGGGAAATGAGTTGTGGGAATTCTACTGTATGATGTTTCCTCCCTTCTTCTTCTTCTTCTTTCGGCTTTTCCCTTCAGGGGTCGCCACAGCAAATCATCTGTATGATGTTTCCACCCTGAGGTTGATTATTCTCCAATAACAGCACATCCCCAAGTGCTTTATTCCTCTTTTAAAAAAACTCAGCTTGAGATGTTACTGAGAATCAGCACAGAAGAAGAGCTCCTCTGTCCTGAAGATGTGGATCAGCTTAAAGCTCCAGCTTCACCTCTGACTGCTGTGCAGACCTGACACTGGAGACTCCTTCCACATGTGTTACATAAACAGAAAACGCCCCTAGCGATTTTTAATCCGTTTATTATCAGAGTAGCGTACATGTCGCTGACAACCAGCCGTTACTATAGAAACAATAACGTATTAGAGCGAGCGCATTAATATAAACCCATGTTTTAGTGTAAATGTGCTGATTATAGTAAACTACAGCAAATGCAGAGAGTATGCAGTGTACAGTGTGCTGTTCCCGGCCTCGCTGTTAGCTGCGTATGAGCTTGAGTCAGGATAATTCTTCTTCTGCTCTGTAATTCTCATTATTATGGTTCTGAGCCAGGAGGAAAATGAAAACCAAATGTAAATGCCATGACTGCTGCATAAAAACACACACACACACACACACACACTCTTAAACATTAAAATACACATACACACACACATACACTCTTACACACACACAGTCTCTATCATACATGAGAGTAAAATAAAGTACAACCAGTTTCTCTGATTCCAAGCCTCAAACCAAACAAGTGGAAAATTGAACGCTTCCAGAAGGTTCAGCTACAGGGAGGTTTACTAGATAGATAGATAAATAGATAGATAGATAGATAGCCTGTGTGTGTGTAATTAATGTATATACAGTACACAGTATATATATATATGTGAATAAAATACCTCTCCTGGGTGGGCTGGTGGCTCGGGGGCTTGTCCTCTCCCTGACTGTGCTCTGATTGGTCGAGCCTGTCCGCTCACAGCAGGTCAGAAGGGCGTGGCTACAGGTTGCACCCAAACCTTGTGGAGGATCACATGAGTCTCGCTGTGCTCGGAGACGCAGACCCAGTGCACAACACGTACAGCACTCCTGAACACAGACCACCACATTACCCACAATCCCCTGCTAGGCAGACATAAAATGTGTGTGTATGTATATGTATATATATATATATATATATATATATATATATATATATATAAATATATATATATATATATATATATATATATATATATATATATATATATATATACACTATATATATATATATATATATATATATATATAGACATATATATATACAGTGGTGTGAAAAAGTGTTGGCCCCCTTCCTGATGTCTTATTTTTTTGCATGTTTGTCACACTTTAATGTTTCAGATAATCAAACACATTTAAATATTAGTCAAAGATAACACAAGTAAACACATCATGCAGTTTTTAAATGAAGGTTTTTATTATTAAGGGAAAACAAAATACAAAACTACATGGCCCTGTGTGAAAAAGTGTTTGCCCCCTAAGCCTAATAACTGGTTGGTCCACCCTTAGCAGCAACAACTGCAATCAAGCGTTTTCCATAACTTGCAATGAGTCTGTTACATCGCTGTGGAGGAATTTTGGCCCACTCATCTTTGCAGAATTGTTGTAATTCAGCCACATTGGAGGGTTTTCGAGCATGAACCACCTTTTTAAGGTCATGCCACAGCATCTCAATGGGATTGAGGTCAGGACTTTGACTCGGCCACTCCAAAGTCTTCAATTTGTTTTTCTTCAGCCATTCAGAGGTGGACTTGCTGGTGTGTTTTGGATCATTGTCCTGCAGCAGGGTGTCTAGAGTGTTGACTCTCTCTCTCTCTCTCTCTCTCTCTATATATATATATATATATATATATATATATATATATATATATATATATATATATATCCTGACTCTCTCTGTGCTTTACTTTGGGACATGTACATTATCCATTTCTGTTTGTTTTCATCAGTTTGACAGTTTGGTGTATTAGTGACGGTGTGAAATAAATTGATTTTCAGTTTTCGCTGCACAAGCCACTGAAATTTAATCATTTGGGCTGCAGTCACTTGGACTCTGTGAGGAGGAGTCGAGGTGAGGATGGAAAACCTCTGGCACAAATCACACTCTGGATTGACCCAGGCTTTTCCGTTTCCACTTTCCCGATCAGCCGAGCGTGTGCACGGCCCAGTCTGAGGACAGGAAGGAGTTGTGAATGGACGTTTGTGGAGACATAGGCCGAAGAGATTCTATTACTCCACTTAATTCCACATGTTGAAAACTTCCCAAAGTGATGTGACTCTACAACAATGCAACACTCCATCCAGGACTGGATTCAGAGAACTGGAGAAGAACGATGATAAAAAAAGTGTGATGCTCTGCTCACTGTAACAGTACACTCACTTAACACTACTCTCACTGTAAAACTAATCTCTCACTGTAACATTAATCTCTCACTGTAACACTACTCTCACTGTAACACTACACTCACTGTAACACTACTCTCACTGTAACACTATACTCACTGTAACACTAGTCTCTCACTGTAACACGACTCTCACTGTAACACTAATCTCTCAATGTAAAACTACTCTCACTGTAACACTAATCTCTCACTGTAAAACTACTCTCACTGTAACACTAATCTCTCACTGTAACACTACTCTCACTGTAACACTAATCTCTCACTGTAACACTACTCTCACTGTAACACTACTCTCACTGTAACACTACTCTCACTGTAACACTACACTCACTGTAACACTAGTCTCACTGTAACACTACACTCACTATAACACTACTCTCACTGTAACACTACTCTCACTGTAACACTACACTCACTGTAACACTACACTCACTATAACACTACTCTCACTGTAACACTAATCTCTCACTGTAACACTACTCTCACTGTAACACTACACTCACTGTAACACTAGTCTCACTGTAACACTACACTCACTATAACACTACTCTCACTGTAACACTAACTCTCACTGTAACACTACACTCACTGTAACACTACACTCACTATAACACTACTCTCACTGTAACACTAACTCTCACTGTAACACTACTCTCACTGTAACACTACTCTCACTGTAACACTAACACTCACTGTAACACTACATTCACTATAACACTACTCTCACTGTAACACTACTCTCACTGTAACACGACTCTCACTGTAACACTACACTCACTGTAACACTAACTCTCACTGTAACACTACACTCACTGTAACACTACACTCACTATAACACTACTCTCACTGTAACACTAACTCTCACTGTAACACTACTCTCACTGTAACACTACTCTCACTGTAACACTACACTCACTGTAACACTAATTCACTATAACACTACTCTCACTGTAACACTAGTTTTCACTGTAACACGACTCTCACTGTAACACTAACACTCACTGTAACACTAATTTTCACTGTAACACTAACTCTCACTGTAACACGACTCTCACTATAACACTAACTCTCACTGTAACACTAACTCTCACTGTAACACTAATCTCTCACCGTAACACTAATCTCACTGTAACACTAATCTCTCACTGTAACACTAATATCATTGTAACACTAATCTCTCAATGTAACACTACTCTCACTATAATGCTAATCTCTCACTGTAACACTAATCTCTCACTGTAACACTAATCTCACTATAAGCTAATCTCTCACTGTAACACTAATCTCTCAATGTAACACTAATCTCTCACTGTAAAACGACTCTCACTGTAACACTACTCTCACTGTAACACTAATCTCTCACTGTAAACTACTCTCACTGTAACACTAATCTCTCAATGTAACACTATCTCTCACTGTAACACTAATCTCTCACTGTAACACTACTCTCACTGTAACACTAATCTCTCACTGTAAACTACTCTCACTGTAACACTAATCTCTCACTGTAACACTACTCTCACTGTAACACTAATCTCTCAATGTAACACTACTCTTACTGTAACACTAATCTCACTGTAACACTAATCTCTCACTGTAACACTACACTCACTGTAACACTAGTCTCTCACTGTAACACGACTCTCACTGTAACACTACTCTCACTGTCACACCAATCTCTCAATGTAAAACTACTCTTACTGTAACACTACTCTCACTGTAACACTAATCTCTCACTATAACACTGCTCTCACTGTAAGACTAATCTCTCAATGTAAGACTACTCTCACTGTAACTCTAATCTCTCACTGTAACACTACTCTCACTATAATGCTAATCTCTCACTGTAACACTAATCTCACTGTAACACTAATCTCACTGTAACACTAATCTCTCAATGTAACACTACTCTTACTGTAACACTACTCTTACTGTAACACTAATCTCACTGTAACTACTCTCACTGTAACACTAATCTCTCACTGTAACACTACTCTTACTGTAACACTAATCTCTCACCATAACACTGTTCTCACTGTAACACTACTCTGACTGTAACACTGCTCTCACTGTAACACTAATCTCTTACTGTAACACTAATCTCTCACTGTAACACTACTCTTACTGTAACAGTAATCTCTCACTGTAACACTACTCTTACTGTAACAGTATTCTCTCATTGTAACACTAATCTCTCACTGTAACAGTAAACTGACTGTAACACTAATCTTCTCCGATTGCACAGGAGAAAATGAAGCCTCTCTTTAATAATAATAATAATAATAATAATAATAATAATAATACATTTCATTTGTGGGCGCTTTCAAACTCTCAAGGTCACCTTACAAAAAGTAAATTCAAAACACACAGCATAAGGTAAAGCATAGAAATAGACAATAGAATTATAGAATAGAAGTTGCTTTCGGCTGCTCCCTCTTCGGGGTCACCACAGCGGACCAGCTGGTCCGCACAACAACTTGGCAAATGTTTTACGCCGGATGCCCTTCCGGACACAACCCTCCCATTTTTCTGGGCTTGGGACTGGCACTGCATCCAGTGGCTGGGTTTTGGGGCATTGGCTGGGAATCAAACCTGGGCCTTCCACATGATAGGCGAGAAACCTACCACTGAGCCACCAATGCCCCCAACAGAATTATAGAATAAAATATTTAAAAAATAATGTAATAAAAGAAAATAATAGGCAAGTTCAGATATAAAATGCAGTTCTAAACATGTAAGTTTTGAGTCTGGATTTAAAGGTTGTCAGAGAGTCTATACTTCTGATGTCAGCAGGGAGACTGTTCCAGAGGCGGGGTGCAGAGCGACTGAATGCTCGAAGCCCCATGGTGGACAGTCGAGCTGATGGTGTGGTGAGCTGGTTAGCAGAAGAGGATCTGAGTGTATGGGAGGGTGTGTATAATTGGAGAAGGTCAGACAGATATGGTGGAGAAAGATTATGAAGAGCCTTGAAAGTGAATAGCAGAATTTTATACTCAATGCGAAACTTCACAGGAAGCCAGTGAAGCTGGTGAAGAGCTGGTGTGATATGGTCAATAGAAGGAGTTCGAGTAATAATGCGGGCTGCAGAGTTCTGTACCAGTTGAAGTTTATGAAGAATTTTAGAAGGCAAGCCAAAAAGGATTTACAGTAATTCAAACGTGATGTAACAAGGGCATGGACTAATATGTCAGTACTGTGCTGTGTCAAGATTGGGCGGAGGCGATTAATATTGCGGAGGTGAAAGTATGCAGACCGAGTGACATTATTAACATGAGCCTCTAAGGATAGAGTGCTATCAAGGATGACCCCCAAACTCTTTACCTTAGGGGAAGGAAAAACAGTGGAATTATCAATATTTAATGAAAAACTATCAACTTGGACAGGATTAGGAATGAGTACATCAGAGGGACAGCTCATGTTGGACGTTTGGGGGACAAAGTTAGGGAGGCCAGATTAAGATGGTTTGGACATGTTCAGAGGAGGGAGAGTGAGTATATTGGTAGGAGAATGTTGGACATGGGGCTGCCAGGCAGGAGGCAAAGAGGAAGGCCAAAGAGGAGGTATATGGATGGAATTAATGAGGATATGAAGCTAGTGGGTGCAAGTGTTGAGGATGCAGAAGATAGGGATAGGTGGAGAGAGATGATTCGCTGTGGCGACCCCTGAAGGGAAAAGCTGAAAGAAGAAGAAGAAGAAGAAGAAGAATGAAAAACTATCAACCTTGGCTAAGGTGGACTTCTGTTTTATTGGTATTCATTTGGAGAAAGTTGCAAGAAAAACAGGATAAATTTCATTTAGACAGACTGAAAGAACAGCGGGAGGAAGCATGGAAGTAGGCTTTGTGGACAGGTAGAGCTGAGTATCATCCGCATAAGAATGAAAATTAATATTGTGTTTACGAAAGATATTGCCAAGAGGAAGGAGATAGATGATAAATAAAAGAGAGCCTAGCACGGAACCTTGGGGAACACCTCTAATAACAGGACATGACTGAGATCTAAAATTTTTAAGCTGAACAAACGCTGAACAGTGGGAAAGATATGATTTAAACCAGTCGTGACATGTGCCAGAGATGCCAAGAGAGGCAAGCCGTTCAAGGAGAATGTTATGAGAGATAGTGTCAAAAGCTGCACTCAGATCCAGAAACATAAGAATTGTTAAAAGACCAGAATCTGCTGCCATTAGAAGATCGTTTGTGATTTTTACAAGCGCCGTCTCAGTGCTATGAGATGGACGAAAACCAGACTGAAATTCTTCAAACAGGTTGTTGGTGGTTAAGTGATCATGAATCTGACCAAATCTCTCCAGTACAAAAATTTCCTGCACCTATTCAGAGAACCAGAGTCCCTTTACTTACATACCATGTATGAGTCACAGAGATCTGTGCCATCAGCTCCACAGTCACGCCCCCGTCTCGCTGTGTTTATTCCAGACGAACACTGAGTTTCTCTCAGCGACCTCAAACAGCACTGCCTCTGAGCCCACCTGAGACATGACAAGAGAAACAATCAATATTACAGTTATATTCTGATTGTCCAGGAGGTGTTGATTAATCCAACAGCTCTGACAGCAGAACAGGTTTATATTAATGCACTTGCTCTGAAATGTTATTGTTTCTATAGTAACAGCGCATTGACAGACTTGTGGAAGACGGTCCACATAAACAGATTAACGATTGCACATAAGATGAAGGTTTCTATCAGAAGAAATGTGTGAGAATTGTGTATTTGAATTTTGTCTTAACACGTAAGGAAGGAGTCTCCAGGGTCAGTGCTGTGTAACAATCAGCGCTGTGTAACTTTCATTTTTGCTCACATCTTCACTTCTTTGCGGTTTCTCTGTAATATGGAAACCATGAGACTGGTGATGGAAAGGATGTTTATAGCTGCTATAATGTGAGAACAGGAACTGCTTTTGCGGGATGTTAATATTTTATATGTGTTACATATTTTATATGTAATAATATATAATATATGTATGTATATATATATATATATATATATATATATATACACATAAGAATGTGCTGTTATAGGAAACTAATCAACTGTGTCACTTGGTATAACAGAAACACACACAGTGTTTATTACTTACAATACTTTTATATGTATATCCATGACAACAGTAAACACTGCTGTAACAAACACTAAGTTGACAGAATAAGAGTTACCAGCAAGTAGAACCCGGGTCTGTCCTCTTGGGTACCATGTTGTTGCAGTGGCTGTGAGCAGAGGCCCAATTCTCTCCAGCTTCACAGCACATGCTAACCTCCCTGGAATTGACTAGAAACACATACGCAGACAGGTTTTAGAGAACATATAATAGAAATAATTATGAGATGAACATCTTTACCATCTTTAAAAAATACCACTGTAATGAATATGCATGCATATGCAAATGTGGAACCGCCCTTTACATTCAAGCGATCTGACTGAACTCAGTAACCTCAGGATACAATGGCAACCATATTAAACATTAGTATTTGCTTTCGGCTGCTCCCTGTTTGGGGTCACCACCGTGGACCAACTGGTCCGCACAACAACTTGGCAAATGTTTTACGCCAGATGCCCTTCTGGACGCAACCCTCCAATTTTTCCAGGCTTGGGACCAGCACTGCATCCAGTGGCTGTGAATCAAACCCAGGCCTTCCATATGATAGGTGAGAAACCTACCACTGAGCCACCAATGCCCCACATCCATGTTAAACATTAATGTTGCTATAGTTAGGTTAAATTAAGTTCAGTTGCCTTTATTTGTCACATATACATTACTGCACAGGGAAATTCTGTCTTCGCATATCCCATCCTTGGGGGTTGGGATCAGAAAACATTCAGCTTGCTGTAATGTTTTTCATGGCAAATGTAAGAGTTCCCCTGGAATGACCTTAACGGTTCTGCTTTTTTACTGGTCGTTAATTGATTCAGTGGATCTAAATGTTTGTGGTTCTCAGAGTGAGGAATGTAAATCTCAGAGATTCAGAGATTAACAACACTCATTAGGCAAAAAGCAGATTTCCGGGATTTAATAAATGAGCCAAAGGTCATAGTGGCAAAAAAGAATTTCCTAAGAACATTAAGAGGAAACCCTGAGAGGAGCCAAAGCTGTAAAAGCAGAACCTATCCTCATCCCATCAGCATCATCCCATTACAGCAGACGTGGCTCCAAATATAAAACTGTCTGAAAGGCCAAGTCTTGGTTCTAAGGTTCTATATCAAAGAAACAAACTCATGAACATTTAAGGTTTTTGATGAACACTGAAATTCACAAAGTAAAAATTGTTCTTGGGTTTTTACTGGGAACCTTCTCTGATTAGGAACATCTACAGTCTGTGCGGTTCTACACATAACATCAAACCATGGCCACAAAGAGACAGACTGAAGAAGGATGTATGTAGACACTTCTTAAAGGATTCTTCTTCTGATTTACAGTTCTGTGTTTTTAAAGGAGTTCTACTGGGTTAAGTCATATGGCTGTTTGTAGAACTTCTACTGGTCTCTGGAGAACCCTTTAGAGTTACTGAATCACTGAACCACAGTTACTGTCTGAAACAGAAACAGAAATCCAGTTTATTCAGTCTGGTTTGTTTTTAAAAAAAAATTTTGTGCATTGATTGTAATCATTTCTTTCACGCTTTTGAAAATTAACAGTGAAAGCAATCATTAATTAACCTAATTAATGAATAAAAATTATCTGAAATAAAATATACTACTACTACATATTATGCATACTACTATACTTTTTACACATTATTATTATTATTATTATTATTATTATTAAATTATTTAATTGTAATTTAATTCTATTATTACTATTATTATTATTATTATTACTTAATCATTTAATTGTGATTTATGAGGGCATTGGTGGCTCAGTGGTAGGTTTCTCGCCTACTATGTGGAAGGCCCAGGTTCAATCCCCAGCCAATGCCCCAACCCCAGCTACTGGATGCAGTGCCGGTCCCAAGCCCGGAAAAATGGAAGGGATGCATCAGGAAGGGCATTATTATTATTATTATTATTATTATCATTATTATTATTTAATTGTAATGTACTTGTATAATACAAGTATTAATAATAATTACTATTATTATTGTTATTATTATTATTACAATTATTATTATTAATGTATTTATACAATTATAATGTTTAAAAAAATAAGTTTTTATTCTTTAAAGAAATTTAACTGAAAGCACAAATTCATTCAATTAACAAACTACTTAACTGATTAAATTAATTGACTTAGTTATTATTGTTATGTACTTCTACATTATGAATTAATTTATTAAAATTAATAAAAAAATTATTGTAAAACTGATTCCCTCTCTTTACCTCTAATTGTAATGACAAGTTTTGGATACTGGACACAGGTTTCTATGTTTGAAAAAGATTGTTGTCTTGACTGAGCTGAAACAAAGCTTATCATCGAGCTGAGTTCACTCATGTTTTTAGGGCAGCTTTCATTTCTAAGTTTAACCATCCTAAAATATTTTACAATGAGTCAGTTTATTAAGGACATGACTCCACAACACCCAGCTGTCAGGAAACGGGAAAATAATTTATAAAGAATTCTGTCATTTTTACTTCATTATAAATTTGAGTGTATAAAACATTCTGGTGCTTTTAACCAAACAAAAACAGAAGGAAGTTTTTCTCTCTTTATTTCTTATTTAGACTTTTTTAAACCTCCTTCCTAAGAAACACATGATAATTCAGAATCAGCTTTCATTTCCATTTCTTTCCCTTCATTACGACTCCAACCTTCTGCCTCTGCTGACTCTCAGTGCCGCAGACGTCCAGCAGGACGGACTTGTGCTCTGAGAACTCTTCAGTGGAGCAGCTCCTGGTTTCTGTGGAGCTGAACTGAGACAGTGATGAGGGTGAAAACCTAAATTTACGAAAACGTAAATTTATTAAGTCTGTATTTAATGAATTCATGTAAATATGAAGCTAAAGGCCAAAGTGTTGGGTTTCCTCATTCACTGGATTCACTCCTTGCAACTGAACATTACGCAACTCTTCATTAAGTTTAATTGGAGGGTGTGATTACTTTTTCACATGACTGATATGTCTGCTGCATGTTTTTTTTTCTTTTCTTTTTTAAAGAACACAATCAATTAAAAAGTCATGTATCATCATGTTCTCTTCGTCTTATATTCCGTTCGATTATCTGAAAGCTTTTATTGTGGAAAAATAGAGAAAATATGAAATACTTTTACACAGAAGTGTAAACTGACCGTTCGGGTATTTTTCTCCCCAGGAGATGAGTCAGGACTAAGCTTCTATAAATTCTGATGTTTTATTGGGAAACGCTCACGGTGATGTCATGTACAGCTTTCATTTCCTTCTCTCTTTTTTCTCACTTGATTTATTTATACACTACAGATAACGCAGACGTCCACTCGCTTCAGCATGAAATCAATCTCATTTTAAATCATAATCACCCACACTGCCTGTTACAGAGGGTGGAGGCTGAGAGAGAGAGCGAGAGAGCGAGAGATCTGATCTTTAATTCAGTCAGGAAAGTATTCACTTCATCTTCAAATATTTCTCCTTTTCCGTGTCTCCTGTGAGAGAGTGTGTTGAGTGTAAAACGAGCGCCAGCGACCCCACGGGCCTCCACATGGAGCCGACGCGAACTCATTACTCATGGAGATTATCGCTAACGCCTGTTCCTGCTCCACAGGATGTCATCACTCTGGAACTCCTCCATTTACTCACTGACCATGACCAATGAACCTCGACTGTAGACCAATCTGCCCCAGAATAAAATAAATAAAATGCTGATGAAGGCAGAGCTCATCCTGTCTCTGCTGAGCTTTTATAAGGAGGGATAGGACAAAAACCAGTAACGAGACCTTTATGAAAGTTATCCAATATTACTCATTCATGAAACATGTTTCTAAACCGAGTTACTTCTTTCAAGCTTAAAATGTGGTGTGTGTGTGTGTGTGTGTGTGTGTGTGTGTGTGTGTGTTTTACAGGGACAATGACAAAAAATAATAAACCTGCTCACCCAAGCTGAAGAGGATAAATGTACTAATTGTATTACTGTGACGTTTACAGGCCTCACTGATTCTCTATCTGCTGCTGAGAGTAGACTGATTAACATTAATCAGCAGGAAATGACCACACCCAGTATTTACATTTAGCCATGCCCACAACACTCCATTAAAGGGAAAATGGTGATTAATCTGTGAAACTGGTCTCTTAAATATGGCCTGTGGTAAATCTTCCAATAACGCAGCTCATCCAATGCAGTGCTTCAGCTTCCACAGACCCACACTGACTCCTCCTGACTGAATACTGTTCAATAGCGAGGGCTAGGTCAGGCTCTGTTTCAAGCATTTAGCGAGTCAGAGTCCTGCCTCGAGGCCGACACTCTCCACGCACCACATGAGCGTCAGCGTGAAGCCGTGAAGCAGGAACACTGCTGAGGAAATGTCACACATTCCTATAAACTCCAGGTGCTGCAGCAGGTCTGAACAGCCTCGCCGTGTTGGAGAGTGCCTCAGCATCCGGCTGCACGTCAAAATATGACGAGATAAAAACCCTACAGGAGAATTCACGAAAATTCTACACTCCTGATTTACAACACAGATCCAGACTCTGTATAGATACTGACATTTACTACACAGAGCTTAATATTGCACTCTGAGCAGTGAGACAGAGTGAGACATGCAGAGTGAGGCAGACAAAATGAGTCAGAGTGAGGCAGACAGAGTGAGACATGCAGAGTGAGACACAGTATGACAGAGAGATATGCAGAGTGACGCAGAGTTACACAGAGTGAGACAGACAAAATGAGTCAGACTGACACAAACAGTGAGACAGACTGAGATAAACAGAGTGAGACAGGTAGAGTGAGACAGTGTGAGACAGGCAAAGTGAGACAGAATGCGACAGACAATGTAAGACAGTGAGCAAAGTGAGACAGACAGAGTGAGACAGACAAAATGGCACAGACAGAGTGAGACAGGCAGAGTGAGACAGAATGCAACAGACAATGTGAGAAAGACAGAGTGACAGACAGAGTGAGACAAAGAGAATGGCACAGACAGAGTGAGACAGACTGAGACAGGCAGAGTGAGACAGACAGAGTGAGTCAGAGTGAAACAAACAGAGTAAGACAGACTGAGACAGGCAGAGTGAGACAGAATGCAACAGACAATGTGAGAAAGACAGAGTGACAGAGAGTGACAGACAGAGTAAAACAGAGTGATAAACCATTAGAATGATAGAGAGACAGACACAGTAGGACACAATGAAACAGAAAGAGACTGACAGTATGACACAGAGTGAAAGTGAGACAGTATGAGACAGAGTGAGATAGCAGTGCAACAGGAAATGACAGGTTTATGTGAACTTCCTGTTAGATGTGTTACACTGCCACATGAAGCAGGAAGTTCATCCTGGATTTCTGTTTCTTTATCCACATTTTAGGAGCTTCATTTTTCCAGCATTACACTGTAGAGAAGAGAAGATCTGAGCATCTGAACCCCAGAGAATTAAAGTTCATGTGCTTTCTGATCTAACGAAGGACAATTCCGGAGGTTCTGATGAGCTGATGTTGACAAATAAATCATAAATAAATAATAAAATAAACGGCCTAAATAAACGTGTTCTCCAATGTCTCCAGTGTTTACTGTGTTGGATTCAATTGAGTCGTTGTTATTTTTTATTCAAAACCAATGAATCATGAAATGAATGGGTTCACGGATCTTGCACAGCACTGAAGATCTGCTCCACATTAAGTCATGGAACCAGAGGACTGCACCTCAGCTTCTCCTAGAGTTATTTTTACCCACAATGCCCTTCTCTGTATCTCATACATCAGCTGAAGATGAAATCAGCCATCATGTGTACAGATTTTCTTCAGAAAGACATGCTCGCTTCACTCACCGTTCTGGTTGTTGAAGGTTAGATGGAGACCGTTTCCCGCTTGGTGGTATCTGCCCAGTGTTTGAGGCTGCCTGTGAGCTTCACTTTCCCTCATGTTCACTGGTGGGCCGGTGGTGGAGATGAACTGCAGTTTCGGGACAGTACTGAGTTCCGGGATCGTGTGATGAAGGTTCCTGTGATCGTCAAGGTTCCACTCTGTTCTCCTGATGTCATCTGTGGTAATAGTTGTGGATTCTCCTGGAGGAACCTGAGTGTGTCTAGCAACGGTTTCCATCTGAGATGATAACTTTTCAGAAGATCTTGAGGCTGTCTCAGTGTTAGGAACATTTAGCAGGTCCTTGGTTTCTTCTTCTTGAGATTCCACATCATATGTTCCCAGTGTCTCTCTAAGCTCCTCCCTGGTGTCTTCATGCAGAACCTCATGTGGATTTTGAGTTTGAAGACTTGCAGAAGATGGAATGAAAGCATAAGGACCTGCGGTGGCTTCTGGGAAATAGTTGTAGTCTTTACCCTCTTCAAACTCTGACGTGTTCTCTGTGTAAATGGGGACTGAGTTACTCTGGAATTTATGATCTTCACTGAGGTAATCTTCAGGATGTTCGTGTTTGGAGACATGCAGCTCCTTCTTTTTTACCTCAGGATTCTTGGTCGTTTCCGAGGAGCAATCAGGAATCACAGAGCACATGAGGTCACCGCCGTCATTGGGACAGTGACACACCTGACACGGATCTATGTGGAAGGAGTGGCCCGCTTCGTATTTGTGATCGTGATGGACGCAGCCGAGGCGCAGGCAGTGAGGACACACCTCTGTGGAGTCGGACAGCTCGATGCAGTGAGGAGGGATGTCGGGACACGGGATGAAGCGACAACTTATATCTCCGCCACCTGCAGGACACCAACACTCCGTACTGCCCGAGTCCACCAGGTACGACTCTCCTTCAGGAACCTTCCCGTTTTTAAACCCGGCGCTGATGCAATCATAATACTGATACCCTTTACACGTGCAGCCTCGCTGCGAACACGTCGCACAGCATGTGCCGTCCTCCAGAACCTCCTCAATGCAGCTGTCCAGATGTGGACAATCCACTCCGGTGCAGTCTTTCTGCCCGAGACACATGTGGAGGAGAAGAAGAGCACTCGTGATGGCGGTCCACCCATGCTTCACCCAAAATCGCTCATTCATTCTTTTAGGTCCAAGTTAAAACGCCACAGATGCTGGTTTCTGCGCTGACCACCACTGACCTGAATTCAGAGAAAATGTGTGTGTTATTATTAAATCCTAATATACATTACACACACAACACACTGACATCAGACCACGCTGCTGCGAAGCTCTGGATTCGGCCTGGGGATCAGGCGTTGATTTATTTTCTATAACAGCAGCTCTGACACGAGCGCAGGTTTATATTTATATAAGTTTATATATAAATTTTGGACTTGGCTGAATACACTGAGTTGCTAGTTAATTAGCTGACCGTAAAAGTGACATTAAATGAACAGATTTGAACGAATCGTATGCCATCATAAAGTGGACGAATCAAGTGGACATGACGTGAAACCGCGAGCGTTCTCCATGTAGCAGCGTGTTAACTCACTGACACAAACACGTGCTAGAAGCTCTGCCGAGGTCAAAGGTCAGCTCGCTCTGTCTCATACCTTCACCAGAAAACAGTGTGCCTGCGTGAAAGTATGTGTGTGTATATGTGTGTGTGTGTGTGTGTGTGTGTGATAGTGAAATGTGCTGAAACTCGCCCTCGGGCTCCAGGTTACAGCCTCTAACTTCACCACACACACACACACACACACACACACACACCACTTGTCTGTGCACAAACTTCTGCACTGGGTTAAACATCATCAAGTCACTGGATTTAACCTTTCAACACTCGTGTTCGTGTTTATAGAGTTTTTATATTTCATTAGCAGTGTGTTAAATTAATGTGCTAATGACCCGTACGATATTCTGATCAACTTCATCTTCACACATCTGATGCTGAGAGATGAGTGAATTTTTTTTTATTATTATTATTATCTTCCTTAATGTACTAATATTAACGATATTGTTGGCATACTTCTGAATGTTTTTCAATGTATATGTGGATGATCATATATATAATATAAAGACTCTATAAAGAAAAGAAAAAGGTGTTTGTCCTGTCACCAAATTTAGACCAAAATTTAAAAAGTTTAAACAGAATTCATGTGTGTGTATATATATATGAAAACCTATGGATATTGTGAACATCAATGTAACATCATTCAGTAATAAAACGCGTCTCATGGATTTACAGAGATATTTATGTGTTCATTATATTAATCACGATATTAAACAGTAAACAGAAGAAGAGAAGAGTAAAGTGTAAAGGTGCTCTTTATATTAGAAATAACAGAGACACGCATTTATAGGCTTCTGAATAGAATCGAGTCATTTGAATGAAATAAATCGCGACAATATAGGATCACAATTTCGAAAGTTTTCATCCATTAGATCGCTGTGTTTATTGCAGTTTCACTCACTGCGACTTCTCACATCACAAAACCCCACCAAAAATGACTTTTTAAATCGCAAAAAAGCGAATTTAAACAAACAAAAACCTGCAGTACAGACTTGCCTGAGTGTGTTTAGTGTTGATTCACTTCCCGAATCCGTGCGTTTCTCTGATTCCTGACGGCTGAAGAGGCTCTGAGCTCAGTGACGAGATGTCTAATCTCTAACACACACAGAGAGAGAGAGAGAGAGAGAGAGAGAGAGAGAGAGAGAGAGAGAGCAGTGCTCACTCCGACTCACTTTGCTTCGCGACTCTTTCAAACGGAATCGACTCCAGAAATGTGACTCCGATGTAATGAATCGAGCTGCAGGAGATTTGACTCTTTTTATTCACGAAGATTCATTACTGCCTTCACAAGAAGGCGTTGATTAATTTTCTATCATTTTCTGTAGTGCCTCTGAGAGTTGCAGGTTTTTTTAATGCGCTAGTTCTGATCCAATATCGTTTCTATAGTAACAGCTCATTCACCGGGACTTGTAGAGCGCATGCGCCAATGATATTGTTCTCTGTAATATGAGTAATATGGAAGGAGTCTCCAGTATCAGAAGGTAAAAGTAAAGCTGTAACTTTAAGTTCTGCCACATCTTCAGGACAGAGGAGTTCACACATCTTTGTGGTTTCTCAGCAATTAAAAAGCTCTCCACATCTCATATAGAGCAGGTTATAAATAGAGTGGTGCAAGCGAATAAGCTTTCTGTATTTTTTCCCCAGACTGTGCGTGAATTCCTGGTGTGTGGTAAACCTAGTGATTTCTGCGTGCCACACTGCAGGACTGCTCCTCGCTCCAGGGGAAATATTTTAATAAAATGAGATAACAGGGCTCCAGAAGTCCAAACAGATGTGTCTTTCAAAAGCTTCTCAGATCTTCTTTAACTGCTATCTTCAAACATCTAAAAAGAAACGCATCTTTAGAAATAGACAATAATCACAATAGTCACAAACAAAAGGTAGAAATGTACTTCTACAACAACACAAAATTCATGACTCGGCTCCACTCTCACGGGAGTCATGGCACTACTGTTACCTGCATTGTGTTTGCTAGTACGCAGGATGAAGGTGGATGGTGTAGTTTACTCACACTCTGCTCAGAGAGACAAAAATGGGATGGCAAAGAAGTGGTTAAAGGCTCCACCAGCAGCAGTAGCTGTCTTTCTGCTCGGTGACTACACTTTAGTTACTAAACTTTACTGAAAGTACCAGCAGTAATTAGAATAACAAACTCCTATATTATGATCATATCGTGGCACAATATTATTATTTAGCTAGTCAAGTAAATAAAAACAAATACAAATACAACAAAAAGGCAACAGGACAGGATACAGATAATAAACATTCTAAAAAACGTTTAAACACTTTTCGTTTATATTATCAGAAAATAATAATCCAGTGACAACCACTACGCTCCAGTATAGTAAAAAAACTAGTACTGCAACTATAAAATGGCCTTGCTAGGTTAAAGGGTCCGCCTAAATAAGATATAATGAAATCATAGTAGAAATTTCTCCACGCCACCATGCTTCACAATCAAACAAAACACTATAATGAAACAAAAGTAACAAACAAGCTTAAATTACAGTAAAAAGCAAGTTATATAGCATGAATGATTACAATACATGTATACACTGATCAGGCATAACATTATAACCACCTGCCTAATATTATGCTGGTTCCCTTTTGCTGCCAAAACAGCCCTGACCCGTCATGCACTCATGTGCATGTGTACACATGTATATTCTGACCCCTTTCTATCAGAACCAGCATTAACTTCTTCAGCAATTTGAGCAACAGTAGCTCATCTGTTGGATCGGACCACACGGGCCAGCGTTCGCTCCCCACGTGCATCAATGAGCCTTGGCCTCCCATGACCCTGTCTCCGGGTCACCACTGTTCCTTCCTTGGACCACTTTTGATAGATACTGACCACTGCAGACCGGGAACACCCCACAAGAACTGCAGTTTTGGAGATGTTCTGATCCAATGGTCTAGCCATCACAATTTGGTCCTTCATCAAACTCGCTCAAATCCTTACACTTGTCCATTTTTCCTGCTTCTAACACATCAACTTTGAGGACAAAATGTTCACTTGCTGCCGAATATATCCCACCCACTAACAGGTGCCATGATGAGGAGATACTCAGTCTTATTCACTTCACCTGGCACTGCTCATAATATTATACCTGATTGATGAATTATTCATGTTATGGCTTAAAGAACCCTTATCATTCAAGGGTTCTTTAAGCATTCTTTGGATAAATATGGCCTCCTTAAAAGCTTCTATACTTTTTTATCCTTTATGTTCAATTCAATTCAATTAAATTTTATTTGTATAGCGCTTTTAACAATGAACATTGTCTCAAAGCAGCTTTACAGAACATCTTCTTCTTCTTCTTCTTCTTTCGGCTTCTCCCTTCAGGGGTCGCCACAGCGAATCATCTCTCTCCACCTATCCCTATCTTCTGCATCCTCAACACTTGCACCCACTAGCTTCATATCCTCATTAATTCCATCCATATACCTCCTCTTTGGCCTTCCTCTTTGCCTCCTGCCTGGCAGCTCCATGTCCAACATTCTCCTACCAATATACTCACTCTCCCTCCTCTGAACATGTCCAAACCATCTTAATCTGTCCTCCCTAACTTTGTCCCCCAAACGTCCAACATGAGCTGTCCCTCTGATGTACTCGTTCCTAATCCTGTCCAATCTTGTCACTCCCAAAGAGAACCTCAACATCTTCAGCTCTGCTACCTCTAGCTCTGACTCCTGTCTCTTCCTCAGTGACACTGTCTCTAAACCATACAGCATGGCCGCTCTCACCACTGTCCTGTACACCTTCCTCTTGATTCTCGCTGATATTTTCCTCTCACACAGAACTCCCCACACCTTTCTCCACCCATTCCAACCTGCCTGCACTCGCTTCTTTACCTCTTTCCCACACTCTCCATTACTCTGGACTGTTGACCCCAAGTACTTAAACTCCTGTACCTTCTTCACCTCTTCACCCTGTAACCTTACTGTTCCACTTCCCTCCCTTTCATTCACACACATGTACTCAGTCTTACTACCACTGACTTTCATTCCTCTTCTCTCCAGCGCAAACCTCCACCTCTCCAGGTTTTCCTCCACCTGCTCCCTGCTCTCACTACAGATCACAATGTCATCTGCAAACATCATTGTCCAAGGAGACTCCTGTCTGACCTCCTCTGACAACTGGTCCATCACTATAGCAAACAGGAAGGGGCTCAGAGCCGATCCCTGATGCAGTCCCACCTCCACATTGAACTCCTCTGTCTGACCTACAGCACACCTCACCACTGTCCTGCTCCTCTCATACATGTCCTGCACCACTCTGACATACTTCTCTGCTACTCCTGACTTCCTCATACAGTACCACAGCTCTTCTCTTGGCATCCTGTCATACGCTTTCTCCAAGTCTACAAACACACAGTGCAACTCCCTCTGACCATCCCTATACTTCTCCATCAAAATTCTCAGAGCAAAAATTGCATCCATTGTGCTCTTTCTGGGCATGAAGCCATACTGCTGCTCACAAATTTCCACTACCTTCCTTAACCTAGCTTCCACTACTCTTTCCCATAGCTTCATTGTATGGCTCATCAACTTTAACCCCCTATAGTTACTGCAACTCTGCACATCACCCTTATTCTTAAAGATCGGCACTAACACACTTCTTCTCCATTCCTCAGGCATCCTCTCACTCTCTAAAACCCTGTTGAACAAACTAGCTAAAAATTCCACTGCTGCCTCTCCCAGACACTTCCAGACCTCCGCCGGGATGTCGTCAGGACCAACTGCCTTCCCACTTTTCATCCTCTTCAAAGCCTTCCTGACTTCATCCTTTCTAATCTTATCTACTTCCTGTTCCACAGAGTTCACCCCTTCTACTCTTTTTTCCCTCTCATTTTCCTCATTCATCAGCTCCTCAAAGTATTCCTTCCATCTCCTCTGTACACTCTCCTCACTTGTGAGCACCCTTCCATCTCTATCCTTAATAACTCTAACTTGCTGCACATCCTTCCCATCTCGATCCCTCTGCCTAGCTAACCTGTACAAGTCCTTCTGTCCTTCTCTAGTGTCTAACCTAGTGTACAACTCGTCATATGCCTTCTGCTTGGCCTTAGACACCTCCCTCTTCACTCTGCGCTGTAACTCCTTGTATTCCTGTCTGTTCTCTTCAGTCCTGTCCATGTCCCACTTCTTCTTGGCTAGCCTCTTCCTCTGGATACTATCCTGAACTTCCTCATTCCACCACCAAGTCTCCTTATCTTCTTTCCTCCTTCCAGATGACACACCCAGCACCTTTCTCCCTGTCTCCCTGATCACTTCTGCTGTAGTTTCCCAGTCATCTGGCAGCACTACCTGACCACCCAGAGCCTGCCTCAACTCCTGTCTAAATTCCTCACAACATTCCTCCTTTTTCAGCTTCCACCACTTGGTTTTCTTCTCTATCTCTGACCTCTTCGTCTTACAGACCATCAAAGTCATCCTACACACCACCATCCTATGCTGTCTGGCTACACTCTCTCCCACTACCACTTTACAGTCACTAATCTCTTTCAGATTGCCTCTTCTACATAGAATGTAGTCTACCTGTGTTCTCCTACCTCCACTCTTGTAAGTCACTCTATGCTCCTCCCTCTTCTGAAAATAAGTGTTAACCACACCCATGTCCATTCTCTTAGCAAAGTCCACTACCATCTGTCCTTCAAGGTTCCTTTCCTTAACTCCAAACTTGCCCATCACCTCCTCATCACCTGTGTTCCCCTCACCAACATGTCCATTAAAATCCGCTCCTATCACCACTCTCTCACCCGTGGGAATACTCTCCATCACCTCATCTAATTCACTCCAGAATCTCTCTTTCTCCTCTAACTCACAACCTACCTGTGGGGCATAACCACTAACAACATTCAACATCACCCCTTCAATCTCTAACTTCAGACTCATCACCCTGTCTGACACTCTCTTCACCTCCAGAACATTCCTCACAAACTCCTCCTTCAGGACCACACCTACCCCATTTCTCTTACTATCCACACCATAATAAAACAGCTTGAATCCTGCTCCTATACTACGAGCCTTGCTACCCTTCCACCTGGTCTCCTGTACACACAGTATATCCACCTTCCTTCTCTCCATCATATCAGCCAGCTCTCTACCTTTCCCTGTCATAGTACCAACATTCAGAGTTCCTATTCTCAGTCCTACACTCTTACCTTTCCTCTTCTCTCTCTGTCTGTGCACTCTCCTCCCTCATCTACTTCTTCCACCAACAGTAGCCCAATTTCCACCGGCGCCCTGTAGGTCAACGCCGCCGATGGCGGTCGTTGTTAACCCGGGCCTCGACCGATCCAGTATGAAATTCGCACTGACGATTCGCATGGTTAAATTTGGCAACGTTTTATGCCGGATGCCCTTCCTGACGCAACCCTCTCTATTTATCCAGGCTTGGGACCGGCACAGAAGTCACTGGACTGTGACCCCCATGGCTAGATTCAGCTTTACAGAACATAGGAAACAAAAAACATGCAAACAGTCATAGATGTTAGACAAAATTATCCCTAGTGAGCCTGAGGTGACTGTGGCAAGGGAAAACTCCCTTAGATGGTATTAGGAAGAAACCTTGAGAGGAACCAGACTCAAAAGGGAACCCATCCTCATCTGGGTGACACCGGAGAGTGTGATATGAACAATGTCCTTTCTGCTTTTATGTACAGTCAATATTGTGTTGCAGATACAGCATGTGCAGAATGTTAGTGTCTGTATTAATTAGGAGGTTGTTGTGGTCCTCAAAGTCCATATAGGATTGGCAGCGTTGCTTTGAATGCCCAAATCCTCACGAAGCAGAACCCAGCTGGAGCTGGTCCATTTCTGGATGCCTCAGGATCCTCGAAGGGTTGGCCTCTGTCTACCGGAGCTGGCACAATCTCAATATGTCTCGGGGGTGGGTAGAAGAAGGGAAACAAGTGGAAAGTAATTAGCGTAGCTGCTGTTCATAATATTAGCAGGCACTAGATGATGATGTGGATTTAATCAGATGTATTGGAGCACAAAGTTATGGGATGTATTAGGTGTATGCCTGGCTAAAGAGATATGTCTTTAGTCTACGTTTGAACTGGGAGACTGTGTCTGAGCCCCGAACACTGTCAGGAAGACTGTTCCAAAGTTTAGGAGCTAAATACGAAAAAGCTCTACCCCCTTTTGTAGACTTTGATATTCTGGGAACTACCAGAAGTCCGGAGTTTCGAGATCTTAAGGAGCGTGATGGATTGTAATGTGTTAGAAGACTGGCTAGATACGTGGGAGCTAAACCATTTAGGGTCTTGTAAAGTAAGTAGAGCTAGTTTATAATCAATTCTAAATTTAACAGGTAGCCAGTGCAGGGATGATAATATTGGGGTTATATGGTCATACTTTCTTGACCTGGTAAGGACTCTGGCTGCATTCTGGACTAACTGTAGCTTGTTTATTGAAGATGCAGGACAACCACCTAGTAATGCATTACAATAGTCCAGTCTGGAGGTCATGAACGCGTGAACTAGCTTTTCTGCATCAGATACAGATAAAATGTTCCTAAGCTTGGCGATATTTCTGAGGTGGTAGAAGGCTATTTTTGTAATATCGGAAATATGTTTTTCAAAGGACAAACTGCTGTCTAATATTACACCCGGGTCTTTCACTGTAGAGCTAGTAGTAATAGAACATCCTTCTAAATCTGTGGTAGAAGAAGAAAATTTCACCAAGCTTGAGCATTTTCCCTAGAATAAACACAAACATCAGCCTGGGGTCTTACGCAAAGCACTAGGTTTTGCCTAATATGTGTTAAAATGTTGTAATGAGAATGATTTTTTGTTAGAGATTTGTTTCTTTAATAGAAGGATAGAAAGAAAAACTGTGTTCGATTTTCAATTTAGTTTATTTGTATAGCACTTTTAACAATGGACATTATCTCAAAGCAGCTTTACAGAAGTATAAAAACAGAGAAGGGGAAAAAATGAAGTTTAAAGTAAAGTTACTATTTATCCCTAATGAGAAGCCTGAGGTGACGGTGGCGAGGAAAAACTCCCTGTGATGATCTGAGGAAGAAACCTTGAGAGGAACCAGACTCAGAAGGGAACCCATCCTCATTTGGGTGACACTGGACAGTAAATAATGTAAATGTAAATAGTGTCCTTTCTACAACAGCAACCAAAGGCCCATGAGGAACTATTAGGTCAGTGTAGTTACTGAGGTCATTATAGACACAATTCTTGCTGTCAAAGCTGACAGATGTAACAGCAGATCTGTGACGGTGTTATAGTCCCCAAGTGGCTCGGTCCACGTCTGTCTCCTGGTCACAGGCTGTCTCCTGGACACAGGCTGTCTCCTGGTCACAGGCTGTCTCCTGGTCACAGGCTGTCTCCTGGTCACAGGCTGTCTCCTGGTCACAGGCTGTCCACACAGATCCATCCACAGCATTTTGTTCTGTGTAATTTATAACCTGAAAGTCCTGAAAGGGAAAAAAAACATCCAGAACTGAAATGAACACTACTTAAGGCGGCACTGATTTCTTATCAGTTTATTTTTAGTCACTTTAATGTCTGATTTGTTTGGACTTGAACTGGTCTAAAGTAGAAAAGGGTATAAATTATTCACCCCCCTGCTCCAGCTCCTCACACATGAGGTCAACTTTTACGTCAAGTTCTTCTGAGTCACTGAAATATCTCATTTTATTCCTTTCCAAATTCTTACATCACATTACACACACACACACATGTGCAAACCAACACACACATACACACTCACACACACCCTCACACACACACACACGCACACACACACACACACGGGCACACCAACACACACATACACACTAACACACACTCACACACACTCACACACACCCTCACACACACACACACGGGCACACCAACACACACGGGCACACCAACACACACATACACACTCACACACACACACACACACACACACACACATACACACACACACTCTCACACACCCTCACACACACACACACACACACATACACACTAACACACACCCTCACACTCACACATGCATACACCCTCTCAAACACACACACACATACACACATTGTCTGACTGTTAATAAAGCAAGATATACATGTCCTTCTACACATGTGTCCTTCTGAATGACCTTCTAATTATGTGTATTAGATAGATGTACTTAAGCACTAAGAATTTTTCTCCTTAACCAGAAAGTGGAATGGACTTACAACACAAGAGGGAGGGACTTACAGCACAAGAGGGAGGGACTTACAACACAAGAAGGAGGGACTTACAGCACAAGAGGGAGGGACTTACAGCACAAGAGGGAGGGACTTATAGCACATAAGAGAAGGACTTACAGCACAAGAGGGAGGGACTTACAGCACAAAAGGGAGGGACTTACAGCATAAGAAGGAGGGACTTACAGCACAAGAGGGAGGGACTTATAGCACATAAGGGAAAGACTTACAGCACAAGAGGTAGGGACTTACAGCACAAAAGGGAGGGACTTACAGCACAAAAGGGAGGGACTTACAGCACAAGAGGGAGGGACTTATAGCACAAGTGGACACATATAACTGAAGAAAAGGCAACCTTGATGATACACGCAAAAGACCCTGATGTCATTTTACATCCAAAACAGTCCTCACGTCTAACACAGGCCATGCAATGTTCAAAACTGTGCAATCAATTCTAACCTTCAAATAACTCATTTATCATGAAATACCACAGGAATAATTATTTAGTTTACCAGCAAACAGGATACTGATATTTTCACTGTGTAGTTCTTCATACAATCATTAAATATTGTAGTGTAAAATATGTGACAGATGTTTTGTTCTGATATTTCAGTGGGATAACTGAACAAAATCTCAAATGTATTAATGAAATACAATCAAATTACAAATGAGATATCTTCAAAGCAAAATAATTAGCTCCAAAAAATACAGCCAACTGCAGTGTTTCTGAAAAGAAAGAAAGAAAGAAAGAAAGAAAGAAAGAAAGAAAGAAAGAAAGAAAGAAAGGACTCGATTACTATGCTATATTTTCATCAACCCTGTGTTGTTTCTCATCTACATCACAATAGCATTTTTTTATTAGTCAAACATTTTGGGAAGAATCTTCGGGCATGGTGAAACCGGGCAGTGATGTCATTACATGCCTCATTCTTGGACTGGAGAAGCATGAGTTGTTGGTGAGGGCACCTAACATATACCTTCCACCACCATGAGGTGAAAAATTCCACAGTCAGATTAAGGAAATGAGAGCATAGGGGTGAGTCCAGGGTGGAAAATTGTAGATAGGCCTAAACCCATGCTTGCAGAATTAGAGCAGGGAAAAAAGAGAGAGAAAGAGAGAGAGAGAGAGAGAGAGAGAGAGAGAGAGAGAAAAAGAAAAAAAGAAGAAAGAAAGAAAGAAAGAAAAAAAGGGCCTGGACTTGTAATTCATAAGGCAAAGTGGGAAATGAAAAGTAGAAGGCTTCATCACTCATCATTCATTTTCATTTTTTGCCCTTTGCAGCTATAACAACTTCAACTCTTCTGGGAAGGCTTTCCACAAGGTTTAGGAGTGTGTTTATGGGAATTTTTGACCGTTCCTCTAGAAGCACATTTGTGAGGTCAGGCACTGATGTTGGATGAGAAGGTCTGGCTCGCAGTCTCCGCTCTAATTCATCCCAAAGGTGTTCTATGGGGTTGAGGTCAGGACTCTGTGCAGGCCAGTCAAGTTCCTCCACACCAAACTCACTCATCCATGTCTTTATGGACCTTGCTTTGGTCACTGGTGTACAGTCATGTTGGAACAGGAAGGGGTCCTCCCCAAACTGTTCCCACAAAGTTGGGAGCATGAAATTGTCCAGAATGTCTTGGTATGCTGAAGCATTAAGAGTTCCTTTCACTGGAACTAAGGGGCCGAGTCCAACCCCTGAAACACAACACCTGATCTCAATGATGTGGAGGGGTGTCCCAAAACTTTTGGCAATATAGTGTATGCAACTTAATGTTATAAAAACAAAAGAAAAAAGAAAAGACAAGGCTTGCAGTGCATTTTAATTTTTTCTTTTGACACTCATTTTAAAGTTTATTTTTTATTGCACTTTTGTCTGCTAGATTTCAAAATAGTGAAATACTGATATGATGTGGGAAATGAGATCTCAAAATGTTTTGACTTTATTTTCATTGTTGACAGTAATTGTGCTTACATGAAAAATTAAATGCGAATGGAATAATTTCAATTGACTTAATTTTGGGCACTGTGACGACTTCACCTGTATCTCCCCCTCCCAACCGCCACTGGGAACCCTCTCCTGAATACTAACACAGGTCCCAGGTCAAAGGGCACTTCCTGCTGTTGTTCTTCTTAAGCCATGCTCACACTAATACTCTGTGCAAAATATTGTTAGTATTAGCTACATGCCGAGCCGTTCATTGTGTTGTTCATTGTGTTTGACCCTGCATTGTCTCTCATTTTCACTCTTTGGATTTGGGTATTAGATTTGTCAATATGTTTTCTGCCTTATCAGTTTCTTTGAACATTGCCTGTTTACTGATCAGGCTTTTGCCTATTGTTTTGGATTATCTGCTTTTTGATTTACTCTGTTAAATTAAATTTTGTATTCCACACTGTCTGCTTCCAGGGGTTCACTACAAAATACTTCGCTGATGATGAATACAGTGGAGATTTAGTCACATATCCTTTTAAAATTGTCCTATCAGTTTTGCTAATGTGCATGTTCTCTGCCAACTCTATTTTCTCGGGATCGGTGGTTAATCTCATTCACCACCAGCATTCATCACCAGCTGGTCAAAGAACTGAACTTACCCATGATCCCATGTGCCATTCCCCTGAGAATAACCATCATAGATAACCAGCCCATCGGGGACGGCTTCATTACCCACCAGACCATCCCAGTAACCCTCCAGGTGGGGCTTTTCCATGTTCAAAAAATCGCCTTCTTTATGATCTCATCTCCCACCAAACAGATCATCCAGGGGTTCCCAGTGGTTCCCATGCATAACCCTCAGTTTTCCGGGCGAAACAAGGAGCTCACTCACTGGTCACAATATTGTATCACCCACTGTTTCCAAGACTGCCTGTCCTACCTATGTCACTCTGCCAAAGTCAAAATCCAGCCACTGACAAAACCACGGAAATACCCCCAGAGTATTACGACCTCATGGAAGTCTTTAGCAAAGGTCGTGCTATGAAGCTCCCCCCACACTGGCCCTTGGACTGCGCTATCGAACTGCTACCCAACACCACACCTCCCAGGAGCCAGGTTTACTCTCTGTCAATCCATGAGACTCAGGCCATGGAGATAGAGAAAGCATTGTCAGCTGGTTTTGTCTGCCCCTCCACATCACCCTCAGCAGCAGGAGTCTTCTATGTTGAGGAGAAGCATTGATTACTAAGGCCTCAACACCATCACTATCTGCTACTCCTATCCTCTGCCACTAGTGCCACCAGATGAGTATATACAAAAGTATATGCCTTCTAGCCTTCGACTCAGGACCATCCAATAGGTGCACAGTTCTCTCATTTCCATCCAGGCCTCCACAGGACAACAAGGTTAGTCCAAAATGCCTTCTGGTGGCCAACTCTTTAAGATGTTAAAGACTATGTCAAGGCCTGCAACATCTGTGCACAATCCAAGATGCCCCTCCTACCTGCAGGACTGTTGGAACCTCTCCCTACAACACAACACCCATGGTCACATATCGCTATAGACTTTATATACAGATATATATAGACTGGATATACAGTCATAATGGTCATTCTAGATCAGTTCTCTAAAGCCTGCAGACTGGTGCCACTCAAAGGCCACCATTGACAACACTGACCACACAAGTCAGATGAGAGACACCATCTTATTAAGATGGAATAAAGTGTAAAGGACATTAGACGGTCACTGACTTCCTCCTGCTTAACTCTGACAGACAGAGGTGCTTGTACTAGGACCACATGCAGCTAGAAGTAAGCTTTCTGATTACAGAGTAACTGTGGATGGTCTTTCTGTTTCTTCTTGTCCAGCAGTAAAATATCGTGGTGTGATTATTGACTCTTGTCTTTTGTTTGAAGCTTACTGTCTGGATGTTCCAGTAGGAGCATGAACAAGCTCCAGTTAGTCCAGAACACAGCAGCTAGAGTCCTAACTAGAACCAGAAGATATGAACACATCACTCCTATCTTAGCCACACTACACTGGCTCCCAGTCAAATTTCACTTTGATTATAAAATACTATTACTGACCTATAAAGTCAAAGAGTGCAGGTTATTTGGCAGTACCACAAGTAGCAAAGGCTACAACAAGGGGGTGGAGCTTTTTCTTACAAAGCCCCACAGTTATAGAACAGTCTTCCAATCAGTGTTCAGGATTCAGACACATTTGTTTAGTCAAGCTTTCAATGTATAGTGTTAGGTAAAGCAGCAGATCTGGAAGGTTCATGGGCATAGAGTTGTTGGTGTACTGCGATGTTTGAAGCTCAGGCTTGCTCATTAGGGATAAATAGTAAATTAACTTTAAACTGTATCATTTTTCCTATGTCTCCATACTTTCTAAAGCTGCTTTGAGACAATGTACATTGTTAAAAGTGCTATACAAATAAATTGAATTCATCTGAAAAACTCTCTGACACGACATGAAGAAAATCTGAGAGGATCCAGACTCCAAAGGTTGTGTATGTGGTTGTTAAAGGTATTGAATGAATATGCCTCTTATTTTAAGTCTATAACAAGAGTGGTATGTGTGTATTAGTATATATATATATATATATATATATATATATATTATATTATATATATATATATATATATATATATATATAAACAACAGTGAGACACCTATCCCCGGCCCGAAGGCGCAGGGAAACAACCCTCTCGTTTACCGGGGAAAACTCCAGCACATTTCCAGCAAGCCCACCCCAGACTGACGCCTCTCACCATGGAGCACTCCAGAGAAGGAGAGGGTCCAACCTCTCTCAAGGAGTTGGGTTCCAGAGCCCAGGCTGTGTGTGGAGGCAAGCCCGACTATCTCTAGCCGGTACCGCTCAACCTTCAACCTCCCTCACCAGCTCAGGCCCCCCAACCCCCCCCCAGTGAGGTGACATTCCATGTCCCAAAAGCCAGATTCTTCGTCTAGGGTTTGGGTCATCAGGGCCCATGACTGCTACCCAAAACACACTGCAGCAGACTCTTATGCTCCTTCCTGCAGGTGGTGGGCCTACGGGAAGGTGGGCCTACGTCTTTCCTTTGGGCTGTGCCCGGCCAAGTCCCGCAGGCAAAGACTCGGCCACCAGGCGCTCGCCTGCGTGCCCCAACCCCAGGCCTGGCTCCAGGGTGGGGCCCCGGTGACGCCAGTCTGGGCAACGTAACGGTCCTTGCTTTAACTTCCATAAAGGTTTTGAACCGCTCTTAGTCTGACCCGTCACCTATAACCCGTTTGCTTTGGAAGACCCTACCAGGAGCACTAGGCCCCCGACAACATGGCTCCTAGGTTCATTCGGGTACTCAAACCCCTCCACCACAATAAGGTGGCAGTTCAAGGAGGGGCAACAACTTTAAATCATTATAGTCTTTAAATCATTATAGAATCTTTCTGCCATCTGTTTCACGGCTGCTTCATATTTCCATCAGTGTATTTCAATAAGACTGGAAATGCAGTCACTGTACAGCACCTTTACTTTAACTTACTATGTATGTTTATTTTTGTCTGTTCCCCGATCTAAACAAAAATATATAAACAATCAGAAAATTTGTTTTAGTAACTTGATTAGCCTAAAACTAGATCATAGTGAATGCACAGCCAGCACCTTTGATCTGAAGCTAAGACTGTTAAATATAAGATCTCTTTCATCTAAAGCACTTATTATTAATGAACTGATTACTGATCAGGAGTTTAGTGTTCTGTGTTTAACAGAAACATGGATTAAACCAAACGAGTATGTAGCATTAAATGAAGCTTGTTCTCCTGGTTATAGTTATATACATCAACCACGTCTAACAGGCAGGGGAGGAGGTGTCGCAGTTATTCATGATGATAAGCTAGGCGCAACACAAAAACCCGGACATCATTTTAACACATTTGAAGTTCTTTATACTAACTTAACTTATGTAGCCACAAACAATAAGTTCACAGAGTCGATTCCACTAATTGTTATTTACAGAGCTCCAGGGCCATATTCTGAGTTCCTCAGTGAATTTGCAGATTTCATTTCAAACCATTTTGATAAGTCAGAAGACCCTCTAAGAACAGCAGTTGTATCCATCTTAGATTCAGTAGGTGTTAATCAGAATGTAACAGGACCCACTCATAATGGACGTCACACTCTGGATCTTATTCTAACATTCGGATTAAATATAGAAAACATAGTCAATCTCCCACAGTTGGGAGCTATCTCAGATCACTATCTTATTTTGTTTTAAATGCGTTTTAGACACAAGCTACACAATTTGCCATCACCGTGTTAAACATACATTTACACCTGCTACTGCAGAGAGGTTTACCAATAGTCTCCCAGAATTATCACGCATGACTGGTTCACCGTCTGACCCCACAGAACTTGACCAGGCCACTGATTACTTGGAGTCAGAGTTTCGCAACACGGAACACAGAATATTTTTCTCCCTTCAAGAGCCTCGTTTATTTCACTGATTTATTCTTCAAAAATTTCAGCCTACATACTAGATCCCTTACCCACATGTTCTCTTAAACAGTACCAGTAGCCAGTGTTGGGAAGGTTCCTTAGGAAATGTAATAGGTTACAGATTATAAATGATCCTATTTACAATGTAATAAGTAGTGTAACTTTTCACTGACTTTATAAAAGTAAAGCAACTGATTACTTTTTGATTACTTTTAGGTTTCTAATGGATATTTTCAACTAAATCATTCCCAGACATTTATAGCAGGCAGGGTTAACCTTACAGTAATACTCAACTCTGTTTACTCTTAGAATTTCTACATCTCTCATCACTTTAATTAAGATTATATTCATTTCATTTTAATCACAGCCACAACACCAGACTTCATAACAAACACTGTTTAATACTGTTTTAGGAATCAAACCTTTACATAGCTGTGACAGGACACACTGGCAAGTAACAATGCCTTGAAAAAAACATAATCTGAAGAAATAAACATATAAATAAACCCAAATAGGCAATAAACAGTTATTAAAACAGTTAATAAAAGAAAAACACTGGTGTCTCATAGCCTTCAATGCAATTCGGGAAAGAAATGAATTAAATCTGAGTGTGTGTGTGTGTGTGTGTGTGTGTGTGTGTGTGTGTGTGTGTGCATGCTTTATCCTCCAAAAATCAAACTGGACAACCCTGGAGAAAAAGAGGTGATATTTTTCTCGATGAAACTGCAGCAGATCATCATTCACTTTCCAGTAGAAAATCACGCAGCAGTCTAAAGCTCTGATTTTATAAAGCCACTGAAAATTAAACTGGATTAACGTAACTGTTACAGACACGCCAGACTCTGCTCACACTCAGTCACAGCGCACTCCCTCACCCGAGTTTTAACGAGACACACCTGAACACCATAATCACCTCCCCTATAAATAGCACCACGACACACACCTCACTCGTCCGTTATCGTTAACACAGACCTCACGTTGTGTTGATGCTCTGGACTGTCTCGCTAACCTGCATTCTTATGTTCATAGAGATCTCTACCTGCCTTTCCTCGCGCAGCTCCACGGCACGCTCCGGTTTCCCCGTTCACGCCACGACCACGCTACAAGTCTTCGTTTGTCCTGCACGCTTTCCCCTCCTTCCTTTCTAAATAAACACCTCAACGAGAACCGCTGCCTCCGTCCTCGTTCTTAACAGAATAACGGACCAACACCGCCTGAGCAAGGAGGATGAGCTCACGGGATCCGGTGGAAGAGCTGGCCGAAGCGTTGCGCCGCACTCTCGCTAGCGCAGCCGGATCCGCGACTCTGGCAAGCGTTTCCGCCGCCGCCGCGGCCGTTTCTTCGTCACTCCAGCGCGGCGGAGGATTGCAACGGGTTTCTGCTGCAGTGCTCGCTGACTCTGGAGATGCAGTCGCACCTGTACCCTGACGATCGGGCGAAGATTGCCTTCATCATCTCTCGTCTTGACGGGAAGGCGCTTCGCTGGGCCAAGCCTCTCTGGTCCCAGAGCAATCCCATGATGTCTTCGCTATCCGCCTTCACCAGGCATTTCAGGGAGGTGTTTGGGAGACCAGAGGGGGACTCATCGGTAGGCGAGAGATTGTGTCGTATTAAACAAGGTAATCTGTCCGTCACTGAATATGCGCTACAGTTCCGCACCCTCGCCGCAGCCAGCGGCTGGAACGAACAGGCACTGATCACCACCTATCGTCAGGGTCTGGACCCACAGGTTCGCCTGCACCTCGCTGCGCACGAGGATTCGATGGGACTGGAAAAATTTATCCAGGTCTCCATTCGTTTTGCGACTCGGATGCAGCTGTGCTTCGAGGAGCACCAGAGTCAGCCGGCAGCTAGCACTGCTCCCGCCCAGCCGGGACCTGTTGGTCACCCAGAGCCCGCTGACGACGCCATGCAGCTAGAGCTTTCTGAGGTGTCATCGGCTGACCGACAGTGGGAGCGGCAGAGGTGGCTGGCCCAGAGTTGCTGTTTCTACTGCGGGGGCTCGGGGCATTTCGTGGTGAAGTGCCCCCTTTGCCCCGCACGAGCACTGGTGAGTTCACTCTTTCCGACACAGAACATCAGAAAACCTCTCTCAGTTTTGGTCAGTCTTACTACCCATGATTTTTGTGTTTCAGTGACCGCACTCATCAACTCTGGGTCGGCCGGGAACTTTATCTCCGGGGCCCTCTGCCGCCAGCTCCCGACTGCAGCCACGCCAAAGATATACCAGGTCCACGCGGTAACTGGGAAGCTCCTGAGGCAGGTGCGTCGTCAGGCGGGGCCCCTCCGGCTCCACATCGGGGTGATGCACACGGAGGAGATAGTTCTGATGGTGCTGGAGGACTCGACGGCGGATGTGGTTCTTGGCCGTCCCTGGCTGGAGCAGCATGATCCCATCCTTTCTTGGAGGACAGGAGAAATCCTGAGGTGGGGGCACAAGTGCTTCGAGGGCTGCTTTCCCGAGCGACCGAGCCCAAGACCTTCACGGCCGCACACCCTTCAGGTCCATGCCACCTCGGTGGAGAGCCCCCTTGAGGCCCGCTCTGTCAACATCCCGGCGTGCTACTCTCACTTCTGGGATGTCTTCTGTCCCAAGAAAGCCTCCAAGCTGCCCCCACACCGGCCATGGGATTGCGCCATCGATCTCATTCCCGGCGAGCCAGTACCCAAGGGGAGGATCTACTCACTCACGCTCCCAGAGGAGAAGGCCATGGAAGAGTACATAAAGGAAGCCTTAGCCCAGGGCTACATTTGTCCGTCCACGTCCCCTGCTGCATCCAGTTTCTTCTTTGTGGCCAAGAAAGATGGCGGTCTCCGACCCTGCATTGACTACCGCGCGCTGAACAAGATCACGGTGAAGTTCCGGTATCCCCTACCTCTCGTCCCCGCAGCGCTAGAACGTCTCCGCGGCGCCACTGTGTTCACGAAGCTTGACCTCCGCAGCGCCTACAACCTGATCCGGATACGGAAGGGGGATGAGTGGAAGACCGCATTCGTAACCCCTACCGGCCATTATGAGTACCGGGTCATGCCTTATGGACTCGCCAATGCCCCTTCCGTGTTCCAGGATTTCATGCATGAGGTGCTCCGGGACTTCCTGCACAAGTTTGTGGTGGTATATATTGATGACATACTCATCTACTCCCGGAGCATGGCGGACCATCAGCGCCACGTAGCGGAGGTCCTTCACCGGCTCCGAGACCATAACCTTTTCCTCAAGGCAGAGAAATGCCTGTTTCACCAACCCACAGTACAGTTTCTCGGATATGTCATTGACCGCAGTGGCGTTCGCATGAATGAAAAGAAGGTGACCGCCGTCCGGGACTGGCCCACCCCCACGACCGTGAAGGAACTTCAACGTTTCCTAGGGTTTGCAAACTTCTATCGCAGATTCATCCGGGGATACAGTTCAGTCACCAGCCCACTCACTAACCTCCTATGCAACAAGCCCAAAACCCTTGTCTGGACCCCGGCCACCACGCACGCCTTCCAAACGCTCAAGCAGGCCTTCACTACTGCTCCCCTCTTAGTTCACCCTGATCCGGAGCTTCCCTTCATAGTGGAGGTCAGGGGGATGTGGTAGCTTAGTGGTTAAGGCATTGGACTACTGATCGGAAGGTTGTGTGTTCGAATCCCAGGTCCACCAAGCTGCAACTACTGGGCCCCTGAGCAAGGCCCTTAACCCCAAAAATGCTCAGTTGTATAAAAAGTGAGATGAAAATTGTAAGTCGCTCTGGATAAGGGCGTCTGCTAAATGCCAGAAATGTAAATGTAGGTTGACGCCTCAACCACCGGAGTGGGCGCAGTCCTCTCTCAGCAGCAGGGGAACCCACGGAAGCTCCATCCATGTGCCTTCTTTTCGCGGAAGCTGAACCCAGCCGAAGTAAATTATGACATTGGGAATCGGGAACTACTGGCCGTTAAGCTCGCCCTGGAGGAATGGAGGCACTGGCTCGAGGGAGCAAAGCACCCCTTCACCGTCCTTACCGACCACAAGAATCTCAAGTATCTCCGGGCCACGAAGAGGCTGAACCCCCGCCAGGCCCGCTGGGCCCTCTTCTTCACGAGGTTCAAGTTCGCCATATCATACCGCCCCGGGTCGAAAAACGTTAAGGCCGATGCCCTGTCCCGAATCTATGGACCAGACATTGCCAGCAAAGATCCAACCCCCACTGTTCCCCTGGGACGGAGAACCATCGGACGTCCCGGCAGTGGATTACTGGTTCTGGGAGAGTGAGAGAGTCTGGGGCGAGGCACACCGACAGCTCCAACGGGCCTTACGTAGACGCAGGTCGACCGCAGACCTTTGACGGTCCCAAGCCCCGGCCTACCAACCTGGACAAAAGGTCTGGCTGTCGACTCGTGACATCAAGCTGCGCCTCCCCTGTAAGAGGCTGAGTCCCCGGCTCATTGGCCCCTTTACCATAGTCCGCCAGGTCAACCCAGTCACCTACCGCCTCTAGCTTTCTCCAGAGTACAGGATACATCCAGTGTTCCATGTGTCACTACTAAAACCTCACCACCCTTCTGTTCTTCTTTCCACAGAGCCTGGCGTAGCGGAGGAGCCCCCCCTTCCACTGCTCGTGGACGACGGAACGGCGTATCTGGTGAAGGAACGCCCGAAGGAACGTTCCCGAGGAACGGTCCTGGGTTCCCCGAAATGACATCCTTGATCCGAGCCTCCTCGAGGACTTCCGCACCAGCCACCCCGGCCGACCAGCGCCCCGGGGCAGAGGCCGACCGCCGCGGTGTCGGGGCCCAAGGTCCTCGGGAGCGGACCATGGAGGGGGGGGTAATGTTACAGACACGCCAGGCTCTGCTCACACTCAGTCACAGCGCACTCCCTCACCCGAGTTTTAACGAGACGCACCTGAACACCATAATCACCTCCCCTATAAATAGCACCACGACACACACCTCACTCGTCCGTTATCGTTAACACATACCTCACGTTGTGTTGATGCTCTGGACTGTCTCGCTAACCTGCATTCTTATGTTCATAGAGATCTCTACCTGTCTTTCCTCGCGCAGCTCCACGGCACGCTCCGGTTTCCCCATTCACGCCACGACCACGCTACAAGTCTTTGTTTGTCCTGCACGCTTTCTCCTCCTTCCTTTCTAAATAAACACCTCAACGAGAACCGCTGCCTCCGTCCTCGTTCTTAACAGTAACATTGCTCTGGTCAGAGGAGTCTGTTGGTGCCCTGAATTTCACAACTCCATGACTTTGTGAGTCATAACGTACACTGTAAAAAAAAAATTGTAAAGAAACGGAAATATTCAGCAGCTGGGGTGCCAATAATATTTTGTAAAATAACAGGAAAAAACTAAATTGTAAAATTACAGTAATCTTCCAAAATTATACAGGTTTTTTGCTTTAATTTTACATGAGATATTGTGTATTTTTGTTTGGCTTTTAATGTTTAAAGAACAAAATCTCCTTGTGTAAAAACAATGAAGTTAGATATAAATATGGTCAAACACTGCTATAATACAAATAATAACAAAACAGTGCTGTAATTAGTTGGGTTTTATTAAATTATTTTATTTAAAAAATATATCTTGTATATTTAAAAGATCTTTGTAATAAAGTATGCCCACCTTTAAACTGTATGTATTTAACCTTACTTGACAAATCACACAATGATGAGATTAGCTTTTCAATAACAGCACACACTTGCTTCCTGTTCTCAACATTTATTTAATTCTGTTGCCCAACAGAGCAGAAAAGAAAACTCTTGCAACGTTCGTGCTTATAAAACTGTGCAATACTGTATGTAATGTCCAACATTTCTTATAAAATAAAAATAATCTGCACCAAGTGGCTTTTAAGAAGCCGTAAATAATAGAAGAAAATCAAATAATCAAGCTAAAAATTAAACAGTCTGCCTGGACACCCGAAACATACAACCAAGAGAACACACAATGCTACTTGGTTGTGCAGCTTCTGGGCAGATACATTAAAAGAGTCATACATACAAAACAGAACATTTTTAAATATTATACACACACACACACACACACACACATATATATATATATATATATATATATATATATATATATATATATATATATATATATATATATATATATATATATAATATTTATATAAGTTATATGTATAGCGATTAAACAAAAAGTTCCAAAACTGCAGTGAATATGGCCACCTGGTGCTGCAGAGACTGAAACAGTTGCCCATTATGAGGGAAAAAATAAAACAAAACAAAACCAAAAATCAAGCAATACAATTAAAATGTCCACTTTATGCTGCAGACATCTCAAAAAAACTGACCACTTTTAAAGAATGTTTCTTTCTCACTCCCTCCATTCATAGTCTGCAATTTTTGTTATCAGTGAAAGAACCTTTGGATTGACTGCCTGCAGATATTTTGATGTGGTCTTCTCCACTGCTGAACCCTTTCCAACAATGTGGCAACACTGCTCGGAGATGTGAGGGGCGGGGGCAGTGTGTAAGGTCTGAGTCCACGTGTCCTGACCGATTATGTATTCATCTTTAGCACGCGATTCATACTCATCAGCGTTGCAGAGTAAGTGAGTCAGGAATACACTCTGGATGAAACCCCAGTGCTACACACACACACACACACACACACACAGGGCACAATTTAGTATCAAATCCACCCACTGCCCCTGTTGTGTGTAAACTCTAGAGAGATCGTGGTGTGTGAAAACCCTGAAAATGTGCTGTCTATAAACTCAACATCCATAACACAGCTAAAGTCAAAGAGACACAGACATAAATTAAATAATTATATATAAATATATAATATATATAATATAAACACCGATCAGCCATAACATTATAACAGGTGAAGTGAGTATCTCCTCATCATGGCACCTGTTAGTGGGTGGGATATATTCGGCAGCAAGTGAACATTTTGTCCTCAAAGTTGATGTGTTAGAAGCAGGAAAAATGGACAAGTGTAAGGATTTGAGCGAGTTTGATGAAGGGACAAATTGTGATGGCTAGACCACTGGATCAGAACATCTCCAAAACTGCAGCTCCAGTTTGGCCGGGTGTGTGTGCGTCTCTTACCTGGGGAACTCGTGGCACCAGGATGCACTATGGGAAGAAAGTGAGACGGTGGAGGCAGTGTCCTGCTCTGGTCAATGTTCTGCTGGGAAACCTTGGGTCCTGCCGTCCATGTGGATGTTACTGTGACACGTAGCACCTACCTAAGCATTGTTGCAGACCATCTACACCCTTTCATTGGAAACACTATTCCCTGATGGCTGTGGCCTCTTTCAGCAGGATAATGCACCAGAAATGCTTCAGGAATGGTTTGATGACCACAACAACCAGTTTGAGGTGTTGACTTGACCTCCAAATTCCCCAGATCTCAATCCAATCCAGCATCTGTGGGATGTGCTGGACAAACAAGTCCGGTCCATGGAGGCCGACCTCACAACTTACAGAACTTAAAGGATCTTCTGCTAACATCTTGGTGCCAGATCCCACAGCACACCTAGTGTGCTTCATACCTAGTGGTGCTCTGTTTTAGATGTAGTGCTCTGTTTTAGATGCTATTGTACCCCCAAAGGTTGCTAGCTGCCCAAAAGAAAGTGCAAAAAGCAATGTTTTAAAACTTCTGTCTAGCTTTATTTCCGTTCTCTCCACCGTTTATACTGTTAACAAACCCGGTGCAAGTGGCGACATCTGCTGGAAGAGAAGGGAATTTCATGTTCAGTCATTAACGTCAAAAGATGAGTGGATTCTTTTTTTTTTTTCTGAATTAAATTAATTCAATAGTAAATTTGGTGTTTTGGGTATTTTTTAGTGGCAACTAAATATGTAATCCGTGCATGAAAATACAATTTAAATAAACTGCATTAGCTTGTCACATGGCCTGACCACATGTCTCACCTGTTTGTCGTTTCTTCTTGATTTGCACTACTTAAGTTCTGTCTTTGTCATGATTTTGTTGATGTCGTGTCTTGTGTGTTGCTTTGCTCACAGTCTGTAGCTTTAGCTACTGTTTAGAACTTTATGGCTTGTGAATTGAGTGCAGATGTGTACAATTGTGTGAAATTTGTTCTGTGCCAAAATCTGGCTCCTGATCTTTGTTCATTTTCACCTTCCACAGTAAAATCTGCATCTGCATCCACCATCTCCTTAAGGGGATCCTGACAACTAACACATCTCCACATCGCTTAGTGTTGTTTCATTCAGATCTGAATTTGGTACAGACTTTGTTTAGCTTTCACGCCCTAACTAGTTCACTAGAAAGGGTAGCCTAGGGACATTTGGGATTCAGGTAATAGACCACACACAATTTAGGACTGTGGACACCTACAACTTGGGAACAAAATGAACACACGCAGGATTCAATGCAGGATTTTTTTTAAGCCTTTATGTCAGCTTTACCCAGTTGAGGATTGATAACATTTAACAGTTATATGCTGACTTGTTTTGTGTTTGCTGTTCAGAAAAGTGGCATATAAAACTTAATACAGTAAATAATTTTACAGCCACTGATGAGGAAATTAGAAAGTTGCCGGAAACCGAGTCATCACTGTCCTGATGTGTAGTGAGCCAGGGTCCTTACCAGAGTCCCAGCTCGTGTACTGATCCCTGACCTAGTGCACTAGAGTGCCGATTGAGACGAACCCTTTGTTAAATTCACTTCAAATCACTTGAACAAATGTAAGCTTTTTTATTATTTATTTATTTTTAAAGCAGCAGGTTTGTATAACATTCCAGTCACAACATTTCAATATTCAGCAGCTACAACATTCAAGTTTCATTTTCACTCTAAATCAAGAGGTAGTGAGAAATCTTCTGAAAAAGTCCATTCTATGTGCTGTATCTAACACCAGTCATTTCAGCCGGTGTAGATACACTGATCTGTGACAATGCCATTGAAATACCTTTCTCTGGAAACTCTGCATGTGCTACAATAATGCTGCATTGTTTTGTTCTTTTCTGTTTAGTAAGACTGCAGGTGAGATCGGTTCAAGTTCACAGTGTTTTATTTGTTTTATTTATTTCAAGTTGTCGTCTTGCTCTTCCCATCGGAGTTCACGCAAGGCCTCTGTGGCAGGTTTTAGGGTCCAGAAGACTCCTGAGCTGATAAGAGAAAAGACAAATGGACAGGAGTGCAATATCAGAGTCTTACATAAATTCAGTTTTTCTGTTGTTTACAGAATTACAGCACGATCGTATTAGCTACGTCTTCTGCGTCCTCTCTGTCTAGCCTGGACTTTGTCCTGAACCGCCCCCAGTAAACCACTCGTGCCTGGCCAAGTGCTCGAAAGTTGGGCGTGTTTCAGGGTTTAAATCCAGGCACCACATCAGCAGCTGGAAACACTCTGTTGAGATAAAAATGAAGAAGAAAAATCAATAGTTAATTTTAACGTCATTTTGCTATATTTAGCATATTTAGCTTTATCGTGCACGTTTCTGCATCGACTCACCTTGAGACACGTCAGGAAGTGCATTCATGTACCCATGATAAAAGTCGTTTTCTAGGTTTACCAAGAGGATTTGTCCACTGAGCAAGTGAAACAGAAGAATGCCCAGACCCCAGATGGTAGCAGGAACGCCCATGTACTCTCTATAGAACAGCCACTCAGGAGGAGCTAAGAATATAGTGCCTAAGTGCAAAAGAGAGAAAGAGCACAGATATCAAGGTCACAAAATTGTTTACAAATATTCTCCAGCGCGTTCCTTCCGATTCTATCTTGTGTAATTACCGAAAAAATCTTTGCTGGGGGCGTCCTTCAGCAATTCCCCACAGCCAAAATCGATCAGTTTCACTTCCAGGGTTTCGGGGTTGATGATGAGATTCTCGGCCTTGATGTCTCGGTGCACCACTCCGCGGTCACAGCAGTGACGAGCCGCCCGGATCACCTGCGCCATGATGTATTGGGCCTGTGCTTCAGACAGATAACCGTTCTGAAGACTCATGAATTTCAAGAGGTCCATACTGGGACTGGGCCGTTCCATGATCATGATGAATTGATGGCCCATGTCGCACCACTCCAGTAACTCTATAACGCTGCTACAGGCAGGTGGCTCGGACGTCATCATCATTAGCAGAACCTCCGAGGGCAGCCCCTCCGTCTCTCCGGGCTAAAATGAGAACAGGCATGGTCTGGATGTGAATACAGCTAAACTGTGCTAAGCAGAAATGTTCTAATGGGAAAGGTTTGGACTGGTAGTACTGATGCTAGATCAGTTCCTGTGTTCCTGTAATATCTATGATGAATGACAGGTAATGAAGTGACGTCCTGTATGTGAGTAGGAACATATTTAACTACAATGAATAAGAATAATTTTACTTACCATTTTCATAGTTACAATAGATCTGGACTTCTTCTGGACCTTCACAGCGACCTGTTCGCATATACAAGAAATAATTAGTAAATTCGAAAAGGCATCATCTTTTCTAATTAGCTCAATTAGTACAAATTCACAGCAATGACCATGTGTCAGCAAAAACCTTTCCTTTTCAGAACCTTTACCTTTTTATTATCTGCGATCCGGACTGCTTTGTAGACGAAGCCGAAGCATCCGTTCCCCAGCAGGTCTCCCAATTGGTACCACGAAGAAAGCAAAGCTGTTGAACAGACAATAATTTAGTTCATTAACATTGAATGAGGAAAGATAGAGCATCGTGCTCAGTGTCTTCTCTTGCAGTAAAGAATGAGACTTGTGTTGTCTGTGGTTATTATATTACAGCACGGTTATTTTGGTAGCTTTTCTTAGAGCATGTTAAAGTACTTTGTATGAGTAAACACAGTACAGTCTTGACATTAAAAATAGAGAAATGATCAGAAATGATGGTGGTGTTGTCTGAGTTGGTACTTCCAGCTTCCACAACACAAATTGTGTATAAGGTTCCGTTTAGTTTTCGTCCACATGGTGGAGTGTAACGTACCTTCCAGTTCAGCAAGCTGCTCCGGACCGGGAGGCTGGAGTTGAGGGATCGGCTCGTTCACTGATTCATCTTTTGACTCCTGAATCTCAGAGACTCTGAATCTCTGGCTGGTAGACGCCACGTGCTGCTCTGGGGCGTCAGTAACATTAGCGTCTGCTAATTTAGTTCTGTGCAGCTGCCGGAGCTCTCGCAGCCACTCGGGTTCTTCTGCATTTTTATTTTGCAGTTTGCAAGACAGCTACAAGACAGACAAGAAAAGTACACTGGTGACGAGGGCGACGCTTTGCATTTAAAACCTAGAAACTGCTTCATGATGAGTAAATAATCTTATTTACCAAAAGAAGGTGTTCAATAAAGCTCCTTGTGGCTCTATCGGGGAAAGTGACGACTGCCCTGGTGATGACCTCACAGTATTTAAAGCTCACATTAGGTGCCCTGTAAATAATATTTCTGCTGGCCGCACACAACTTGAAGATCTAAGAGAGACAAGAAATTCATTCATTCTCAGTCTATTATTTGGTTTTGAATGATCTGTGCCCATGAAAAATACGAGGATAAATTCCAACCTGGAAGCTTGGCTGGGCCTGTCCTGAGGTCAGCCACAGCACGTATTCATACATCTCAGTTCTCACAAAGGGATTGATGCAGGCCTTCAAGCCAAATGGCAGACTGGAACACAACAGAACGATGTGTCAGTCACAAGTCTGGAAAAAACCTCTCTCTCTCTCACACACACACACATGTACAATACCTGTAGCATCCGATCAACTCGAAGTATCTACGTGACCCCAGCTCCACTTTCGCCACCACGTAGCAGATATGTGCCGCGTAGATCAGTTTTCTGGAGGCTGCAGATGCAAGTGAGGATCAGGTCACAGTGCAGGTACATGATATGATAATTCTAGAAAAATACAATTATTGTGTATCCATACCGAGATCATCTCCCATCTTAATCACAGCCTCTCTGTGTTCATCATCCGGTGCAGCGGAGCACAAAAGTCGAGCCAGAGGAAGGCACCACTCCTTCCATGTCTGAGCATCTTTGACCTGCAGCAGACATTGTCATGATAGTCAGCATGATACTAGCAAAAACACTGCAAAATTATACAGTCACATACAGAGAGATGCTGATACTGGTGTGTGATCCGCTTACTTCTGCTAGTTTCTCCCGGAGCAAACCGTAGCATTTCAAGAGGACGGCTGTGACTTCACACATCATCACTTCCTGTAAAAGAAATAACTTTAGCTATCACGGCTATCGTAGGTATTGGGGCTGTAGCTTAAGGAACTACGACACTTACTCCATTTTCACGGCAGAACAATTCCATTATCTTCCAGAAGAAATAGCTTTCTACTTTGGTGGGATAATGGCAGTTTTCGAAACAGTCATTTGCTTGGAGCTGGATAAAGTGAATCAGATTCTCCTTCCTCACGCCATTGCTGCAACACACGTTGAAACAGCTGCTTTATTTGGATTACTGTGCACACGTATTAACCTCCTGATGATATGGTTTCCTGCTTACAATTAATGTTCAATTTCTGTGTGCTATACGAACAGAGTAAGAGACACTCACCTCATCAGGGGGAAAAGATCTACAGGATTGTATTCACTGGGTTTAGGTTTGGGCTCTGTGTTTTTCCCTGCAGTGAAAACCAAAGTTACTACAGAGTAATGACACGCCTCTATGCTCATGTGAATGTTATATATTTTATATATAATTGTACACTCTTCATACATTATGAAAAACTACAGACTTCAAATTAGAATGTGTGCATGTTCATTTTCTGTTGTACATGAAATGGTGTATCATGTATAAACTAATCTGAAGCTCTGAGCCAGATTCAAGAACCTCCACAACCTGTGTGTGTGTGTGTGTGTGTGTGTGTGTCCTACCTGAACTGCAGGGAGCTGCAGCAGGAACCTGTGCATCCAAAGGCTTAATAATATCTATCATTTTGTTCAGATTCTGAAAAAAAAAAAAAAAACTCCAACATTAGTGATTTTATGGTTATTTCGTGTTATTTTCAAAATATTTCGATGATTCTCTAAAACAGAAAGCTAAGTTTTCAGGCGAGAGAGATAAAAAAAAAATGCCGTTTCTCGCCACCGGAGGTGACTTTCACCAGGATGTAAATGAGTTTGTTAAAAATGAGTGTGTTATGGTGTGTTATTTGCGGTGGTCTAATCTTCCTCTATTTTACTCCATTTTACAGGCAGCCTACGCGTTATAGCGAAATGTCACAAAATGGCGGCGGGGAAATCAAAATGGCGGTAGGATCGCGGAACCATAGTAACGCTGTAAACCTAGCTGTGAGAGCTTTTGCGCTCTCGTAATTGTGTTACAAAAGTACTATTTATCTGGTCGTTTTTCTTACATGTCCGATCTTATCTATAACGTTTTCCTGCTGCTCGTTAAAGTTATGAAAGCAGATATTTAGCCTAGACGCTGTAAAATCCCATGGAAATTAGCATTAGCTCACGGGATAAACACAACGTACTCGACAATGACAGCCAGCGTGGGGTCCGTGAGAGAGACTTACCGTTAGAGGAGAAGAAACAGCTCGATCTTTTGTGTGTATTTTCAGTTATAAACACAACCTTACTCAAGACTTAGATAACATTTATAATCAGACAACCCGAAAAGTCAACTTACCTCCAGCTTGCGATATGAGTAACTGAGGATAATTTCTAGAATGGAGCTAGTTCGAGAAGAAGAAGCTCTCAGTGACGTCATAATCGCGATCTGTACAAACAACCGGGGGAAAGTGGAGCTAAAAAAAAATGGAGCTGAAAAAAAATGGAGCTGATTAAAAGACTGTTTAAAAGCCGACTGTAAAAACATGCAAGTCAGATCCACTGCCACAAATAAACATAAACTGCATAAAGAAATATTGAAAACAACCACTAAATGCAAATAAAATGATTTGTTCTGATTATTAATGTATTTGTATAAAATCCAGTTTATGTTATAGTTGCAATAAAATACTTTAATAAATTTTTTCCCAACATATAAATGATATATTTATAAAATATCTTTTCTGTCTATACCGAACAGTGATGTTCTCTAAATATTCAAAATAAATCACATGAAACCATATGCTATTGTATACTTATAACATTTTTAGAATTTTTATTTATTTAGTAAAAAAAACAACATAGTATAATTATTATTATTATTATTATTATTATTATTATTATTATTATGTAAACATTGTACACAAATGCCAGATAGTTAACATGTTTGTTTGTTTTTTACCACATTTCAACATGTTGTGTTGTTGATGTTGAAAATATGCATAATTCATATATTTTCAAACAAACAAGCATTGGATGAGTGTGTAGTGATGATGAGATTGAAAATGAACTGAATGACAGCGTGGGAAAATGGAAGTGATGCAGGAAGATGAGAACAAAAGCGAGTGAGACCAGATCTTCCTTACTGAACTTTTTCATAAGCTACATTAAAAATCTAAACGTGATGAAATGATTGTTTTATATGTACAAAACCACACACCAGTGCATGTAGCCTATGTAGTATAGCAAGCTCTTTTATTCAGTGGATTCTGTACAAACCCTTTCCTCTTAGTGCAATCATATGTTGATAAATCCACAGGCTGAACAGACCGAGTTTGAATAGTTCACAGTGTGTGAGTAACAATACAACACGGCTCGGGGTGATGACGTTTGTAGTCTTATTTAGCCACTTGCTAGCAACCGCATTTTTAAAGATACGTAAATATATTTTTAAAATCCACGGTGGGACATTTACTGATGTTATTCATGTAGTAGAATAAAACGATCGATTTCTTGACCTTGAGTTAAACACACACCTTTTTTCAGGCACCGGACCACAAAAAAACCCATTCATAAATCCCATAGATGTCGTGACGAGGAAACCAGAAGTCCGAAAATGGTAACAAGTTCCGGGTGTTAGGATTACAAACCGTGGAAGTCTGTTATGTTTCTAGCCCTTCTGTTGTCTTAGTTCAAAAATGACCCCTGATCATTTTAACAGCAGAAAAAAACCCTAAATGCTGTTTTTTTTTTCCAACTTGAAATCTGATGACTTTTCGTAACATTAGCCCAAAGTTAGAAAAAATTAACCTTTTTCTATTTTCATATTTTCATGAAGCCTTTACACAGCTATGGAACAAAGATTGTCTTAAGGGTCAAATTTACAGTATGCTGGGTTCAAGTAAAGTGTCTGACGTGGCCAAAGTCTTTTGTGCAGATTAAATCTGAGGAAATACAAGCAAAACAGTCAGTTTAGAAGTTGAAGATGGTCTGTTTTCTATAATGTACAATGTGTGTAAAGTGTTAAAATGCACAATTAAAGAAGGCTTCACTAGTAACATGAACATGTACAGTTCTTGATATAAGTAAATCCCCAACCTCAAGTGTGTTTGCCTCTTCATCCTCACTGGATTCTGGACTGCTAAGGTCAGTCTGATGTTCTTCTTCGAACTGTAGGACCGAGGCCTCAGGACCTAAAGCAGTCTTGTACTGGTGGAGGACAACTTGCAACCTCTCAGATACCTCTGAAAGTTTCCGTCTTAACAAACAGCAAAGTCCTTTGTTTCCTTTCTCTGCATCTCAAAAATAGACACACAAAAAAGTAAGATTAATTCCTGAGGCCACAGAACTTTAATGGAGTAGAAAGGTCTCATACTTCATACATACTTCAAATGAACTATTACTTGGCTTAAACATACCCTCTTCAGCAACCTTCTTGTTAAGAACAACTGCGAGGTTCTGCAGCCATGTGCAGTGTTGCGCCATCTCCAACACCAAAATGCTCTTTTCTTCTCGTAGTCACAACATTAACATGACTTGATCATGCATCTTTTACTTGACTGCAAGTTTTGCTACAACAGAACAAACAAAAACAAAATTATATCCATACACAAGGCAATCTTGCACAACATTAAAGTGATTAGGAAACTACTTCATACACTACATAGCAGAAAATCTGTCTGTATAAATGTATATGATGCACCTGACATGCCACTGACATGAACCTCCCATGACCCAACTGGGTTACTCTCTCCAGTCAGGGACTGCTCCTCCATAGCACAATCAATGGCTTTGGTCTCAACAACACTGTAGTATTTATAAATCTCCTCAAGAAGGAGCTTTTTGTCCTCTGCTGACTTTCTTCAAAGGCAGTGGCGAATCTTGCTGCTGTCAAGAAGGACAGGGGAGACAATTTGTGACAACTCTGCAATAATTTCCTTGTTTCACAGTTGTCAAAAAGAAGTTGTGTCAACGATCGAATGCATAGCTTGCACATTTAAAAAGTAGAATTAATCGAATGTTGGAAAAACATTTGTGTAGGTGCAATAACCTGCTGCCCCGTGACTACTTCGGATAAGAGGTCGAATATGGATGGATGGTTGGATTAATAATCAAGCTGAAGTTGTCTTAACAGTGCCTACATCACATGTTCCTTACATGTGTTATTTCAGTGTTAGCAGAATTATTAAATACTGTAGTCTGACTTTATCAACCTTTTTATTATATACAGTACCATTCTGACGGTAGAGGGTTTGCTTCCGCTGCCTCACACTAAGGTAAAGCGCCTCAATTGATTGCTGAAGTTCTGTGGGTGTTGTGCTTTGAGTGGTATCTGGTGTATCTACAGAAAGAAAAGACATTCGCTATAACATGACACATAACAGTGGAATTTGTGTAAAATACGCAAACCTGACACCTCAAATAGTACTGGATAAAGGATACAGTGTGTTTGCCGTCATGTGCTCATGCCTACCACCAGCTGCCCATTCCTTCACATCCGATATCCACCGTGACAGCGTTTCATCAGAGCACTGTAGCTCTGTCTTTAGTTCTCTGCTGTTCTTTCAGTCTCATCCTGGAGCCTCTGACATGTCTGATAAACAACAGGCCAAAAGCTCACAACAAAGGAAACAACAAAACATGAATAGGAAACTTGCCTTGACATATCTTGTGGAAAGTGTAATATGTAGAGAGAGGCTTTTCTTCTGGTTCCGCCCCACTGCATGCTGGGTAAGCATATCCACTCGTGCGGTTGTAAACAGCAAAATAGTCTTTCAAATCAGGGGTCCACCCTTGCTGGCATGATAGACACATATATAGTGGCTGATGCAAGTCACAACGTCCTTGGTATTAAAAAAATAAAGAATCAATAGATTTTTAGCACATACCTTCTTGAAACAGTTAATGTCAGAAGAATGCAAAACATTACTTCTTGTGGAGGTAAACAATGTAAAAAAATATGTCCATCTTTGTTTCAGTAAATAACAACAACAACAACATGTTGTGGACAATAAGTTTTTACAATTGTAAGCACAATGACACAGCACTTAAATGTCAACAAGATCAAATCTAATTCTAATAGTGCAATGTTTTTACCATTCATGGTCATTAAAATCACTGGTTTGCCTGAGACACAATGAAGTTAGTGCCTCCACAGGAGCAGTTTGACACTTTCACGGTTGGCATAAAGGCAAGCTGTCAAGAACAAAGACAACCAATCGCCTAAATGTATTGTCACTGCGGGTATGAATGAACTGCAACACTCAGGGTTTCATAAGATCATACCTTGTCCATGGGTACTATAGCCATCCTCACTTCTGATGGTGTGAGTGGATGGAGAGATGGCTTTGAAAAACCCATCAATCACACTGTTCCTATTGTGGAGAGGCTGTTTTTTGTGATGCAGGACATCAGTCTCCACAGGACCACTCGTCAGGAACACACTCTCTGCACCTACGAAGGAAATCCAAAATTAAGTAATGAATTTGTTGTTAACTTAAGGAATTTAAACTTAGTTATTATTATTATTTTAAGTTAAAAACTCAAATATACTGTACTAAAGCTATTATTAGTTAGATTAATTTGCTATTGATTTTATTAGTACAGAATTGCTTACTGGCTCAGTATTTATCACTGATATCTCACAGTAAGGAAGATCTATATTTTTGCATTCATATAAGTTCCCACTGGTTCTCCAGTCTTTCCCAAATCCAAAAAACCATATATGTGATTCTACATAGTGTGTCACTAAGCATTAATGCTCAAACCTGTCTACTCTGGGTAGTTCTGATAAATAAATGTAATATTAATCATACCTGATAATAGCAGGCTCATTACAGAGGCAACACAAGGGATGTCCAACATCCACTGTTTCCAAAAGGCTTTTTAGATTGTATGGCCATGCCACTTTCCAGAACTCAGAAGCTTTCTGCTGACGAAAGGACCACGATGATGCAGAACTTCTATGAGGCTCAGCAGGACACGAAGCCAAAACAGCAGAGAGCCTCGCCATGTTTTTTTCTGTGAAGAAAATGGAGTCGTACTTGAGCTAGGAGACTATTTAGATAACAGCAGCAACATGTCAGGTAAACTAGATGTACAAGATACACATACAGCAGCAGTTATCTGCCTTATGATCGATAATAAGTAATAAGCACTGGATAGGGCAATTATAGTTGATAAACAGGGACAGTGGGAATTACGGACAAGGATTAAGAACCTCTGACATATAGTATGGGACTGGCCTGAATCTGCAACTTTGTTTTCTTGATCCATGTATTAATAATAATCATTTATGTCACACGTTTCTAAACTTGGGTTATGTAATGTGATGTCAGCTGTATTCCATGGTTTTTTCTCAGTAAATGTAATTAGATATCATCATTTTGACTTAAACATAAATTAATCAATGTGATTTACCAATTTCCTCTTGGGGGTTTGGCGATCGTGAGAGAACAGGAAGCAGGTCTGCCACACTGGATGACAGGTGGCATTCAGCCATGGGGTTTGTGACTGTAAAACACTACATTGAAGAATACATGTGTGTCACACATCCATGCTTTTTTTTTTTTTACTTCATACGTACTGAATAACAATTTATGAAAAGTAAGAATTAACAGTATTTCTGTTCAGTACTTGACGATGCTTCTACTGTAGTGCCACTGAAACCTTTATGATCTACCATTATATGTAGAAGTTGTTACACAAGGACAGTGCTCTAATCTGATTGGACACTTGATTCACTAAACATTTTAAATAGTTAGGATATCAACCTATTGCTGAGGCTTTGTCGCGCCCTCCACGCCTCCCCCTGGGTTTGCCCTTTTAGATTTCTGTGGAGGATCCCCTCCAGTGCGTGCTCGCTTTCTTTCCTCGGCCGCTCTCTGTGTTGAAAAGTGGGAATAAAAAGACACTGTGAATGGGGCTCACCTTAGTAATGTGTTGAACAATATAAAGGATTGTTGGCATGGTTTGTCCTATACAATGAAGCTATGGGAAAGAGTAGTGGAAGCTAGGTTAAGGAAGGTAGTGGAAATTTGTGAGCAGCAGTATGGCTTCATGCCCAGAAAGAGCACAACTGATGCAATTTTTGCTCTGAGAATTTTGATGGAGAAGTATAGGGATGGTCAGAGGGAGTTGCACTGTGTGTTTGTAGACTTGGAGAAAGCGTATGACAGGGTGCCAAGAGAAGAGCTGTGGTACTGTATGAGGAAGTCAGGAGTAGCAGAGAAGTATGTCAGAGTGGTGCAGGACATGTATGAGAGGAGCAGGACAGTGGTGAGGTGTGCTGTAGGTCAGACAGAGGAGTTCAAAGTGGAGGTGGGACTGCATCAGGGATCGGCTCTGAGCCCCTTCCTGTTTGCTATAGTGATGGACCAGTTGTCAGAGGAGGTCAGACAGGAGTCTCCTTGGACAATGATGTTTGCAGATGACATCTGTGATCTGTGACCTCTTCACCCTGTAACCTTACTGTTCCACTTCCCTCCCTTTCATTCACACACATGTACTCAGTCTTACTACCACTGACTTTCATTCCTCTTCTCTCCAGCGCAAACCTCCACCTCTCCAGGTTTTCCTCCACCTGCTCCCTGCTCTCACTACAGATCACAATGTCATCTGCAAACATCATTGTCCAAGGAGACTCCTGTCTGACCTCCTCTGACAACTGGTCCATCACTATAGCAAACAGGAAGGGGCTCAGAGCCGATCCCTGATGCAGTCCCACCTCCACATTGAACTCCTCTGTCTGACCTACAGCACACCTCACCACTGTCCTGCTCCTCTCATACATGTCCTGCACCACTCTGACATACTTCTCTGCTACTCCTGACTTCCTCATACAGTACCACAGCTCTTCTCTTGGCACCCTGTCATACGCTTTCTCCAAGTCTCAAACACACAGTGCAACTCCCTCTGACCATCCCTATACTTCTCCATCAAAATTCTCAGAGCAAAAATTGCATCTGTTGTGCTTCTACCACTCTTGTTATTGATTCAAAATAAGAGGCGTATTCATTCAGTACCACCAGCCAACCACATGCACAGCCTTTGGAGTCTGGATCCTCTCACATTCTCTAAAATGTCGTCTCATGGAGTTTTTCTTTGCCGATGTCACCTCTGGCTTGCTCAGTAGAGATAGCTCTAAATCTTCCTCAATATCTGGATTTCTGAAAAGCTGCTTTGTGAAAATGTGTACTGTTAAAATAAGAACTGAATAAATAAAATAGAATTTAATTAAAAATGCATCAGTCTCAAATTACTCAATCTTGTTAAATAAGTGATTAGATTTTTTTAAATATTTCATTTTAGAATTTTTATTTGAGATGATTTTGAGCAACATTTGGCAGCCACCATGTGGTGTAAAGATGAGGAGGACAGTTCGAGACGTGACCGTGACAAGAGCAACAGACACGTGAGCATTGAGCTACTGTGATGGTGCTGTTTCTTATAATTATGAGCTGGTGAGGATTCTAACAACACGTTTGAGCAATGCAGCGTTTCTTTTGTGGGACAGCCTTCCACATACTGTTCAGGTTGATTACAAAGCTGTGAAAGAAATACTTTCGGCCAGAGGCAGAGGTTTATGGATCACTTTAGAGCCAGTCTATCATCTTGCCCTCGTGCTTTACGGGAAAGTTTGGAGGTGTATGAGGCGAAAATCAGCAGGTTGGTCGATGAGGCTTTTCCAGAATACAGCAAAAAGGCCCAAAGGGAGGAAAGGTTTTGTTGTTTCTTGGCTGGTCTGGAACCTGTGCTTAGAGCAATGAGCACAATGCCATGAACAAGGAGCCACAGATTTGTGATAATTCAAGTCTGTGTGAAAATGCTAGAGATGCAAGAAAGAGAGATTACATGCCTGTTAATGCTGCTCACGCTAGTCCTCCACTATCCATCACAGAGTGAGTGACAGCTACTGCCCTCCCATCATTATAGGACTGTACAGAGTAATGGATAGACTGGCTGAAGAAATGAGGGATATAAAAATGGAGGTTAGGCACTTGGGTGATGAAAACCAAAGACTGAGTGAGTTCTATGGAAGAGTGGGGAGGAGGATGCTCTCAGTCCAGTCTGATGCATCATGTGTCTTTGATGCAGCACAGAAGGGCCGTTCACCAGAGAGGAAACTGTTCCAACACAAAGCATAAATCATGTATGGATTTTTGTGATTATAATGAGTCCTACTCTTCTCAGTTCATGCAAGGCGCAGCCCAAGCCCTTGTCCTCACAGATAGATCAGCTATGAGCAGGACGCAAAAAGCGTGGGGTGTGTTTCATGTCTCCTGGTGGAGGGGAATGGTGCAGTGGGCTGGGAAATGGACCATAGATGATAGTATTGCTCAAACAGCAGCAATGCGACACACGGGCCCTCACATGGACGACATTAATTGTGAGAGGAGTTGTGGAGGTTCAGATGTCAGTGGACACTGGTTCTACTCTGTTTCTCATGAACGCAGACTCCCACATGTCAATTCTAGCACTGTATAACTGGCCGCTGAAAAAAGGACAATGTGACGGCCCGTGCCATGAATGGACAGATGCTAGATACACTGTGCACCATTACCGTAACATTCCAGTCATGGAAGTATGTATTTTATGAATATAAAGTAACCACACCGACTGTTTGCTGTGGTGAGGCTTTCTGTTGAGAAATCATGCCTTACAAGTCCTCTGCCAGGCAAAGCTTCAACTGTGGGACATCTGTGTCAAATGTGTCTTTGGCCACCACTATGACCTTACTGCCCCTCAGCGAGTCAGTCGGTTATAGTGTGTTCACCTCACACTGCTCAGTTAGTAAATGACTTTGTGGGCTAACTAGAACCTAATGTGGCAGATTCTTCTGGCCTAGTTGTTGATCACACGGTAACCACAGTTCACAACGGAGCTTCTACACATCGCTATCTGTTGGTGCCATTATATTGACTTGTCATTCTTGTTCCAGACACTAGAGGGCGCAGTATTTTGAGTGTATTTAAGTAAGGTGAGGATGGAGCTCAAACTGTAAGAGTTTTATGTCTTGTCTTGAATGAAATATCCTAGTTGATAACTGGACTTAAGTACTTTTTTCGTTTGCAATGCCAAATGGACAATAAATTTTATCCCGAAAGTATGGACAGTGTGTTTTTATCCAAGTCAGAAATCAAAATCAGACTTCTAAATTCTCCAGAGTACAGGCCACCCAACACTATCTGACCTTGCAATAATAATGGAACATTTGTGAAGTAAGGATATTAAAATATACTTTAATTTGACATTATAACGCTTTTTCAAGTTTTTGCTTAATTATATGGGTTTTGGGGCTTTTTTTCTGCACGTGCAGGTATAAACAGCTTTAAATGATTGCGACATTCATAAAAAACAGAAACCGAAAATAAAAATCTTTGTCCTCAGTGAGAAGGAAAGAGAAAGTGTTTAATAAATGAAATAAACGTGGGACTCGGTCTCTTTATAAGACAGGAAAGCGGAAGTCTTTCACACCAGCAGAGGTCGGATATCAATCCGCTTCCTGCAGGTGATGTAGTGCACTCTGTAGGGCGCAGGGCTGCCCGGTGTACTCAGTATTAAAATAGGCGCCATTGTGCTACACGACCGCGGTTTGAATGACGGCCTACATTTCCCAGAATGCACCGCAACCGCGTTTTGCGTTCGGCAAAGCAAAGCAATGGCGGGTATTTCCACGCGACTACTGTGGTAAGGAAGCGCGATAAGGTGTGTGTGTGTTATTAATATTAACTGGATAAAAACTGGGCCTTATGGCTAGTTAAGTGTGTGTGTGCAGGTTTGTTCACGCGCTGAGGTGTGAGGTAATGAGCGGTGTGGATAACGTTATGAAGCGCGTGAGTTAGTGACCGTTACGCGCGCCGGCGCATTCAAACTTTACGGGGTTGTTTTCCTGCTTTGTGTGTCTTTATTTATTTATTTATTTATTTATGTATGTATTTGATATTTTTATGTACTTTAAATCTCCCCTCTTCTCCTGCTGTGTTGTAGATCCGTGAAGAGAACTTGAATAATTTGTTGAAGTGAATTAACCGGAACCCTGATGGCGGAACTCGGTTTCCGGTGCGTGTTTCTGCTGATGCTGATTTCGCGTTGCTCCCACCTGTGCCAGGCTGCTAAACTCAACATCCCCAAAGTCCTGCTCCCTCTGGCCAGGAGCACCAAGATCAACTTCACCCTGGAGGCCACTGAAGGCTGCTACAGATGGTAAAGCGGAAGTGACGTAAATGAGCAATTGTGTGGAATCATTTAATAAATAAAATAAACGCTGAACACGTCTGAAACCTCCCGCTTGAGGAAATGAGGACAGGCTTCATGACCTCACTTCCTGTGTCACTGAAACATTGGTGTATAAATTTACTGATAATGACAGCGCTTTTGTTTCACATGTTTATGAATGTTAATGCTTCTAGAGTAACAGCTGGGACTCTTACAGCAGAGGGAGGTATTGATTTTGTGTGTGTGTGTGTGTGTGTGTGTGTGTGTGTGTGCGTGCGTGTAGGTCGTCGAACAGACCTGAGGTGGCGAGTGTTGAATCCGTAGGCATGGACGAGCGTCAGTGTTCTCAGAGAGCCGTGCTTCAGGCTCGCTCCACTCAGCTCTCACGCCTGACCAGCATTATTCTAGCCGAGGATGTTGGTGAGGAAAGACACGTCTCTGTTGAAGTACTGACCGCTTCTTCTTTCAGCTCGCTTCTAAAACATTCCACTGTGTTTCAGTGACCGGGCAGGTGTTACGCTGCGACGCCATCGTGGATGTCATCAGTGAGATTCAGATCGTCTCCACCACGCGGGAGCTCCACCTGGAGGACTCGCCCCTGGAGCTGATGATCCATGCTCTAGATTCAGAGGGTGAGGGGACACACACACACACACACACACACACAAAACCACACACTAAAACACACACAATGATGAGCGTTTTTATCGTGACTTGTTAAAACCTGCCTCCCACACCACCCCAATGCTGCTCCTCCACTGACTTCCTGTAGCTTCATCATATTCAGAACACTTCCAAATACACACATACACACTTTTCCACACATACACACTTTTCCAAACACACACACATACACACTTTTCCAAACACACACACATGTACACACACTTTTTTCCAAACACGTACACACGCTTTTTTCCAAACACACACACATACTTTTCCAAACTCTCACTCACACACACTTTTCCAAACACCTGAGCAGCTTTTCCTGGGCCCCTGAGCAAGGCCCTTAACCCTCAACTGCTCACTTGTATTAAAAAATTGAGATAATTGTAAGTCTCTGTGGATAAGGGCGTCTGCTCACTACCAGAAATGTAAATGAAAGCTTTCTCTCAGCTCTTTTTGTTCTGAGTGTTTTGGTTTTTGATGATTGTAAATGTGTGTTCAGGAAACACCTTCAGTACTCTGGCTGGTCTGGTGTTCGACTGGAGTCTCTTGAAGGGCACCGAGACGGGCGTGTTCCCCGATACTTACAGCTCGTTACGGTAACACACACATGCACACAATACCCGATAAATTCTCGCTAATCTCTAGGGTTGGGTACCTTTCACATTTTTACAGGTAATTCAGTACCGGTTCCCAACGGTACCTTTTTCGGTACTTTACACTCTGTGTAATAACACACATTAATATTTTCCCATAAACACTAGGCTACTACTAGTGGTTTCATGCTAATGTTTCAGACATCTCACACAACGTTAACGTTACTATTTGTTCAACATAAATATCATGGTACGGAATTTTGATCTGTTAACTAGAAGTGTTAACCGATGCTAGAAAAATGCTACGTTAACGCCAACCATCAGTGTGATAATTGTGAAACTTATCACATTAGCTAGGATAATCAATCAGCTGAAGATGTGGAAGTTGTCGTCACTTAACGTTTCGTCGTCCTCGTCCAGGGGTTGTGCTCGGGCAGGTGTGTTAGCTGCAGCTACTTTTGCTAGAGATCAGGCTGATAAATACAGTCCACTCTTCAGCTTTTAAACCCATGTCGTGTTTGAGGTGCTTCCTGAGGTCAGATGTGTTGCCATGACCAGCCTCGCGTTTACAATGACAAATATTGCAGATAGTGTTGTCTGCGTCTAATTCTGTAAAATGCAGCCACACTTGTGACGGTTTTCGGTTAGCCGTCGTTGTGTTTGAACGAGTCTCAGGGGTGACGTCCCCTCACATGGTGACACGCTCTCTCCCTTTCTCTAACATACTCTAGCGCAGATGCGTTCTCAGGTACCGAAATCTGGCACCGATTGATTTAATCTGAAATTATAACACTGTAGTACTCGCGTCATTTGGTCAGCACCCTTAAAAGTTCGGTACTGAGTTCGGTACTCAACCCTGCGAACCTCCAGAACCTCCAGATGTTGTGATTTTATTCCTTTACCAGAGGAATAACTTGGTTAGAATTGTTTCTCACGATCCCACAGTGTTCTATTATTTACTTAAGTCCACTAATGTGACTGTACCCCCCCCCATCCCTCCACACCCCCACCTTCACCCCTCCATCCCTCAGAGTGCTGAAGTTCTCCGAGTCGACCTACACACCACCAATGTACATTTCGGAGATGGAGCGAGTGGGGAAGCAGGGAGATATCATTCTGGTGTCTGGGATTAAAACTGGCCATGCAAAACTAAAAGCCAAAATCCAGGAGCCGCTCTACACGGTATGCCAGTTCTCCAAAATCTTTTTTTGTTTCTTCAGTAATTTGTATGTTCCATTTTCAAATGGATAGATAGTAATAAAAAACACACAGAGATAAAATTTCTTTTAATTTTAATACCACTTTCAGCTCATGTCAGTGCAATGAACAGCTGTATAATGTTCCTCTGATGTTCCACAGCATGTAGAAGCTGCTGAGGTGCGACTGCTGATTCTGGAGAACATCCTCCTGAGCCCCGCCTATGATGTCTACCTGCTGGCCGGAACCTCCATCAAGTACAAGGTGCAGAAAATCCGGCAGGGAAAGATCACAGGTATGTATCAACAGGTGTGTTTATAGCTGAGAGAAAGCAGTGAGTCTGAAGGCCACACTGATGTTTGATGAGGTTTGGTTCTTCTCTCAGAGCTCTCCATGCCGTGTGATCAGTACGAGCTCCAGCTGAAGAACGCCGTCATCGCTCCTGGAGGTGACTTGAATTCGGCGGTGGCCGAGCTCGAGCCCAGCACCTCCACGGTCCTTGCTCTTCAGCACGGACACACCAACGTTGTCCTGGACCACAAGAGTATCCTTCCAGCGTTGACGTTGACTTTTACACACTCACTCAAATGTATACCAAGAGAGTCATCTTTTTTTCTTTGCTAATAAAAACAGCAGATGAGCCAATCAGCACGTGAATGTGGAATGATTGACAGTTGCTTGCATATTAACAGAAGCCCCACCCCTTTCCTACAGTAGTCATTTTGATCATTTGAAAGGTTTCATAGATCTATGATGAATTTTCAAATCTTATAAATATTATTTTTACGGTAATGATAAAGTGATTTAAAAAAAAAAAAAAAAAAAGTGCCGTTTCCGTAGTAACAGCTCATTTACAGGGATCGAATTAACCGATTCTGTTCTAATGTCATTTTATTGAATTTGTAGCTCATTCGTCTGCCACTTTAGATAAACGTTAATAAACAGATAAACACGTGTTTAGGTGTGAATGAAACAGTCTGATTGTCCCTTAACTCGGTGTTGAGCTCTGGGGATGAAGGGAGTGTCCAGGCTTCCTAACAGCACGCTGTATGTGGTGGAACCCGGATACCTGGGTCAGTGTACAGCTCTGTCCTTATTATTAAAATCCCTAAATTCAACCATTTTAACGTCATTTTCAGTAGAAGTTGCTTGATGTGGAAGTTCTTTGTTATTAAAATATCGCACTTTTATTATACACACAAGTAAACTTTGTAGTTTATTATATTTTTTTTATTTCATTTTGTTGCCTTTGATTTTTTTTATTAGTGTTTAAGATAAACCCCGGGGAACGCTGGGTTCTGGAGACCGGAAGAACCTACGAAATCTTCATTGAAGTGTTTGACAAGTCCAGCAACAAGATTTATCTATCAGATGTACGTTAAAAGTGTAAATATATATTGCCCTGCCCTCAAACGTACGAGTTACTTTTAGCTGTAAGGCTAATTTACACGTGTGTTGTTCTAACAGAACATCCGGATAGAACCCACCTTCCCTAAGGAGTTCTTCGAGGTTCTGGAGTCCTCCCTGAACGGATCGTACCACCATGTGAAAGTGATGAAGAATGGACAGACAACTATCGAGGGGATTCTGAGGGCCGTCGTCGATCAGGTCTGTGTTCTCTTACACTCTCTCTCGCTCTCCCGCCTTTTCTTTGGGTGTGTTCTTATCCTTATATATCTCCTATTTCATCTGTTCTCAGAGAGGAAGTGAGCACGCACTTCCTGTTCCGGTGAGGAACGAACAGGACGTCGAAATCTACAACCCCATCGTCCTCAGTCCCTCCATCCTCACGTTCCCATGGCAACCAAAAGAAGGCGCGTATCAGTACACCATCAAGGTAGACTGAGTATAGCGTTGATTGAGTGAGTGTACAGCGTTCATTAAGTTTTGAGTCGCTGTAGTAATTTACCTGTGTTTCAGGTGACTGGAGGAAGTGGAAACTTTAGCTGGTCTTCCTCAAACACAGCTGTTGCTACAGTTACAGTGAAGGGCGTGATGAAGACCGTGCGTGACATCGGAGTGAGTACGGTGTACGCTCACGACCTGAGAAACCCGCTGCATTACGGAGAGATGAAGGTGAGATCAAGAACCACAAATTATAAACAATAACGAATTAAATCTGAATAAATTTGCATATTTATTAAATAATTTTTTTAATGTCATCATTTTTCTGTTTTTTTCCATTTTACACTCTATCACTTTGAGCTTTATTTTAAATGTAGGAAAGGGGCTCTACATATCATGTTTTTATATTAATATTATTATCAGGTACATGGGTACGAGTATTTTATTGATTCCTAAATGAAATTGTTTATTATTATATTGTCACAGCTCTGTTTTTTTTTCTTCCTTTACCTGTTAATAACACTCACTCTACATGTTCTTATTACGGAGGTGTGTCTCAGGTGATTTGACAGATTATATCGCAGGGTATTATGTTTTATGTGTTTGACCCCAAAATAAAGGGAAGGTCATTGAGTGTTTGGCTGACAGATACTGTGTTTAACGGACAGTGTAGTTAAAGGAAGGTGTGTGTGCTATTTCTGTTTAACAGCAATGCATTATGCTCATGTACAGCAGCTGCTCTGCTTTATATACATCTTCATGACCGGAGTGTGTGTGTGTGTGTGTGTGTTGTAGGTTTATGTGATCGAGCCCGTGAGGATGGAGTTCGCTCCGTGTGTGGTGGAGGCCCGGGTGAATCTCACTCTGGAGCTTCCGCTGCGCATCTTTGGTCAGCTGAGCTCGGAGGACATGGAGAAGGTCACGCTGAGCGACTGCTCACACTTTGATTTGCAGGTGCAGATGGAAAATCAGGGCGTGTTTCAGCTGCAGCAGGGTGAGTCGCATACCTGACCACTTACAAAAAGAGAGGAAAAAAGTCATATGAACAATAACACACAGATCCATTGACAAATACAGCCTATAGTGAAAATAACAAGCAAAAAACATTATATTTTGTAGATGAAACGAAGGGGTGTTATTCATATCAATATACACTGATCAGGCATAACATTATGACCACCTGCCTAATATTGTGTCGGTCCCCCTTTTGCTGCCAAAACAGCCCTGACCCGTCCAGGTATGGACTCCACTAGATCCCTGAAGGTGTGCTGTGGAATCTGGCACCAAGATGTTAGCAGCAGATCCTTTAATTCCTCTAAGTTGCGAGGTGGGGCCTCCATGGGCTTAAAGGATACTTTTGATAGATACTGACCACTGCAGACCGGGAACACCCCACAGGAGCTGCAGTTTTGGAGATGTTCTGATCCAGTGGTCTAGCCATCACAATTTAGCCCTTCATCAAACTCGCTCAAATCCTTACACTTGTCCATTTTTCATGCTAACAGGTGCCATGATGAGATCATCAGTCGTATTCACTTCACCTCTCACTGCTCACAATGTTATGCCTGATCGGTGTATATATACAGTTGGGATTAATATGCTGACTGTGTGTGTGTGTGTGTGTGTGTGTTCAGGGCGTTTACCCCCGGGTCAGCAGCACTGTAGCGGTGTGCGTGTCCAGGCCATATCCCCGGGTTACACAAACCTGCTGGTCACTTTCACACACGGAAACATTCACCTGAGCGCCAAGATCACCATCGCGGCATACCCACTTCTCCAAGTGAGTCCTTCTGCTGCATCTCACACACACACACACACACACACACACAAAATCTGACCAGTGATACAAAAAGTACACACGTGCACCCAATCACAAGGTCACTTTTTAACCTTTGTCAAAATATAAAGAAGTTCAAATCCCCATCAGGTAACACAAGGTAGGGTGTGAACAGAATTACAGTAAATAAATAGAACTCTAATTATCAGTAGTATAAAAACATTACTGATTGTATAAATAATCATAAAGAAATGAAATAAACCTAAGTATGTTTTTTTTAAATGCATAAATTCATATTAACTTTTTTTTTTTTTTTTTTTTTTTACAACAGTAGAGAATTAAGTCCAGTCTGAGAGTTTAATCAGGAGATCTGTGTGATGAGTGTTTACCTGACTGTGCCATGATGTTAGCTCTGCCCACATGTCCGAAGGGAAATGAACCATGTGAATGGACTGTGCTTCATTTTCAAGGCTTAGCATCCTGGAAACAGCACTATTAGCTAATTTAGTGTAGCTTAGAGAATTATTATATAGTCTTCTTCCTGTTGTAACCCGGCCTCCCCAACCTCTCCACCCCCTCCACTCCGCCCTCCCGTTCCCTTAGGCCGTGGATCCTGTCTCTGTCGCTCTCGTTACTCTCGGCTCCTCTAAAGACATGCTTTTCGAGGGCGGACCGAAGCCATGGATTCTTGAACCTTCCAAGTTTTTCAGAAACCTGACCGCTGAGGATGCTAGCAGTGTCACACTAATGCTAACGGGCCCAACGACACGCAACTACTTCACTCACCACGTCCGGGCATCGTGCCGCGCCCTTGGGGAACAGGTGAGAAATAACGTTCACTATTTTCACTATTTTATCTGTGGTGTGTGTGTGTGTGTGTGTGTGTGTGTGTGTGTGTGTGTGTGTGTACTGATGTATTTTCCACTCCGTCGTGCCCCCAGGTGTTGGCAGTGACGGTGGGGAATCAGCCAACGCTCACTAATCCTTTCCCTGCTGTGGAGCCGGCGGTGGTAAAGTTTGTGTGCGCTCCCCCATCACGCCTGGCGCTCATCCCCGTCTACACCGCGGCTCAGCTCGACCTGTCCTGCCCCCTGCTGCAGCACAACAAACAAGTGGTACACTCTTCCTTCTTCCTCTTCTTCTTATCCCCCTCTCTCTGAGTGGTAGAGGTGCTATACCTGTTCTGTTCTCTCACCTGTCCTCTCTCATGTCTTCTCTGTCCCGCCTTCCCCCCCCCTCCATTCTCTTTACTGTTTTCTGTTTCTTGTCATTCAGGTTCCTGTGTCTAATTACCGGAACCCGGAGTTGGACGTGGTGGCATTTGACCAGCAAGGAAGGAAGTTTGATAACTTTAGCTCTCTGAGTATGACGTGGGAGACATCCAAAGCGCCGCTGGCCAGCATCGAGTCCAGCAAGCACATGGAGCTGTATGTGACTGAGGAGAACAACACCAAGCAGAAGAAACTTCACGGTATTGCTGGGTTCTCCTGTTCTGTGTGACATGAGGTTTGAATGAGAAATATTATCTGATAAAGTGTGTGTGTGTTTCATGTGCAGGACGTCAGATGGTGTTTGTTCATCACGAGTCAGGTGTGGCTGCCATCACTGTGAGTGCGCTGGGATACCAGACATCTCACCTGGAGAAAGCGGCTGTTCTACCTGGGGTAAGTGTCTGAAGATACACACACACACACACACACACACACACACAGACACACAGAGTTTCCATCTCAATGCTGTACTGGTTTCATTTCCTTTTAAGCTGAGGAGGAAGTGTGTGTGGGGGTGTGGATGCGAGTGTGGTGATGTATTGTCACCACATATTGTTTTGGTTCCTATTGGCAACGGATAACAACATAAACACATTCAAATTCAGGCCGTTAGTTTTCAGACAGCCGCTGAAGCCGGGAAAGTGCACAGAGGAACATGAGTCACGCACACAACTTCCTCTGTTGTGGGTTACAATAAAGAGTGCATTAATGCTCTGTATTAAATATCACACTCCATTATTTAACAAAGAAGATTCATTTATTTACTGTCTAGTGCACTAAGAGAGGTTTTGGACCAGGTTTAATTAATCTCTCTCTCTCTCTCTCTCTCTCAGTTTGAGCCTCTGATGGTGGTCTCTGCTACACTGGATCTGCTGTTGGTTGAGGACGTCACAGTGACCCCACAGTCTGTGTCCATTTATAATCACCCTGATGTCCGGGTAAATGTTACACTTAACACAACACCACCTTCTTCGTTCCTCAGTGTCCACTTTGTCCCCCAGTACCCCCTTAGTGTCCCTGTACCACGCTTAGTGCCCATCTGTGCTCCTCACTGCCCCTGTATCTTCTTTCTCTCCTTCTTTTTCTTTTAAATAATCAATTATTAATTAAATAGATGATTTTTTTTTTTTAATAGTCTGAACATTTACCAGTTCTGTCATTACACACACGCATTACACACACACACGAAGAATCAGCTAATGTTGATTATAATGACTTTTTAATACTTTTTTTCCTGAATGTCAGACAGTCTGTGTGATCCTTTATGTGCTCTCTCTCTCTCTGTCTCTCTCTTTCTTTTCTGAATATTTAATTTATTCTAGTTTTGTAATGCATTTCTTTATATTTTATTAGTCTTTTTATATATATATATATATATAGTTATATAGTGAACAGAGAGTGCTTTTGGACCAGGTTGATTTAATCTCTCTCTCTTTCTCTTTGTGTGTGTCTCTCTTTTTTTTCTGAATCATTTCTTTATTCTAGTCGTTCTTTTTTTATGGATCTTTATATGTTTAGAGCAGTTGCATATTCTAAATGTGAAGCAATTAACTTGATTTTCATTATTAATTTTAAAAATTGTATTTCTTGTGCTGATGAACAAATGAACTTTGTTGTGTGTCAGGTGGAGCTCATGCTGCGAGAAGGTTCTGGTTATTTCTTCATCAATACAAGTGTTCAGGGAATCGCTAATGTGGAGTTTCAGGAGTCTCAGGGAACTGCTGAGGTGGGTTTCTCTTCTCCCAAAGCATCTGGGCTTCATCTGTTTCAGATCGATCCAAACTTCTACAATGAACTTTCCTGTAGTTTAAATTACTATGGGGTGGTGGTAGCTCAGGTGGTTAAACCTCTGGGTTATTGACCAGAAGATCCGGGGTTCAAGCACCAGCACCACCAAGCTACCAATGCTGGGCAATTGAGCAAGGCCCTTAACCCTCTCTGCTCCTGTATCATACCTGCCCCTGTGCTCTGACCCCAACTCCCTTAGCTGGGATATGAGAAGAAAGGTATTCCACTGTGCTGTAATGTATGTGTGGCAATAATGATAAAGTTAATAAATATTTATTTATTTACATTAAAACACACATCTACGTTGAAAATGTACTTGAACATGAATAGCAGACAGACCTTTAATGAAGTTTCTGTGAAGTTCATCTGTTCTCTCGTGCTTTCGGACATTTTCCAGGTGGTCCCGTTACGCCCTGGTGTCCTCCAGGTGATGGTTCACGACCTCTGCTTAACCTTTCCTGCCCCTGCCACAACCGCAGTGCACGTTTCGGACATCCTGGAGATTTATGTGCGTGTGGTGGATAAGGTGAGGAGGAGATCTGATATTGACCTTCACCACGTGTGGGATTCTCTGACCTCGCACATTCCTGAAATGTCTAAGTGGTGCTCCTGGTGCTGCATTTTTATCTCCAATCCCTTTAAACATGGTGTCCGGTGTCGGACATAGAAATGGTCAGGTGCAAATAAGCTACATGAAATCCCATTTTATCATCACTCCATTAGTCACTTCATTCAGAGTCTTTAAGAGTCTTTTTTTCTTCCCAATTAGATGCTAATTAATTAGAAAAACAAAAAGAAATTCTGAATATATTATAATCCTGTCTAACAGTTCAGTAATCAGTGTCTGAGACAGTTCCTGTTTTCACCAGAGGGGGCGCCAAACGAATAATCAACCAGTAACGAGAATTGTTCAATTGACTTACAGTGGTGTGTGATGTATTTTAATTAAATATTTATTATAACTATTTTGTCAGGTGGAGATTGGAAAGTCTGTGAGAGCGTACGTTCGAGTTTTGGATGACAACAGAAAGCCGTTTCTCGCCAAATATTTCTCTCACATGAATCTGAAACTGAAAGCTGCATCGTCCATTGTGTCTCTGCAGTGAGTGTACAAGTACATCTAAAATATTTAAAGTGACTGTGTAGTTTTTTTTTATTATTTTTATGTGAAAATAAAAGCTTTAAAAAAAAAAAAAAAAAAAACATTTTTAAACAGACCTTTATCAGAGCATTTTGAGAAGGACACGACTACATTCCTGGTCAAGGGCGTGGTGATCGGTCAGACCAGTATCTCTGCTGTTGTGACTGATAAAAATGGGAGAACGATCACATCTGCACCGCAGCAAATCGAAGTAAATCCTCTTGATTTTTTAAAGATTGTATACCATTGCTATTGGTCTTTCCTGATAAAGTGATTTGTTGACACATTTTGATTGATTTGTCTTGTTTTTAGGTCTTTCCACCTTTCAGGCTGCTCCCGAGGAAGGTCACACTGATCATCGGGGCAGTGATGCAGGTTAGTTTTATTATCGTGGATTTTATAGTATTAATAATGTATGCATAATGCACCGTGAAACCAAAAACAAATCCTGTTATTAAGAATTAATTGCTCAAAATGATTATTATTAATTGATTCTGTCCACCAAATTTCAGATCACATCAGAAGGAGGTCCACAGCCTCAGTCCAACATCCTGTTCTCTTTAAGTGACTCACACATCGCTTCAGTTAACAGCATTGGCCTGGTTCGGGGTGTCGCAGTAGGCAACATGACCGTTACAGGAGTCGTGCAAGCCATCGATACGGAAAGCGGGAAACTTGTGGTGATCTCACAGGTATCACGCCCACTCAGCTTCTACATCAAATCTGTGTTTCACTTTCTGCACGTATCTAAAGTTTATTAGCATCATTTAAAAACATTAATACGGTTGATGTTTACAGGATCAAGTGCAGGTGGAGGTGGTACAGCTGAAAGGTGTTCGAATCAGAGCACCGGTCACCAGAATGAAGACTGGCACCATGGTAACTGGACTCCTTCTTTCACCTTCTTATAAAGGAACTCTTAATGCTTCAGCATACCAAGACATTTTGGACAATTTCATGCCCCTTTGTGTGAACAGTTTGGGGATGACCCCTTCCTGTTCCAACATGACTGCACACCAGTGCACAAAGCAAGGTCCATAAAGACATGGATGAGTGAGTTTGGTGTGGAGGAACTTGACTGGCCTGCACAGAGTCCTGACCTCAACCCCATAGAACACCTTTGGGATGAATTAGAGCGGAGACTGCGAGCCAGACCTTCTCGTCCAACATCAGTGCCTGACCTCACAAATGTGCTTCTAGAGGAACGGTCAAAAATTCCCATAAACACACTCCTAAACCTTGTGGAAAGCCTTCCCAGAAGAGTTGAAGCTGTTATAGCTGCAAAGGGCGGGACAACTCCATATTACATTCATGTGCATGTAAAGGCAGACATCCCAGTTTTCGCCTGGCTCGCAGTCTCCGCTCTAATTCTCTAAGCATGGAATTGTCCAAAATGTCTTTGTATGCTGAAGCATTGAGAGTAATTTTTTAAAGTTATCTTGGTTTTCATTTTATATCAGATTATATGCCATCCTTAAAAATCTACCCTATTCTACCATAGTTAATTAGCCTAAAGGTGTTTAAATTTAATTAGTTTAAATGTATTCATTGTTCGAGACTTTAAAGCACACTTGTACTTCGCTCTGGATAAGAGCGTCTGCCCAATGCCAGAATGTAAATATAAATTGATGCCAATTTTTTGTCTTGCTGTAGATGCCAGTGTACGTGATGGGCTTAACGAGCAGCGAGACTCCGTTCTCCTTCGGTAACGCTCTTCCAGGACTCACCTTCCACTGGAGCGTAACCAAGAGAGACATCCTGGACGTTCACACACGCCATTCAGAGGTGAGCGAACACCAGGACAGCTGCTGGACTCTACAGTATTATAATACACTTCTTTTTACACACACTTTAAAGTCTTAGAACTGTCTGTGGTGCATTTTTCAGTTTTTCAGAATTTTAATAGTAAAATTCAGTAATAGTTCTGTAGTATGTAAGAGATTAGGACTGATCATGATATCCTGAAGAGACAGGGTGTGGTGGGACTTGACTTCATGTGATGTGAGACTTGGCTTGATGTGGTGGTGGTGTCAGATTATCCTTGAACAAGATTATTTATTTGAAATTTATATTTGGCCTTTAAGAATTTAAGGTGCTACAATACTCTGTGTCTGAAGTTAATTATCCTCAGCTTGTTCTACTCTTTCTGGTCTCCCTCAGGCCTCCGTTAAACTGTCTGCTGAGCACAACTTTGCCATGAGTGTGTCAGGCTGCAGTAAAGGGCGCACTGGACTGAAGGTGGTGGTGCGAATGACGGTTCCTGAAGCAGGGCACCTGTGGGGCACCAAGCTGGAGCTGAGTGATGAGGTTCAGATCCAGGTAACTCGTACTGCCAGAGTTCTCCATCAGATTATTTTGTGCATGTTGACATTTTCTGTTCAAATTGCAAGCACTAGGAGAAAAGATGTTCAGTGTGTGTATCCAAACTTTCACTCTGTAATTGTTGTCAGGTTTTTGAGAAATTGCAGCTGCTGAATCCAGAAGTGCAGGCTGAAAAGATTTTAATGTCCCCAAACTCATTATTAAAACTTCAGACCAACCGGTGAGTGCAGTAACACACAGCAACACTATGTTTCGAGTCATGTAGAGAACAGGAGAGCTCGGTCACTTTTTAGATGGAGATCAGTGTTTTATATGAAATAATAAAGTGATTAAAGCTGGACACAGTTTTAAATAATTAGATATTGCATGTACGTATAACTAAATTAAAATGTTTGTATGATGGTAATGAAGTATTTGCTGATGTTCCTCTGTGTTCAGGGATGGAGTGGGTTCTCTGTCGTATCAGGTTATAGACTGTCCTGATGCAGCTCCCCTCATCCATGTGGATGATAACGGCCATCTCACGTCAGGCTCTCTGGCAGGCACGGCATCGCTGCAGATCACCGCTCAGGAGAGCTTCGGAGTTAACCAGACCATTATTATCGCTGTGAAGGTAACGCCATCTTTCTACTCATAATTACATTATAGTGTTGCTGTTAGTGTTCATGTTGGTGTTGAAGGTGTTGCTGATGTTCATGCTGATGGTGTTCATGCTGCAGTTGGTGTTGGGGTGTTTATGCAGATCATGTTGGTGGTGTTCTGATGTTTGTGTTGGTGGTGTTGCTGATTATGTTGATGTTCATGTTGGTGTTGTTGGTGCTGATGTTCATGTTGGTGTTCATGCTGATGTTGATGCTGGTGTTGATGCTGATCATGTTGGTGTTGATGCTAATGTTCATGATGTTCATGATGGTGTTGATGGTGTTGTTGCTGATGTTCATGATGGTGTTGATGCTGGTGTTGGTGCTGATGTTCATGTTGATGCTGATCATGTTGGTGTTGATGTTGTTGATGTTCATGTTGGTGTTGATGTTGTTGATGTTCATGTTGGTGTTGATTGTTGATGCTGATGTTCATGATGGTGTTGATGCTGATGATGGTGTTGATACTGATGTTCATGATGGTGTTGTTGCTGATCGTGTTGGTGTTGATGCTGATCATGTTGGTGTTGGTGTTGATGCTGATGTTCATGTTGGTGTTGATGCTGATGGTGTTGGTGTTGATGTTGATGCTGATCATGTTGGTGCTGGTGTTGATGTTGGTGTTGGTGTTGATGCTGATCATGTTGGTGTTGATGGTGTTGATGCTGTTGGTGTTGATGTTCATGATGGTGTTGGTGTTGATGCTGGTGGTGTTGATGCTGATCATGTTGGTGTTGATGATGGTGTTGATACTGATGTTCATGATGGTGTTGATGCTGATTGTGTTGGTGTTGATGCTGATCATGTTGGTGTTGGTGTTTGATGCTGATGTTCATGTTGGTGTTGGTGTTGATGCTGATGATCATGATGGTGTTGGTGTTCATGTTGGTGTTGATGCTGATGATCATGATGGTGTTCATGCTGATGTTCATGTTGATGCTGATCTTCATGTTGGTGTTGATTTTTTTTTTTCATTTTTCTGTATGTGATTTGTGTTGAGGTTTGTGGTGGTGTTAATGTTCATGCTGATAATGGTGTTTCCAGGTGGTGACCGTGTCCTACCTGAGACTGAGCACCAGTCCAGTTTTCTACACCTCTAACAGGGAGACACTGTCAGCGTTCCCTCTCGGCTCTGTCCTCACCTTCACTGTCCACTTCCATGACAGCAGTGGTGAAGCGCTGCACAGCCACAACTCCCAGCTCACCTTCTCCACCAACAGGTACACCTTCACTCGCCTCTCACCTCTCAACCTCAAATAAGTGCCCTAGTACAAATTAATTATAAAAAAAGATAAAGTTATCTTTATATCAAAGTTAAATATTTATATGCATGGAATTGTAAATAATAATGAATATTAAAATGAAATAATAGTGAGTTATATTTCAGACTCATTTGTACAGTTTTTTTAACATTTTATTTTGGAAATTTTTATTTGTTTTATTCATTTTTTTTATGATTAGCAGACAGGGAGATGGATGCAGAGAGACACAGAGATGAGAGAGAGAGAGAGAGAGAGAGAGAGAGAGAGGAAACAGTTGGTGAAAGAGTAAAAATGATATAGTTCATAATTCAGACTGAGGAAAAAAGACAGAGGTAAATGCAGGAAGACAGATACAGAGAGACAGACAGATGCACTATATTGCCAAAAGTTTTGGGACACCCCTCCAAATCACTGAATTCAGGTGTTCCAATCCCTTCCATGGCCACAGGTGTATAAAATCCAGCACCTAGGCATGCAGACTGCTTCTACAAACATGTGTGTAAGAACGTCTCGCTCTCAGGAGCTCAGTGAATTCAAGCGTGGTACCGTGATAGGTTTCCACCTGTGCAATAAGTCCATTGTTATAACTGGTGTTATAACAGTGGAAGCAACAGCAACTGGGACACACTGATAGACCACGTAAAGTCACATGCTGAGGCACACAGTACACAGAAGTCGCCAACTTTCTGCAGAGTTAATAGATACAGACCTCCAAACTTGTGTGACCTTCAGATTAGCTCAGGAACAGTGCGTAAAGAGCTTCCTGGAACGGGTTTTCATGGCCGAGCACACAGGCACTGGACTCTAGAGCAGTGGAGATGTGTTCTCTGTGGAGTGACCAATCACGCTTCTCTGTCTGGAAATCTGATGGACGAGTCTGGGTTTGGCGGCTGACAAGAGAACTCTACTTACCTGACCGCATTGTACCAAGTGTGAAGTTTAGTGGAGGGGGATTATGGTGTGGGGTTGTGTTTCAGGGGTTGGACCCGGCCCCTTAGTTCCAGTGAAAGGAACTCTTAATGCTTCAGCATACCAAGACATTCTGGACAATTTCATGCTCTTTGTGGGAACAGTTTGGGGATGACCCCTTCCTGTTCCAACATGACTGCACACCAGTGACCAAAGCAAGGTCCATAAAGACATGGATGAGTGAGTTTGGTGTGGAGGAACTTGACTGGCCTGCACAGAGTCCTGACCTCAACCCCATAGAACACCTTTGGGATGAATTAGAGCGGAGACTGCGAGCCAGGCCTTCTCGTCCAACATCAGTGCCTGACCTCACAAATGTGCTTCTAGAGGAACGGTCAAAAATTCCCATAAACGCACTCCTAAACCTTGTGGAAAGCCTTCCCAGAAGAGTTGAAGCTGTTATAGCTGCAAAGGGCGGGACAACTCCATATTACATTCATGTGCATGTAAAGGCAGACGTCCCAAAACTTTTGCCAGTATAGCGTATATACAATGATGAAACAACTTGGATAATGTACAACTTTAAACACTGGATCATTGTTCTGAATCTGTAATCTTATAAGCAGATCTATTTCTAATAGAATATACAGTATAATAAATATATATAAAATAAATAAACTTTATATTTCACTTTCCTTTGTATACCGTCTTTCCTCAAGTGCTGCTCAAGAAATATGGATGTGATGATGCGCATATATATTTTATTTATTCTTATTTATTTTTAACCGACTCTGGCTTATTCTCTGTGTGTGTGTGTGTGTGTGTGTGTGTGTGTGTGTGTGTGTGTGTGTGTGTGTGTGTGTGTGTGTGTGTAGGGACGACCTGGTGCAGGTGGGTAAAGGTGTGAGTAACGGCTCCCTTACAGTGAGTACAGTAAACGTGGGTTTGACGCTGTTGAGCGTTTGGGATTCAGAGCAAAGCAGCCTGGTGGATTACGTCGCTCTTCCTGTTCATCACGCCATCCAGCCGGCCGACGCCCACAACCTGGTGCCCGCTGACGTCGTGTGTTTTTCAGTGCAGCTCTTTAGCCATGAAGGTGAGTGCATAACACCATCTTCATTCTGATTGGTCAGAAGTTGTACAGTACTTTTTATTTAATATGAATATTTATCCTGACATTTTGTCAGGGCTATCAGGAACGTGGAGCTCTTCATCCAGCGCCATCCTGGAGATCCATCCCAAAACGGGTGTGGCTGTAGCTAGAGACGTGGGCACGGTTACGGTTTATTATGAGATACCAGGACAACTGCGCACTTACAGAGAGGTGATGAACAATAAAAACATTTAAAATGTATTCTAATGCTTCACATCACTGTAGGGTAAAAGATGAAGGACCAGCTAGACTGCACTGTGTGTGTGTGTGTGTGTGTGTGTGTTCAGGTCATTGTGAACAGCATCTCCAGGACAGTCGCTATGGTTCCCTCCGATTCTTTGAGAAATGAGAGAGAGACCAAAGTGCACCTGACCACCAGAGAACGAGGAACCAACCTGATTGGTACGCTAATGATTTGATTCATCCTGTCTGGAAAATTCAGATGAACTTCCATTAAACACAGTGTGGTTATTAAACAAGGCAGGAACTTGGCAGCTCTTGATTATCAGATAATCCTGTCTCTACAGGAAGCTGCTCGCTCACTCAGTTGGAAAGCATCGCGTCTCTGCAGCCAGAGAAGTCCATCAGTTGCCATCTGCAGTTCACCAGCGATGCCGTGGACTTTTCCGCTCACGACGTCTATCATACACACACTACTTTCGACACCAGCACAGGTGTGTGTGTGTGTGTTTGAATACACCTGGTGTACTGTTTCTGATTGTTGATCTTGTGTAGTAAAATGGAGGAGAGTGTCAGATTTAAATGTGTGAATGAGGAGACTCTGTGTGCTGCAGGTGTCTACAGCTGTGCCTTGACCCTCGGCCCATTGACGGAGCAGCAGGTGAAGGTTCTGGGCATGTCCATGAGCAGTGTGAGGGTGGAGGCAGATGTGGAGGGAAGTCGTTTTTCAGGAGAGCGAGTCAGTGCGGAGCTGCAGGTGAATCCCGGATTCTATGCCGATCAAACACACCTCATCCTGAGCAGCCAGCACACCACCGCTGAGCTCAGTGTGTTCGGAGCGACGGGCCTGTTGCAGCACCTTCAGGTACATCACTTAACTCCCACATCACTGCAATGTAACAGAGTTTCTGTAGTGATGCTCACTAGGTTAGCTCTCACTCGCTAGGCTAGCTTTTAGCTCATTACATTTCAACACATGTTGTGAGCAGAAGGGTGAGTTATTATTGTTAGAGTTCAGTTTTCGTAATGGAAAATGGTTAACCTTTTTTAGTTTAAGGTTTTTATAGTTTTAGAATAAAACAGTGTGTGTGTATGAGTCAGGGGGAGAGGGAGAGAGGGAGACAGAGCAAGAGAGAGAGAAGGGAGAGGGAAAGAGACAGAGAATAAGAGGGAGTGGGAGAAAGGAGAGAGGGAGACAGACCGAGAGAGAGAGGATGACCAAGCAGGAGGGAGAGAGAGAGAGAAAGGATGGAGAGACCATAATGAAACTGAGTGAGAAAATGGGACTGAGTTTGAAATAGGTGTGTGTGTGTGTGTGTGTGTGTGTGTGTGTGTGTGTGTGTGTGTGTGTGCGCGCGCTTTCCTTGCCTTGACCTGTAGGTGAAGTCGAGCTCTCCCTCCATCCTGGTCCAGGAGAAGGAGGTCTCCTCCACCTACCCGAGCTTCATCAGATACACCGTGACCCTGCTTAACCTGCGGGACATCACGTCCGCCTCTCTGACCGTGTGGAGTCCCAGCAGCACACGGCAGCTGCTCATCCCCATCACTGTTGTAAACGCCGCAGACACCAGCTCCACCACCAGAGGTGCTCTGTTCCATTCTCTCCGTCTTTCAGCTCAGGAACATCAGAGACCTTCAAGCTTCAGTTCAGCTTTACACAGATTTGTTCCTTAACTAATAACAATGTCACTTAATAAAATAACACTTTTCTTTTTTATTTAAATGTCACAGGCATCAAAGTAACCATGTTGCTTCATGAATTTCCCGTGAAACTTTTTTTGGAGACGCTAATGATTAATTAGCCTCTCATTTTATTCATAATTACAGTGAACAGAAAATGAGTATTAGCGGATTTTCTAAGTCATAAATATCAGCTTCTTGTAGGTCAGTAGAGTGGATTCGGTCCTGATGTTTTCAGGGTCAGAGGTCAGTGTGTTGTTGATGAATGGTCTGTTATTCCCGTATTTGACCACAGGCATGGCGGGAGCAGAGGGAGTTGGGATCCTGCAGCAGTTTATGGACTCGTATCAAGTCATGTTCTTCACCCTGTTTGCTGTCCTGGCCGGTACGGCGGTCATTGTTATCGGTAAGCAGCGCGATTCATGCAGCACCCGTACTAACTGCGTTGTTTATTTTGTGTGTTAGGTTTCCATAGCAACATGTTCATCCATGTGTGAAGTGTAATAAGAAAATGAATCTCCAATCTCACTCGACCCGGAGGAAAACTCAGAACTCTGAACTCGTATGCGAGCAGTATTTCTCCATCAAAATGCACCAAATGTCATCATAACAAGGAAAGTTTGCAGATTTTAGTTATTATATGCCCGTTATTTAAACTCTGAACGTTTCCAAAATATTTGAGGTCAAGTTTGAATAATTATACCGAAGTCTTTTTTTGGTGTAGCTCATTCTTTTCTCTGATTGGTCCAAATCATTTAAATGGATTTACCCCTCACCCACCCGTCCCTTCAAAACCACGCCCGTGAGCGAACCGGTGACATCATCGAAACAAAACAAACCCCGTAACACAGCACATTTAACTAATCCTATTTTTGTCTGTAAAATGTATTCAAACACGAGCAACACGCTGTGAAAGATCATTTGTTAGCTTTTTAAACATATACGTTTGAGAAAATAGATCCGAAATCTTCCATTCTTCCCATTCTGGCTCTTCCTTTTGTTACAAGATCAGATCAAATTCCTTCGGGGTTTTTTTCCCCTCTCGTATCCGATGCAGCTTTTTTTTTTTTTTTTTTTTTTTTTTTTTTTTTTTTTAAATCCGTTATTCAATCCTATGCATCCGGTCAGCAGTCTGTAACACTTCCTCTGCAGCGGTCAGTCTGTCTGAAGGTAAGTGTGATGGTGTGCTGAAGGTTTTTTCTTTTTTCTTGTTCTCCGCAGTGTGTCACGCCATCTTCTCTCCCAGAGACCCGCCAGTTCATCCTGCCTTCATCCAGAAAACTCCGCCCCCTCCAGGTACTGCACACACCTGCTGCTATCTGCGGCCTTAAATCAGTGTTATCTTTTTTGACTTTGTCGTCTTTTGCTGCAGTGTCCCCGGTGTCGGGTCGCTTTAACCAGACTCTTCACTCATCTGACCTGAGGAGTAGCCCCAAGCTGAGATTGTTCTCTCCAGACTACAACTCTCGCTGAGATCAGCCTCAGACATGCAGTCTACCTGCTTTAAGTGCCTTTAATACCAGGACAACCATACACCTATAGTGTGTGTGTGTGTGTGTGCTTCCTTTTGCTGATTTGTTTTGTTTTTAATTTGGTTGGGCTTTTTTCTTTTTTCTTTTTTTATTTGGTTATTTATGATGGCGAACAATATTCTAGCTTGTTTTTTTCCCCCTTCATCTTTTATAACTCTGGGCATTTTTATTCCAGTCCATCTGATGAATCTGTGAACACATGGAAAAAAAAACTCAGGACCTCACATTCAACCTGTTAATCATGTGATGTAGATTATTATTATTATTATTAATATTATTATTATTAATATTATTATTATCACAGTATTGTGAATGTATTAGTCCTAGTGCCGTCACTGAATCCGTCCTCGCTATGCATCACTGAAAATGTGTGAAAGTTTGTTCATGTAGGAAAAAAAATCCTTGGCCAGTGTTTTTTTGTTTGTTTATTTGTTTGTTTGTGAAGTGATAATGTTTCTACTGTTTTGTACGAAGTTTAAAGCGTCTCGTACGATCCACTGGACAGCTTCTCCTGTACTCATGTGAAATAACTGACATTTCTGAAGTTTCTGCTTTCAATCGAGGTACAAAATTCTGAGCCAGCTTGCAAGAAAGAATTTGAATAATAATAATAATAATAATAATAATAATAATAGCCTCGAGAAGCGATGTGCGGGGGCCAAGCACCATTTCCTGCTGGATCACCGAGTGGCTAGTTATTGACGGTCGCTTGGTTCTGACGCTTTCACAAGTAGAAATTCCGCACGCAGGTCAACCCCACCAGCACTGTACAACATTTCAGTATGATCTCATTTACAGTGATGGAAATAAGAGCTATTTGAATTGAATCACATCTCCTATGGATGGCCACGCCCCAACTTTTCGCACATGACCTTAGCGTTTAATTCTTTAGTGTTTGATCTGTCTAAAACATTGTGTTGTAGCTGCCTGAGTAAATGAAGCCTCACTGTTCTGTCGTTGTGCTGGTTACGTTGTTTACAAACGTGTTTTGAGTAAGTCGCAAAAATCCAAAGCACTAAGTTACAAAAGTAGTTTTTGAATATTAAGAGCTGCGATTAGTTTTAAAGACAAATAAAAATCCGAATGAAGGTTCCAGTCACTAGGTGCTTGGCCCCGTAATCATTTATTTCAAACAATTATTTTTCCTAGAAATTCTATTGATTATTCATTAAATTCTTCATAATTACATTTTACACTCGTCCTGTGCTCTTTCTAAATCGGTTCCTTAATTTATCCAAAAGATCTGTCAGAATTGGATTATTGTGCAGATTAATTATTTGCACGCTAACACCGAGTGTCGCTGTACGTTAGCGATGAACACCAGTGATCATTACACAGGGTTTTGGGTAAAAAAGAGTGAATCTTTAATGTGAATAAATTTTGTTTGTCCTAAGCACAAACACGTTCCTCGTCTGTTAAGGCGTCACTTCAGTAAACGTAAAACCAAAGCGATGATTCAATTAATTCCTGTATTTTTGACGTTTTAGAGGAAATGGTGTGTGTTCGGTGCAGGACGTTTAAACTCTTGTGGTGGTTTTTTTTTTTTTACACAGGAATCCTCACGTATTCAGACGTATTCTCTCCACGTGTGTGTTGTGAATTTTGTGAATTCTTTTGATCAAAATTGTGAATTTATTTTTAGCGGTATACCTCAGAGGTCAGGGCTCAGCACCATGATGGTTTTTCAGTTAGAAGACTGCAGCAGTGTATAAAATATAAATGTGTGTTTTGTTTTTAATTTTCTTGAATCTTCAGCAATGTGACTTTTTAATTCAGTTATGTTTCAACATTTGTTTGCTGTTTTGTTTTGTGTAATAAAAACCTTTTTTCTAAAAACCTTTTGCGTTATTTCCCTGGATTCTGCTCGTGCGAATGATGTTCCAGATGTTGAATTTAATTTGAAGTGAATATTTATTGCTTATTTTTAATTCTGTTTTTAACTCGGAGACGTTTACACAGATCACAGTGGTGTCTAAAGCGTTGTGTTTGTTAACTAAATGACATTTTTATCACCTTTTATTTAATTGAATCACTTTAAGGACATTAGTGTTTACAGAATAAATATCTAAATCCAAACAAATCTCAACAAAACTTTCCTGTTCCTGTAACCGGAGTTAAAATAAGTCAATTATTTCTGCAAGCCCGGGTGCTGGTATTTTATGCAGCAATAAAATCTTTTATTTAATTGTTTACACAATCCATGTCTGTTAATAGTTAGTGTGTGTGCTCTTCCTGTAACACGGAGTGTGTGCTCTTCCTGTAACACGGAGTGTGTGCTCTTCCTGTAACACGGAGACTAAAAAATAAATGAAGTAAAAAGCAGAACTTTTCACACACTTCAGCATGGACCAGCTTCAGTGGTCATCTAAAAATGTTTAAAAGTAAAATGTGTAATATTCACCTACAAATTTTAGTCCAGATCCGCATGTACAGACAAGAACAGATTTATTTATTTATTTTTATTTATTTTGCGAGCTTGTCTGTAGGAGCTTCAGCCTGAGAGACAGAGTCCTGTTAATGAAAGAAATTAAAACTTAATAAATAAAATTCTTCTCAGTAATCCGCCTGGAGAAGATCTGCTTTACAAACATTTTATTGGAAGAAATAATCCAACATTCTTTTTTCTTTTTCTTTTGTGAAGTTTAATAACAAAGAAATCGTCAAACTCGTAAGCAAGTTTTGTTTTTTATAAATAATTTACAATAATTTATATATTTTATAAATATATCCTTGTATATATTTTATTTTTCTCATCAGGCAAAACATTATGACCACCTGCCTAATATTTTGTCAGTCCTCCTTTTGCTGCTAAAACAGCCCTGACCCGTCGAAGGCATGGACTCCACTAGATCCCTGAAGGTGTGCTGTGGGATCTGGCACCAAGATGTTAGCAGAAGATCCTTTAAGTCCTGTAAGTTGTGAGGTGGAGACTCCATGGACCGGACTTGTTTGTCCAGCACATCGCACGGATACTGGATTAGATTGAGATCTGGGGAATTTGGGGGTCAAGTCAACACCTCAAACTGGTTGTTGTGGTCAACAAACCATTCCTGAGCCATCTTTGCATGGTGGCACGCTGCATTATCCTGCTGTACAGTGCCTTGCAGAGTATTCAGACTTCTTGAGCTTTTCCACATTTTGTCACGTTACAACCACAAACCTATTTTATTGGGATTTTATGAGATAGACCAACACAGAGTGGCACGTAATTGTGAAGTGAAAAGAAAATGATATGCAATGCAATTACAGCTGCAAGTCTTTTGGGGTATTTCTCTACCAGCTTTGCACATCTGGAGAGTGAAATGTTTGCCCATTTTTCTTTGAGCTGAAGCTGTCAGATTGGATGGAGAGTGTCTGTAAACAGCAATGTTCAATTCTTGCCACAGATTCTCAGTCGGATTTAGGTCTGGACTTTGAGCGGGTCATTCACGAGTATGTTTTGATCTAAACCATTCCGCTGTAGCTCTGGCTGTGTGTGTAGCGGTGTTTTCTCTGCATTGCATTGTGTAATAAACTCAGTACACCAAAATCCTTGCCAGCACATCCTCATTTACTGGATCTGGGCAACACTTAAACGGGCAAGATTACATTCGTTAAGCAAAACTGTTAAAAGAAAGAAAAATGATCAACGATACTTATGTGTGTCCATCACAGAGGGATTACGATCACAGTTACACAAGTCTATGGTGTGAAATTGTCTGTTTATGTTAAATACAGGTCTAATTGAATCACCACATAAACTTTTGTTTTACCGCTGGGAGCTCACGTGCAGACTGGGGAGAGGCTAAGTGCGCTAACTCCCCAAATTAGCATGGTTGCCAGATACACACAGGAAATCCAAATATGGTCATGGGAAGTGGAATCACAAAATACTGGTCTAAAAGCACACTTTCTGCATATGTTTAGGGTCATCGTCCTGCTGGAAGGTCAACCTCTGCCCCAGTCTCAAGTCTTTTGGAGACTCTAACAGGTTTTCTTCTAAGATTGCCCTGTATTCGGCGCCGTCCATCCCCACACCACCATGCTGCCACCACCATGTTTCACAGTGGGGATGGTGTGTTCAGGGTGATGTGCAGTGTTAGCTTTCCGTCACACATAGCGTTTTACATTTAGGCCAGAACGTTCAATTCTGGTCTCATCTGTCCAGAGCACCTTCTTCCACATGTTTGCTGCGTCCCCCACATGAAGAAGAAGAAGAAGAAGAAGTTGCTTTCAGCTGCTCCCTGTTCAGGGTCGCCACAGCGTACCAACTGGTCAGCACAACAACTTGGCACAGGTTTTACGCCGGATGCCCTTCCTGCCGCAACCTTCCCATTTTTCCGGGCTTGGGACCGGCACTGCATCCAGTGGCTGGGAATCGAACCCGGGCCTTTCGCATGAATGCCTCATAAAATGTGAGTTCGTCACGAACAGGATTCGAACCTGTGCGGGGAAACCCCATTGGATTTCGAGTCCAACGCCTTAACCTCTCGGCCACTGCGACGTTAGGTTACGCTGCGTCCCCCACATGGCTTGTCACAAACTGCAAACAGGACTTCTTATGGCTTTCTTTCAACAGTGGCTTTCTTCTTTCCGTTCTTCCATAAAGGCCAGATTTGTGGAGTGCAGGACTAATGGTCCAATGGACAGATTCTCCCACCTGAGCTGTGGATCTCTGCAGCTCCTTCAGAGTTACCATGGGCCTCTTGGTTGCCTCTCTGATTAATGCTCTCTCCTGTCAGTTTAGGTGGACGGCCATGTTTGCAGTTGTGCCAGTCTCTTTCCATTTTCAGATGATGGATAGAACAATGCTCCATGAGATGTTCAAAGCTTGGGATATTTTTTTAAAAACCTAACCCTGCTTTAAACTTCTCCACAACTTTATCCCTGACCTGTCTGCTGTGTTCCTTGGGCTTCATGATGCTGTTTGTTCACTAATGTTCTCTAACAAACCTCTGAGGGCTTCACAGAACTGCTTACACACAGACTCTATTTACTAATTAGGTGATTTCTGAAGGAAATTGGATCCACTGGATTTTAGTTAGGGGCTTCAGAGTAAAGTTGGATGAATACAAACACACACCACACTTTTCAGAAACTTATTTGTAAAACAATTTGAAAACCATTTATCATTTTCTTTTCACTTCACAATTACGTGCCACTCTGTGTTGGTCTATCTCATAAAATCCCAATAAAGAAGGTTTGTGGTTGTAACGTGACAAAATGTGGAAAAGCTCAAGAAGTGTCAATACTTTGCAAGGCACTGTACATGTATATGTGTGTATTCATGTTTTATGTGTCTGAGTAAAATGTCAAAATAATAAGAACAAAAAAAGATGCCGTGTTATCAGACCTCAAATAATGCAACGAAAACAATGTTCCATGTCTCATGTTCATTTTTAAACACCACAATACTAATGTTTAACTTCAAAAATCAGTATTTAATCACAGCTTTCATGTGTCTTGGCATGTTCTCCACTTTATGTCAGTCCTGGGACAAAATTTCAAGCTTTGATGGAGTGTGACCATCCGTCTTCCTCTTGATCACAGTCCAGAGGTTTTTAGTGGGGTTCAGGTCTGGAGAGTCATCCCAGTCAGTGAGCCACTCAGGCTGATACTCACTGTATCCCTCTGCCAGTAAAGACTGAACCAAACCTCCATTTCCTCACTCAAAACCCAGTCCTTATAATTTTACTCCAGTTACTTTGAGGTACTAATAGTGCTGCTTTTGCCATCCTGTTGGTCCTACTGGAAGAGGACAGTTTTATATTTTTCCTTGTTAAATAAGATTCGGTTCAGGGGATCATCTGAATCAGGTCATTAAGCAGAATGAGGCATGACGCTGGGCTGGAACTGATGCTGGACATGTAGAGATGCTGAATTAAGAAAAATTTGCTCTCTTAATTTTTTTCCAGAGCTGTATATAGTTTACTTTGATAATAATAATAATAATAATAATAATAATAATAATAATAATAAATGATTAAGATATTTACAATCTAATATTGCTAAAATATTTTAAGTCTAATTTTATGTTATTTTCTGCACTTTATTCTCTGAGTTTATTATATATATATATATATATATATATATATATATGTATATAAGTAAACTCAGAAAATAAAGTGCAGAAAATAACAGCTTTAAAATCTTATTACTATTATTATTATTATTATTATTATTATTATTATTATTATTATTATGTTTTTGTTTATTGTTATTATTATTATTATTATTAATATTCTGTTTTTGTTTATTATTATTATTATTATTATTATTATTATTATTATGTTTTTGTTTATTATTCGGTTCTCACGCTGTAGTAGACGGAATGTAGGCAGTGGTGACGTCAGCAGCAGCTTAGACACGTGTGCCATTTACAGCCTCTGTTTTGAGTCGAAACGAATCGGTTCATGTGATTCACACTCGTGAATCAGTGTTCGGAGTTGCGTTGTGGTGAGGAGGAAGAGGAGAAGGAGGAGAGGGAGGAGGAAAGTCCGGTACTCAGTGCTGTGACGGTAGACTGAGGAAGGACTGGACTGAGCTGACCACAGTACACACGGATGTTGGTGGAGTTTGAACTAAAGCAGAGTGATGGAGAGTCCTGGTCAGGGAAAGTGTCAGGGTCCCGGTTCCGGTTCCGGTGAGAAGCCCAGCAAGGCGGCGGAGTGTCTGAGCGAGCTGAACCGGATCATTGAGGCGCAGCACGAGCTCCTGGAGCGGCAGAGGTCACGGATCACGGAGCTCGAGCTGCAGGTCACCGAACTGCGCGGGCGCAACGCGCGCGTGCACGAGGAGTACCAAAGGCACTTGCGCACGTGCACCCTGCAGCAGCATCACACTGACCATCACAGCATCAGCACCAGCACTCTCTCTGCCTTAACATCCATCCAGGAGAAGTAAGCCTTTATCCCACTGTCTATTCCAGCTGCACACACACACACACACACACACACACACACACACACACACACACACACACCTTCTGTTCTGTATGTTGAAGTGGATGTACACCAGAGCAGCATTAAAATGATCTGTGATGGGACAGGAGGGAAAAATATCACTGCTGTTGTTCATTTCTTTCATCAGTACTTTTATCCTTACTTTTTATTGCATCCTTAAAGCAGTGCCACAACATCAGGACCTGAATTTATTCTTCTTCTCTGTCTGAGCTTTCATCAGGATCTGACTTTCTATTCCACAGAGAAGTCTAAAACAGGAGATCCACCCTGTTCCCCACCATCCCAGTGCAGTTATACCAAACACTCCATCCAGTCTGCAGTCAGAGCTCACACTGATTACAGAATGAAGTTCTTTAGGAGCTCTGGGGTGAAGGATATTAATCAGAATAAATACCTATTTGTAGGACTCCGTCTGATCACAGTGGACGATTAGATTGGACGGAAACAGAAACTCAGCTTTTTTTTCTTAAACTAATGAATATTTCCCTCTTATTTCTAGACTCAGGGCTCAAATGTACATGAGCGAGCTCGGGTTGTAGTTCGTTTGTGTTTATTTTGTAAATAATGCAGTAATTAACACTCATTCCTGATCACGGAGCAGTTATACGGCGATGTTGTTGTTTCTCTGGTGTCTAGTTATATCTCTGATGCTGATGATATTTCTTCATCTCCTCTGCAGCTTTTCTCCATTCTCTAACATTTATGATATCAGACGCAGAGGTTTCCAGATGTTCAGATCTGAATTCAGCCAGATGTTTTCATTAACACACACTATATTTTCTTTGTTGGTGTTGATGTTCAGTGTTTGTTAGGCTTCACTGCACACTGCTGATGGTCTGAGTGTGTTTCTCAGCGTCTGGGAGAGAAAAGCAGCTGGTCGTGTCATTACATCAGCTTCCTGATTCCCCGAGGAGGAAATGTTTAGTGATGTTAGTACTGGACTGATTATTAGAAAATGTTTCCCTTAATGAGGGAACAATTATAATTCATAGCCATTAATAACCATTTATAGCATTTATAGACATTCATAAACATTCACAGCTATTACATATATAAGATATTTACAATCTAATATTGCTAAAATATTTTAAGGCTAATTTTACGTTATTTTCTGCACTTTATTCTATGAGTTTATTTTATATTATATATATAATGTATATAAGTAAACTCAGAGAATAAAGTACAGAAGATAACAGCTTTAAAATATTTTATCATATTATTATTATTATTATTATTATTATTATTATTATTATTATTATTATTATTATTATTATTATTATTATTATGTTTTTGTTTATGGGGCACGGTGGCTTGGTGGTTAGCATGTTTGCCGCCCACCTCCAGGGTTGGGGGTTCGATTCCCACCTCTGTTGTGTGTGTGGAGTTTGCATGTTCTCCCCGTGCCTCGGGGGTTTCCTCCGGGTACTCCGGTTTCCTCCCCTGGTCCAAAGACATGCGTGGTAGGTTGATTGGCATCTCTAAATTGTCCGTAGTGAGTGTGTGTGTGCCCTGCGATGGGTTGGCACTCCGTCCAGGGTGTATCCTGCCTTGATGCCCAATGACGCCTGAGATAGGCACAGGCTCCCCGTGACCCGAGTGTAGTTCGGATAAGCGGTACACAATGAATGAATGTTTTTGTTTATTATTCGGTTCTCACGCTGTAGTAGACGGTATGTAGGCAGTGGTGACGTCAGCAGCAGCTTAGACACGTGTGTCATTTACAGCCTCTGTTTTGAGTCGAAATGAATCGGTTCATGTGATTCACACTCGTGAATCAGTGTTCGGAGTTGCGTTGTGGTGAGGAGGAAGAGGAGAAGGAGGAGAGGGAGGAGGAAAGTTGCAGCTGGTGCAGTTTGTGTGTCTGGTACTCAGTGCTGTGACGGTAGACTGAGGAAGGACTGGACTGAGCTGACCACAGTACACACGGATGTTGGTGGAGTTTGAACTAAAGCAGAGTGATGGAGAGTCCTGGTCAGGGAAAGTGTCAGAAGTCTGTTTGTTTGTTTGTTTTGTTTAATCATGTTCACTGTGAAATCAAACCAAACCAAAGCAAGAGTACATTTTTTTCTTCGATTCAGAGTCAATAAACTCAAATGAACGTAGATTTGATTACAGTCATGTCTTAGTTTTGGTTTATTCTCTAAATCTGAGTCACAAAAACAGAAGAATTCTAATGATCTTTTCTTTAAACGGAATCCCTTCTTTACAGTGCGTGAGAAGTGCAAAACACAACAAGCGGAAAAGCTGGGTGTAGTGTGTGAATGGAATTCTTCCCTCTGATTGGACGAGACATCTGTCACTCAGGATATACAGGAAGTAGGAAATTGTGTATCTAACTGTATTTCTTGTACATGTGTGGAGTTCTGCCTTCACTTTAAAGCAGTTTTTTTCAATAGAGCAACTTAAAATCTTTTAAAGAGAATAACAAACATATATATTTCTGCGTGATTTTGGATATACTGATAGCGTATCATGGCGTAAAGATTAGTTTGCGATCTCTAAAAACACACCTGAAGAACGCAGGAATGTTGGGAAGACCAAACTATTCCAGATTAAAGGATGTAAGGAGCGCTATAAGAGCAGAGCTGTGTTCATACACACACCAATCCACTTTCTACTGCTGCAGCCTGCTGGACCTGTATATCCTGAGTGACCGATGTCTCGTCCAATCAGAGGGAAGAATTCCATTCACACACTATACCTACCTTTTCCACCTGTCTGAATGGTCCGTGTGTTTCTGGGTTTGTTATCGTGTTTGTTTTGCACTTCTCAGCCACCGTACTTCTTTAATTGATCTTTGTGTAAATGTTCTTTGTGAAGCTTTCCTTTCCCGTCTCTGTATATTAGCCCAGCAACACACAGAATGACATCACTGTGATCATCAAGATCTTACAACAAGACGTTAGTAAAAGAAACCTTCTTCAACCTTTTTATCCTCTGAGAGCTACTCCTGTCATATTATTAGGAACATTTATTTACACAGCTACCTATCATCAACCAAACCAGCTGACTCAACCATTTTTGGTGTGAAAATATCAGAATTTATTCGCCAAGTGTGCGCAGACACACGAGGAATTTGTTGTGTTTTTTTAAGATGCTCTTGGTACATACACACATACACACATACATACACACATACACACATACATACACACATACACACATACATACACACATACACACATACACACATACATACACACATACATACACACATACACACATACACACACACATACACACATACACACATACATACACACATACACACATACATACACACATACACACATACACACATACATACACACATACACACATACATACACACATACACACATACATACACACATACACACATACATACACACATACACACATACACACATACATACACACATACACACATACATACACACATACATACATACACACATACACACATACACACATACATACACACATACACACATACATACACACATACACACATACATACACACATACACACATACATACACACATACACACATACATACACACATACACACATACACACATACATACACACATACACACATACATACACACACACATACAGTGGTGTGAAAAAGTGTTGGCCCCCTTCCTGATGTCTTATTTTTTTGCATGTTTGTCACACTTTAATGTTTCAGATAATCAAACACATTTAAATATTAGTCAAAGATAACACAAGTAAACACATCATGCAGTTTTTAAATGAAGGTTTTTATTATTAAGGGAAAACAAAATCCAAAACTACATGGCCCTGTGTGAAAAAGTGTTTGCCCCCTAAGCCTAATAACTGGTTGGTCCACCCTTAGCAGCAACAACTGCAATCAAGTGTTTTCCATAACTTGCACTGAGTCTGTTACAGCGCTGTGGAGGAATTTTGGCCCACTCATCTTTGCAGAATTGTTGTAATTCAGCCACATTGGAGGGTTTTCGAGCATGAACCACCTTTTTAAGGTCATGCCACAGCATCTCAATGGGATTGAGGTCAGGACTTTGACTCGGCCACTCCAAAGTCTTCATTTTGTTTTTCTTCAGCCATTCAGAGGTGGACTTGCTGGTGTGTTTTGGATCATTGTCCTGCTGCAGAACCCAAGTTCGCTTCAGCTTGAGGTCACAAACAGATGGCCGGACATTCTCCTTCAGGATTTTTTGGTAGACAGCAGAATTCATGGTTCCATTTATCACAGCAAGTCTTCCAGGTCCTGAAGCAGCAGAACAGCCCCAGACCATCACACTACCACCACCATATTTTACTGTTGGTGTGATGTTCTTTTTCTGAAATGCGGTGTTACTTTTACGCCAGACGTAATGAACATGATCTTCACAGATCTTGAGTACAGGCTGAGGAACAGTAGGGGGGAGGAGGGGGAGGGTGTTGATGGCCGTGTTGTAAGATGGTCAGATGGTGAGATGGTCAATAACGAACATGAAAGTTTTGCAATAAATCAATTTAATTGGACATAAGCAGCATGTTAATTGTTGAGTTGAGTTAATTGATTTAACACAACGGGTTTGCTGACTAGTGCAGGCGTGGAGGAGTCAGATTTGTCCGTGGAGTCAGATTCGGTACAACACCGGAAAGGGGCGGGGCTTCTGTCAGTTTGATTGGGATGAAATTTAAACAGGTTTATTGAGTCCATTTGAATTTATCAGTTTTGTACATGTGCTATGAAACTTTAGGTGAGCTACTCAGAAGTGAGTTTAGACACACACACACACACACACACACACACACACACACATACAAACACACACAGTACCTGGCCTTTTTATTAGGAACAACAACAACAATAATAATAATAATAATAATAATAATAATAATAATAATAATCCCTGTGCTCTGTGTGTAAGCCTGCCCTCTCTCTGCCTTAGTCTCTGTCTCCATGTTGTAGCTACTGCAGAAACAGCCATGTTCCCTCGAGTCAGCAGAGTTCTGAGTGCTGTCAGGACACCTGGGTTAAATTACAGGAAGCTCTGTGTGTGTGTGTGTGTGTGTGTGTGTGTGTGTGTGTGTGTGTGTGTGTGTGTGTGTAAAAGAGAATTACAGTCCTGCCCACCAGAAGCGACACACACTGACACTCTGACACACACTGACATTTTCATTCCAGTGAATGAAATGTGCCCAGCTGCAGCGAGTGTGTGTGTGTGTGTGTGATGCTCCTTCCTGCCTGCGTACAACCAGCTGCATACACAATGGCATACACAAACACACACACACACACACACACACACACACACTGAACCTACTCTATATGTGCAAAATACTCACATCAAGGAGACTTTTTTGTAAATATAATAATAATAATAATAATAATAATTATTATTATTATTATTATTATTATTATTATTATTATTATTATTATTATTATTTATCTTCAAATAATTATAATTATTTAATAATTATTAGGGACCTCTTGAAATGTCGCCATGGATGCACAACACCGCTAGCGTCCTCACCAGCTCAGCACCAGAGCCCAGGGCTTCAGGCCGGACCAGGGTGACCGTGCTCCCCGAGTCCAAGAGGGGATGTGGTATCTTAGTGGTTTAGGTGTACTACTGATCAGAATGTTGTGAGTTCGAATCCCAGGTCCACCAAGCTGCCACTGCTGGGCCCCTGGGCAAGGCCCTTAACCCTCAACTGCTCAGTTGGATAAAATGAGATACATGTCACAAGGCTGCTCTGGATAAGGACGGAAATGTAAATGCAAGAGAGTGGACACTGTGTGGACATTGGCAGGTGAGCCAGCGCTTGTTTCTGGCAGGGGTTGGGGTCTGTAGGCATGGGCACGTCGATGGTGTTCCTGTAGGCGGGGCGTTCCTTATGTGGGCTTCCTTCCTCTCCTCTGCGATCTCTCAAGTGGCTTGAGGTTTAGACCTCCCCGAATGTGGGTGTCGCCGCTGACCCCTGTGATGTCCAGAGCAGCGAGAGCATGCTTAAGTGCCTTCATCATCTCACAGAGTTCTTCAGGATAAAACTAAATATGTTATTAATCCACATTAATCACAAGGGGGCAGTGGTAGCTCAACTGGTTAACGCTCTGGGTTGTTGGTCAGAAGATCGGGGCTCAAGTCACAGCACCGCTACGCTGTCACTGGGGCCCTTGAGCAAGGCCCTTAACACACCCTTCTCCAGGGGCTCTGCTTCATGACCCTGCGCTCTGACCCCAACCCCCAAGGATGGGATATGTGTAGACAGAAATTTCACTGTGCAGTGATGTAGATGTGATAAATAAACACAGTGAGTGTTTTGATGTCAGTGATGTTTTCTGTAATGGAGAGTTTATGAAACTGAATGAGGAACAGCTTCATTAACACTGTGACCGCCGCTAGTCCTGACCAGTCGAGGGGCCGAGCCTCAGGGCCTCGGATTCAGACATTAATGACAGATCGTGTTCATGGAAAGGTTTGATTTACAGCATGATATCTCCACAGATTATTTCTCAATACACAAATTCCTGTCGTTCTTTCATTCTCTCTCTCTCTCTCTCTCTCTCTCTCTCTCTCTTTTATTTCGAACCTTGTAGATTTGTGTGATTTCCTGTAAGCGCCATAAACACTTTAACAGTTTATTTTTCCTCAGAAACACACACCACACACAGTGAACACACACGGTGAACACACACCACACACACTGAGCCAAGTGTGTGTAATCAGTGTGAAATCTTGTGTGTGTGTTGTGTAATTGTTGTGTAACAGTTTTGTGTGTGTCACGTCCACTCTGAGTGACCCTCAGCTGTATTGATTGTGCTGCTGAAATAAAGCTCTTATTTTAGACATCTTCTCGGGTTACACGTCCGTTTGAACACACACTTATAGAACCCGTCCACGTCAGCGCCGACATCTTACACCGAGATACACAACTGGACATAAATAGATTTGAATTTACTGACCAAATCTTTTATTTTGGGTTTTATTTATGTAAACATATCAGTTCGTGTAAATTACACAGACTTTTCATATTTATAAATATAAAGGTATTTATGTTTAGCTTTAAAAAGAAAATGTAAATATTCTGTTAATAAACATTATTCTGCGCTCTTACACACCATTAACACTGACCGTGTGTTTATCAGGTGAGGTCAGGGATGACCATTTAACTGCTCCAATGGAAAACAATGAAATAAACACCAACACACACTCACACACAAACACACTCACACACACAAACACACACACACACAAACACACTCACACACACAAACACACACTTACACACACACACTCACTCACACACACACACACACACACACACACACACACTGTAATTGCTGACTGATTTTTTAATTGTTTGATTGTTTTGTGTTTCAGACCTGAGTACTGCGGCCTCAGCAGGACGGTCAGGTGTGTAACATCTTCATATTTCATTCCCTCTGTTATTAATCATCTGTACGATTTAATTTGGGCTCGGTCACTTCGCCGTCTCTGCTCTAGTTCTCTAAGCATGAAGTTGTCCAGAATGTCTTGGTATGCTGAAGCATTAAGAGTTCCTTTCACTGGAACTAAGTGACCGAGCCCAACCCCTGAAACAATGATCTGTACAACTGTCCCAAAACTTTTGGAAATATAGCGTATATATCTTAGACGTTATTATTATTATTATTATTATTATTATTATTATTTAGTTGATTTATGTATTAGTTTATTTGACATTACAGCACTCTGAGTTGTGATAATGTGAATAAACTCAGCTCTGTTCTCTCAGTAAGAGAACTCTGATGAACGACGGAGAGAACAGAGAGAACACTGGGAGACTTTTATTAATCATTTATATTTACTGAAACCTGTGAGAACACACACACACACACACACACACACACACACACACACACACACACACAGGGCTACAGTGTGTTACACACGGACACTCTCTATTTGTCTTTCTTTTAATCCTTCCTGATTTTCTTTTCCATATTCCAGATTTGTATTACTTTCTTCTTTTTCTGTCTATTTTTTTCTTCTTTTTTATTTTTTTACTTTTTACTTTCTTTAACTGATTTTCACAAATTTTAATTCAGTTATTCACATTTTCCCTACTTTCTCTTCTTTCTTTCTTTCTTTCTTTCTTTCTTTCTTTCTTTGTCTCCCCCCCTCTCTCCCTCCCCCTCCCCCTCCCCCTCTCCCTCCCCCTCCCCCTCCCTCCCCTCTCTCTCCCTCCCTCATCTCCCCCTCTCTCTCCCTCCCTCCCTCCCTCTCTCTCTCTCTCCCTCCCTCCCTCCCTCTCTCTCCCCCCTGTGTTCGGGTGGTGTGTTCGGGTGGTGTGTTCGGGTGGTGTGTTCGGGTGGTGTGCTCGGGTGGTGTGCTCGGATGGTGTGTTCGGGTGGTGTGTTCGGGGTGGTGTGTTCGGGTGGTGTGTTCGGGTGGTGTGTTCGGGGTGGTGTGTTCGGGTGGTGTGTTCGGGTGGTGTGTTCGGGTGGTGTGCTCGGGTGGTGTGTTCGGGTGGTGTGTTCGGGTGGTGTGATCGGCGAGTGTTGAAGAGTGTGTGTTAGCGATTGGTGATGTGGTGGGGCACGAAAACATCGTCGCTGCCTCCCGCATGAACAGTGTGTAGCGCTTTCTTTACCCTTCAATATTAGGGTAGTGCCCTGAGCTCGCACATTTTATTCCTCTCAATTGATTTATGAACACCCCTTAAATTCAGGTAAAGATAGATGGGAATCTCAGCAAAATACTCACTTACCTCCTTCTATGTTGTCTACTGTATACCTAACCTACTTATAAAACAATCACAACATCAGGAAGGTCCCCAAATTATAGCCAAATTTATTAACAAATGTAAATAATTAAATAAGGGGGGGCACGGTGGCTTGGTGGCTTGGTGGTTAGCAAGTTTGCCTCACACCTCCAGGGTTGGGGGTTTGATTCCCGCCTCCGCCGTGTGCGTGTGGAGTTTGCATGTTCTCCCCGTGTCTCGGGGGTTTCCTCCGGGTACTCCGGTTTCCTCCCCCAGTCCAAAGACATGCACTGTAGGTTGATTGGCATCTCTAAATTGTCCGTAGTGTGTGATTGCGTGAGTGAATGAGAGTGTGTGTGCCCTGCGATGGGTTGGCACTCCGTCCAGGGTGTATCCTGCCTTGATGCCCAATGACGCCTGAGATAGGCACAGGCTCCCCGTGACCCGAGAATAGATCGGATAAGCGGTACACAATGAATGAATGAATAATTAAATAACTAAATAAATAAATAAGAAAAATAAATACAGGTGCTTTTTGTTAAGCCAAATCAAATACTGTCAAACTTAGATATTACAGGAATGAGCAACTCAAACTATTTCAGTACTCAATACTTCAAAACAGAAATACACTGATACACAGGTACTGTGCTCAACCGTTGAATGTGCACCTTTCAACCCTCTACAGAGTATTAAAATCTCTGCTTTTAATACTTAATATATAACACTGTTACGAAAACACAGTAACATGCTCTAAGAAGAGAAGGAAAAAAAATGTTAATTGGCATAACCTCCACACTTCAACTTAACAACTTTGTGGGCCCACACACACACACACACACACACACACACACACACACACACACACACACACACACAAGCCGGCGACCAAAAAAAATAAAATAAAATAAAAATACAACAAACCCCCTGTTGCAGGCCTGGTCGATGCTCGGGAACGTGGTTGCCAAAACGTCGGGCCCTTTCATTCTCGCGGGCAGAAATAAAAACTGGAGTACTCACATACACGCCCCACCTCCACACTGTAGTGATGATTTAGCCACAGTTTTCAGGCTGGCTCACAGCTAACTGCAATGAGCGACAGGAGTTTGTCCATCCAGTGAGGTGAAATGTGCCTTTCTCTCTCGTTGCCAGAGGAGCTGCCAGGCTTTCTCCTGGTCACCTGAAGCGCTATCTGGGAAAACTAAAAGAGCCGTTTCTCAGGCTAGCTGATGAGTTAGCCTGTAAAGTTTATCAAACACCGACTTCCTCATCACTATTTCTAGAGCTAGCGTTCGTCAAAACGGCTTCTTAATGTACGGCAGTCCCTTGTGCTGTAGTGGGTACAACAACAGTAACTAACAAGACTGTCTTTTCCCTTACGAGCGCAACCTCTTGCCTCCTCTCTCCTCTTCTTCTCTCTCTCTCCACCCCGCCCCCATAGCAAATCACACTACAATGACACACTTCCTGACGCTTTATCATCCAATCACAAAAACAAACTCAAACATTGGTTGTCCTCAGCGCAAGCACATGGTACATAATACAATGCAACCAAACTACAAAATACACATTAATAACAATGTAAATTATTGCTACGGATCCAAACACCAAATAAAGAAACTGAACGCATTTTTACAATACAAAACCCCTGATTGTACATATTTTCCCAAACTTAATGAGCAGGTAAGATTTAGGTGCATCAGGTGTTAACATAGGGGCTACAAGTGCAATTGTGGTTTTTCTTAATGATGTTGCTAAAGTGACTAAACTGACTGGGCAGGGTATCGTCATTAACAACGAACTCAAACTGGTTTCCCCCTTGAGTTCCCCAGCAAAGAAGGTTATACTGTCCAATGTCCCTCCTTTTATTTCTGATAAAGCAATTGCTAATGAGCTTTCTCGGTACGGGCGTCTGGTCTCCCCCATTAAGAGAATCCCCCTCGGCTGTAAGTCCTCACTGATTAAGCATCTGGTGTCTTTTAGGAGAATGGTTTACATGGTGTTTAAAGAAGGTACAGAGGAGCTAAATGTTGTTTTTAAATTCAGTGTTGATGGGTTCGATTACAACATCTTTGTATCTTCGGATGCCGATATTAAATGTTTTAAATGTGGTAGAACAGGGCATCTTGTTCGGGCCTGTCCTGAAAGGCAAAGTGACCCCGGTGTTTCTGAGCGACCGGGGCAAGAAGCAGCTGTGCCTGCTGTGGTCGTTCCCTCTGCGGCTACGGTTCGGCCGGCTGCGGAAAGTCCCGGAGTAGCTGCTGCACCAGAACAGACAGAGAGCGAACCCCAAGCCCAGCCTGCAGCTCAAAAGCCCACTGGAGCTACAACAACTCAAGAAGAGCTCTGCGCGGCTGAACCGGTCACGGTGAAGTCCTGCTCGGCTGAACTGGTCTCAGTAAGGCACAGAGTTACTGATCGAGACCAGGAAAAGCCCTGCCTGACTGAACCGGACCTGGGAAGGCCCTGCTCAGTGGATTCTGGTGGAGTGCTGGAGCTGCCTGCGCTGGCAGAGACAGGTACAGAGGTGCAGAGCTGTCGCTTGGAAGCACCAGTCACCACACCAGTGCAGGAGGACGGGGGAGATGTGGAGATGGAGGACGAGCCCACTTTTAAAGTACCAACTAAGAGAAAGAAAAAAGGTAAGGGACATGGGAAAAAGCAAGCCAAGACAGAAACAAAAACAGATGATAGAGAGTCAGACAGTGAAGACTGTTTGTCAGATTCTGTTTTTAACTTCGCCTCACAGGAAAAACAGCTAAGTGTTGTTTACCCTGCTGAGGACATTAAAGAATTTCTGAGAACAACCAAATGGCAAAAAAATGTAGTGATTGAAGAGTTTTTCCCAGACAGAAAACAGTTCATTCACGATGTTAAACATCTCAGAAGAGAAGGCGCTTTTATTGATGTGGAAATCTATCGCTTGCGGAAACTGATAGCTAAGGTTAATAAGGAAAACTCTGATGATGATTTGTAGAGTGTGTGGTGTGTTTTATGATAGAGTGGTTTTCACCCTCTGTTTATTTTATCTATACTTTTTAATGAACGGGATTCACATTGCGAGCTTGAATGTTAATGGAGCAAGAGAGTATAATAAGAGAGTAAAGTTGTATGAACTTGTGAAGCAGAAGCGGAGTGATGTCGTGATGCTGCAGGAAACCCACAGCGATAACAGCAATGCTGCTGATTGGGTGAAGGAGTGGGAAGGGCTGGAGATTTTAAGTCACAACACATCATTTAGTGGTGGTGTTGCTCTGCTCTTTGCCCGCAGTTTTATCCCTTGTTCTTATTCAGTTGAAGAGATTTTAAACGGGAGGCTTTTAAAAGTAAAAGTGTTTTGTGAAAATGAGGTTTTAGTTTTTATCTGTGTGTACACTCCCACCAATGCAGTGGAGAGAATGAGTTTTTTAGATAAACTGAACAGTGTCATTGCTAATAGCAACACCACTGATATTCTAATTTTGGGTGGAGATTTTAATTGCACAACAGATAATTTAGATCGGAATCACGTGGAACCTCACATGGCTTCTCGTAAGCGCCTGTGGGAGATGATTGAGGCCCATGAGCTAAGTGATGTATGGAGGAACCTAAATAAAAAACAGAGGCAGTATACGTGGGCCCACTCCACAGACAACACACTCTCTCTGGCGAGATTGGACCGTTTTTATGGTTTTAAGCATCAACTGACGTTTTTTACCAAGTGTTTTATTGTTCCAGTAGGTATCTCGGACCACAGTATGGTACAATGTACTATCAGTAAAAGGAATGTAAAGCCTAGGAGCGCCTACTGGCATTTCAACACTGCACTTTTAGATGATGCTAATTTTAGAGAGTCTTTTATTTATTTATGGAATTGTTTTAAATCAGAGAAGGCAGCTTTTAACTCTTTACAAGAGTGGTGGGATTTTACTAAAACACAGATCAAAGTATTCTGTCAACAGTACACTCTCAACGTCACAAGAGACATTATTAGATCTCTGAAAGCTCTGGAGATAGAAATAGTGGAACTCCAGCGTTTGGAGGCCACTGGAAATCAAGGGTATATTGAAGCCCTCAAAAGTAAAAAAGCTAAAATGAATGACCTGTTAGACGTCACAGCACAGGGGGCACTGGTCTGCTCTCGCTTCATAAGTGTGACCAAGATGGATGCTCCTTCCAAGTTCTTCTTCAGTTTAGAGCAAAAGAATGGACAGAAAGGATTTATACATGCTGTGCGAACAGAATCAGGGGATCTCTTGTCGGAGCCCACTGAAATTCGTGAGCAGACAGTACGTTTCTATTCGAAGCTATACAGCAGCAAGAGGTCAGGGGCACAGATAGTGGAGGCAAGCGGACCTGGACGGAGAATTGACACTCAGAGAGCTCCACAAAGCTCTCCAAGGGCTGGAGAACGGACGGGCGCCAGGTATAGATGGTCTCCCTGTTGAATTCTACAAGGCTTTCTGGGCAGTAATAGGGCAGGACATGCTGGAGGTCCTAAGGGACAGCATGAATGTCGGTCAGCTACCACTGAGCTGCAGGAGGGCCATCCTGACCCTGCTGCCAAAAAAGGGAGACCTGACCCACCTGAAGAACTGGTGCCCAGTGTCACTACTGTACACTGACATCAAGCTGCTTTCAAAAGCATTAGCCTCGAGACTGACCAAGGTTATGGAGCAGATCACTCACCAGGACCAGTCGTACTGTGTGCCTGATAGGTCTATATTTGATAATATATATTTAACTTGGGGGGCACGGTGGCTTAGTGGTTAGCACGTTTGCCTCACACCTCCAGGGTTGGGGGTTCGATTCCCGCCTCCGCCATGTGTGTGTGGAGTTTGCATGTTCTCCCCGTGCCTCGGGGGTTTTCCTCCGGGTACTCCGGTTTCCTCCCCCAGTCCAAAGACATGCATGGTAGGTTGATTGGCATCTCTAAATTGTCTGTAGTGTGTGATTGCATGAGTGAATGAGAGTGTGTGTGTGTGCCCTACTCTGTCCAGGGTGTATCCTGCCTTGATGCCCTATGACGCCTGAGATAGGCACAGGCTCCCCGTGACCCGAGTGTAGTTCGGATAAGCGGCAGACAATGAATGAATATTTAATTTGTGACATTTTGGACGTCTCTAGACTATTGGGCTTACAGACTGGTCTGATTTTTCTAGATCAGGAAAAGGCTTTTGACCGGGTTGAGCATGAATACTTGTGGAAGGTGCTGGAAACCTTTGGCTTCAACCCAGGTTTTGTAGCCATGATCAAGGTGTTGTACTGTGAAATTGAGAGTGTATTGAAGGTTAATGGTGGTTTATGTGCTCCTTTTAAAGTGTTGAGAGGTATCAGGCAGGGCTGTGCTTTGTCAGGCATGCTCTACACATTAGCGATTGAACCTCTTTTAAATAAACTCAGAAGTCATCTTTCTGGTTTTAAAGTTCCACACACTGATGACTCTATCTGTCTGTCAGCGTATGCAGATGACCTGGTAGTAATGATAGACTCACAGAAAGACTTGAATGTTTTAACTGACATTTTAAATGACTTTCCGGTTTTATCTTCTGCAAAAGTCAACTGGGTGAAAAATTAAGCAATTTTAGTTGAGGAGTGTGGAGGAGAGCGACCTACACTACCAGGGGGTCTAGTGTGGAAAATAGATGGTTTTAAATACTTGGGTGTCTACCTGGGGAATAATGAGTTTTTAAACAAAAACTGTGAAGGCACTGTAGAGCATGTGAAAGGCAGACTGAGCAGGTGGAAGTGGCTGATCCCAAGGATGTCCTACAGAGGGCGAACGCTGGTCATCAACAACCTAGCCACGTCGTCCCTCTGGCACAAGCTGGCATGTGTGGATCCGCCATCAAACCTGCTGGCAAGCATCCAGGCCCTGCTGGTGGACTTCTTCTGGGACGGTCTACACTGGATTCCTCAGAGCGTCCTGCACCTGCCCAAAGAATAAGGGGGACACAGTTAGCCAGCAGAGCTGCAGCTTTCCGCCTCCAGTTCCTCCAGAGACTCCTCACTGGTCCCAAAGACTTAATATGGAGACCAGTAGCCCATGGACTTTTACACAAGGTCGGAGGACTGGGGCTAGACTGAACTTTGTTTTTAATGGATACCAAAACGCTGGACGTTTCTGGATTACCGAGTTTTTACCGTAGGGCTTTTTAAAATCTGGAACTGTTTTAGAAGACGAAACAAGGGCTGTGGATCGCTGCACTGGCTACTGGAGGAGCCCCTGATTCACGGCGGACGTCTGGACATCTCCGGTGTGACCGCCCCTGCACTGTCCAGAGCTCTCATCTCCTCAAGGGTCGTGACACTCCGGGAGCTGGTGAACATCGCGGGGACTGACCTGTTAGAGGCAGAGGACCTGGCAGCACGTTTGGGACTAAGGTCCCTGCGTGTCGTCAATCAGCTCTTACGTCGCTGGAGGACTGTCTTAACATCAAAGGAGCGTGTTCAGCTGATGGACTACCAGATTACTGAAACCAACCCTGCAGAAGAAGGATCTTTTCCCCAGCTGGACATCGCTCCCGAACCTTGACGGGTCGGAAGGTCCGCTCCTGGAGTCCCGGGGTGTAAGGGAGATGGACTTTGGGTCAGTGTCGGGGAAGCTGCTCTACAGAGCTTGTGTTAAGGTTTTAAATAAGAAGCTGAGTGGGAGGGTAGACACTCCATGGAGAAGTGTTCTGGGTTTTAATGGTGATATTAAACCAGAGTGGACGCACTGTATAAACCACCGTTAACCAAAAGAGCTGCCGACCTCCAATGGAGGATTTTACATGGTATTATCTCTGTGAACTCTTTTATCTCTGTTTTAAACCCTGATGTTGTACATGACTGTCCGTTCTGTTCACAGAGAGAAACTGTTCTTCATGCTTTTATTCACTGCTCCAGGTTACAGTCACTGTGTGTGTTTTTACGGAGCATTTTAAAGTCTTTTAATGTTGATTTTACTGTTCAGTGTTTTATTCTTGGTGTTAAATACGTCAGGAAACACAGGTTCAGGTGCCAACTGATCAATTTTATCTTTGGTCAGAACACTGACTGTGATGCTAAAAGGATTTTCTCCAGACTGGTTAAGTCAAGAATTTTAATTGATTTTAATTTTTATAAGAGTATGAATGATTTGCTGATGTTTGAGACAGTGTGGTGTTGTGAGAAAGCTCTGTGCTCTCTCTCTTTCTCTCTCTCTCTCCCTCTCTCTCTCTCCCTCCCGCTCTCTCTCTCTTCCCCCCTCCCCCCTCCCTCTCTCTCTTCCCCCCTCCCCCCCTCCCTCTCTCTCTTCCCCCCTCCCCCCCTCCCTCTCTCTCTTTCTCTCTCTCTCTCTCTCCCTCTCTCTCTCTCTCTCCCTCTCTCTCTCTCTCCCTCTCTCTCTCCCTCCTCTCTCTCTCTCTACACTCTCTCTCTCGCCCTCTCTCTCTCTCCAGTGTTGGTTAAACACTGTTTGCACTACAACTCCAGTGTTATTTGTCCATCACAACTTACCCTGATGTGATGATGAAACTTTTACACTCCTGGAGGAAGTGCATTGTGGGTATTTATGGGTGTTGGCGCTCGTGGTAATGCCAGAGTGTGGACCTCAGTCTCACCTTGTGTTCTCCTCCATGTCACTGACATGTACAGCCATATCCCAGCATGCACTGGGGTGAGACGTCTGCTCTCTCCTCCTGGTCTGCATCCTGAGAGATGCGAAAGCGATGATGTAGAAACGATGACGCGTTACAAATCACTGGTGATGTAATGTTGCAGCCATGATGATTATCACAAATCCATGATGACGTGTAACATATAAGTGATGACATAATGATGTTTCCATGACGACGTATTATAAATCGGTGATGATGTAAGATCTATTCGTAATGATATAAGATGAACTTCTGATGAGATTATTTTGATGTATGATATATCAGTGATGGCTGATACACCAGGTATGTCATCACTGATGATTCTTATGTCACAACATGTCCCTGACCTCCCCTTTGGCCACTGCTCGCAACTTCGGGGTAACCATGGACAATCAGCTGTCCTTTTCCTCCCATGTTGCTAATGTCACACGCTTCATCAGATTCAGAACACTGACCCTTGCCTACAAAGCCAAGACTGGACCATGTAATGAGGTGTAAAGTGTCCATGATGATGTATGATTTATTTATAATGACATTTTTCACGTTTGTGATCTGCATGTCAGGTCAGATATAAAAAACCGCTGACTTGACAATATATCTAATGAGTGTATTTTTCTTCCATTTTGTGCTGTGTAGGAGACATTCCTCACTTCCTGTGGAAACGTCCAGCAGCACCGTATCATCGTTAAGCAGGAGAACATTTCCGTGTGGTCAGTGGAAATCCACTTCCTTCAGGTTTGTACATCTGCTGCTCTGTTGTCTCTGCTCTTTCCTCAGGTGTGATGGTGTTCAGTGGTGTTGTTTTAAAACATTTCCCCCGTGCTGAGTCTCTGACTTCATACTTTCCTGCTGGACGCTTCACTCGGGTTGTTGTGATTGATAATGAGTTTGAGTTTCAGATGTTATTAGATGTTTGAGCCTGAGAGGAACCTCACTCGCTGTTCCTTCAGTGAGGCTCTGACTCTTTCAGTGTCATATTTACAAATATACACCGGTCAGCCATAACATTATGACCACTTGCCTCATATTGTGTTGGTCCCCCTTTTGCTGCCAAAACAGGCCTGACTCGTCGAGGCACGGACTCCACTAGATCCATGAAGGTGTGCTGTGGGATCTGGCACCAAGATGTTAGACCGGGAACACCCCACAAGAGCTGCAGTTTTGGAGATGTTCTGATCCAGTGGTCTAGCCATCACAATTTGGCCCTTCGTCAAACTCGCTCAAATCCTTACGCTTGTCCATTTTTCCTGCTTCTAACACATCAACTTTGAGGACAAAATGTTCACTTGCTGCCGAATATATCCCACCCACTAACAGGTGCCATGATGAGGAGATACTCCATCTTATTCACTTCACCTGGCACTGCTCACAGTGTTATACCTGATTGGTGTATATATATACATATATAAAATATATATATATATAGATAGATAAACTAGGAGTAATCTATGAATGTACATTATAATTATATTATACAGAGATGTAGCAGAATGTACAGGGTGAAGCAGAACTGCAAGGTGGTGAGTGTAGTGAGCCATGATTGTCCTAGCGGTGTAGTGTAGAGTCCAGTAAATTTATGGTTGTGGCCCTGAACCTGCTGGTTCTGGTGCTGATGGACCTGTATCTCATCCTGGACAGAAGGAGGTTGAACAGTTTGTGACTAGGGCAGGAGGAGTCCCTGATGATTTTGTGTGCTCTGAGCAGACTGTGGTGTAGTTGGGTGCCGATGATGCGTCCAGCGGTTTTCACCACATTTTACAGTGATGCAGCGGTCAAAATTGGTCAGGATCTTGGGGGGCTAGATGGGGGCAAGAAACAGTGGTAATAAAAGAGAATCTCATGTGCACTTATTCAGTTTACTTTCATCAGCCCGACTCTTGGCCCTGGCAGGTTTGACTCCATGCCTGATTTTTCAATCTAACCCTTTCCTGCTGTGATAGCACCTTTCTCTTTCATAACCGATGCAACAAGTCCAGAAAGAACCATCACTCTGCCTCACACCTTTAACAGAAACAGTCTCTCTTACCTCTCCATCTTCTGCACATTCACCCGGTCAGAAAGCTTCAGTGTGTGCTCCTGGTCTGTGCTTGACCCTGTGTCTGCAGGAGAGCCTCGTTTATCAGGAACACACTCTTTATGCAAATACGAAAGGTCAGGTATAGACAGGGCTGTCACTACTCGGTCTGTACCGGGAAGATGATGTGTACTGCGCATGTGCGGAAAGGCATCTCCTTCCTGTCTGAAATATGACAAAATGATTTACGCCAGTTTCGGGTAAAATTGGCACAAATTAAATTGATTAAAAAATAAATTATATGTATGAAAAAATGACATTAAATATTTTACATTTGTTAAACTCCATTTGGGTTATACAGATGTGTGTATAAGTGTGTGTGTGTGTGTGTGTGTGTGTGTGTGTGTGTGTGTGTTTTACATTTAATATTTAATTTTCTAAAGACATGTTGTACTTATTTCAGCATACTGTCTGCATTTAAGAAACACAAAATATTTATTTATTTATTCAATTTATTAAACACTAAAAATATTTACAAAAAAATTTAAAAATTCAAACTGATTTTTAATCTTAACATATGTATATTCATACAGATTCATAAATATGTAATAAATATGAAATATATATATTTAAAAATATAAATATGATATAAACTCGTTGCTCTCCACCACAGATTTAACTGTAATCTCCCAGCATTAACATCATTCATGTTATAGTGTGTGAGTGTGTGTGTGTGTGTGTGTGTGTGTGCATAGTAGTATTATAACAAACAGTATTATAAGTAGACGCATTTCCGCACATGCGCAGTACAAATCGTGTTTCTGGTATGGATCGAGTAGTGATCAATGACAGTGACCATGGGAATAATGGGAATAATGGGAAACAGGTGATAAGGCGGGAAACAGAGCAATAAGAGGGGCGTGGCTCAACACACGTGGGGGAAACACGTGACATTAAACAAGCTGCAGCAAAACACCTGCCAGTGCTCCCTCTGCTGGTCTGACAGGGAAAGCAGTTATATCTGGGACAGTTACAACACATAAAATGTAAAATTATATAAACATACATATATATTATCTATATATTATCTTTTTTTTTATTTTAAAGTAAAGTCTACGTAAAAAATGAAGCTGGAGACTCTTATTGTCTCCAGACTTTTATTGCTGATATATTTCATTAAAATGGGTGTAATCTGTACAGCAAGGCCAGAGAGAGAGAGAGAGAGAGAGAGAGAGAGAGAGATAAATGGTTGATTTAAAGAATTGATTCAAAGAACTGACTAATAGAAATTAAGTGAAGAATCGACTCAGGAGTCGATTCGTTCGTAAAGGACACAGTGACAGTGGAATGAAGGAGATTTAATTAGAATATAAACCACATTTAGATGTTAAATGTAATTTGTCTGTTTCGTGTGCTAAATAGCTTTCCTCACACACCACACACACACACACACACACACACACACACACACACACACACACACACACACACAGAGAGAGGAAGAGAGAAAGATTTTCCCGTAAGTGCTTTGGACACTTTCCAGTCAGGATCAATGGATCAGTCTTTATGGTGTTTATTGGAGCAGCTATATCCTCCTGACTACCCACAGTTCAAATTTGTCCTCTGTAGAGGACATTTGCCAACCTTAATATCTTTTACACCCTGCATACTACTGACCCAACTCCTTGTATGCTCTAAAGAGGACGTTTAGCACTTTCAAATGAGACCAAATATGTAGGGGTGGGGTTTTGAGAATTTCCTCTTCCTCTTCAAGTTTAAAAAACAAGTATTGGGACATTTATTTTTTCCTGGTAGTCAGGAAGATATTATTGCACAGGTCAATGTTTTTTTCTACACACACACACACACACACACACACATTTCTTACAGCTGAAACTCCGCCCACTGTATTACACCATAAGTCACCCGGGTCATAACTGCTGACCTTGGTGATGTTTAAGATCTTTTTGCGGTCAAAATCACAATTTGCAAAGAACAAATAAAATCAAGGAATAACACACGCTTTATCTACCCGAAGCCCCGCCCCTGATTCTTACAACATGTAAAAGATCAGAGATTCAATAAATATTTATACAATAAATATTAATATTAACATTATTAGTAATGATAGTGTAACTATATTATTACTTATTAAAACTAAATAAACGGATCACATTCACCTTCCATAATCAAAATTATACAAAAATATATACATTTAGTACGGCAAATCTCATTTATAAATACAACCAGCCAAGTTTGATCCTGTGCAGCTTCCGTACTCCGGAAGTGTCTCCCAAAACAAACATGGCGACACAAGACCTGCGGTCAGTTTAAGCCACAAAAAGATAACGAGCAAAACTATATGTAACAACACGACACGTCAGTTTTGCGAATGTTTTAAAATGTTTGTGTGTTGAAGTGTTCTAGGTGCGATAGTTCTTTAGTATTTTGTATTCATTGTCTTTGAGACTTTCTTTAAGTCTTAAGTAATTAATGTGCTCAACCCACCAGCAGGCTGGCTGATGACGTCACAGGCGATGTAAAAATAACCGGAAGGACCGTGTATAAATTTGGGAGTCCTGCAGAAGTGTAAACGTTACAGTGATGTGTGTGTGTCGGTGTAATGAAAACTGCAGTAAACACCGGTGTGATTTATCTAGAGACTCAAAAGAATTAAACTTCTGACGAAAGCATTTAATATTTTTTAAAAGCATTTTTAGTTATAAAGTACACAATTCCTGTATTTCACCAGCACGTGTCACTAGTGATGTGTCGTTCATGAAAGATTCGTTCATTTTGAACGAATCTTTAATATGACTCGCGAACAACGAGTCATCTGAGAGAGCGATTCATTTATTATTGACTGCGCATGCGCAACATCCTATCAGTTTTACATTTAATTATCTTATTTTGAAATGTAAGTGTATTTAAAATTTTTATGTTTTATTTGCATCTTCCAGCATCTTCTTACTGTCTGAAAGAATTCAGGACAAAGCCTGAGCTAATCTGAGCTGTCAGCTGTTAATGCTGAACACGTCACAGTGTATTTCTGTTTGAATAAAATGTTTAGCATCAAAATATAATATAGAATAAAATAAAAATAAATAAACATGTGCACACGATACTGGAATTTCTGAAAACCAAACCTGACTCAGCTACATGATGAACACAAACACATGAGCGTGCTGATTATTTTCCTCACTGCAGTGCATTATGGGATTGCGCTGACAGTAGGGGCTGCTCTCTGCTGTGTGTGTGTTTGTGTGTGTGTGATGGCTTTTATCTGGACACTTTGCTTTTGGCTCACTCAGCATCTCTGAGCAGCTAAGGTCGAGCCTCTCCTCCTGTTTCCATGGAGACCAAGGAGCCAATTAAGTTCTGTGGCTCTGGACTGTACCACTCTGAGCAGAGGAGGGGGGTGTTTATGTAGCATCAGCTCTGTTACAAACACGAAAGAGTGTTTTAAGAAAAATAATGAATGAACAAGAATTTATGAAGAACTTTAAATTACTTTTTAAATTGAAAGAGATAAGAAAATATAAAAAGCATAAAGTGTAAAATTATTTAAAAAAAAAATACTGAAATGCTCCATGAAAATAACTTTTCATAAATAAATAAAAAAAACTACTAAAAAAAACTAAGCTAAATTTTTTTTTAAAATTTGCAATTTATTTAAAGTTTTTGATTTAATAATAAATAATTAATATTAAATATCTTTCATTTAATATAATTTCTAAACAGAATTTATTAAAAAATCAAATCGTTTTTTTCTGAACTTTTTTTTTTTTAAAGTAATGGAACTAAAATACGGAAGCTTAATTATATTTGTGTTTTAAGGTAGATAAAAAAAATAAATTTAATATTGATAAGAAAATTGTTTAGGAAATAAACATTTAATAAAAATAAAACACCTAAATGTAAAAAGCAAGGCAAGTATTATTTAAAAAAATGTTGAAACACAAAGCTCTCTTTATCCCATCCACCCCCACCCCCCACGACTCACGCCACAGTTGGTACATTCCGGTGTGGATGTGTGATGCGAGCGTTGCATCACGGCTGCTGATCAGTCTGAATGAAACAACAGACCGCAGCTTCACACTCCATCCTTCTGCTGTCCTGTCCCTGCTCTATCACTCCAGACTACACACACACACACACACACACACACACACACACACACACACAGTGAGAGTAGCTGATCTCCATCCTGCTGACCTGTCATGGCGTATCGACTCTCCAAAATGTGAGTACTTCTTTCTGATGACCTTGTTGGGATAAAGGCAGTGTGTGTGTGTCTCTGTGTGTGTGTCTCTGTGTGTGTGTGTTTGAGAGAGCGGGAGAGAGAGAGAGATTGACCTACTGAGTCATGCCTTTCATGCAGATGCTCATTGTTAGGCTTGTGTGTTGTGTGCGAGTCCAGTCACCTGTGTGTAAACAAGAATATTCTGCAGGGAGGTTGTCATGTGAGCAGTGTGTGCGTGTGTGTGAGATGTTTTTGTGACACAGTGCATCAAAATATTTCAGTTGGCTAACTGGTTTGTGCAGTAGTATTAGTTTGTAAAGCACACAAGCTCATATACGCTCATGTACTCTCATACACGCTCCTGTACTCTCATGTACTCTCATACACGCTCATACACGCTCCTGTACTCTCATACACGCTCATACACGCTCAGGTACTCGCATACACGCTCATACACGCTCAGGTATGCTCATGTACTCTCATACACGCTCATACACACTCAGGTACACTCTTGTACTCTCATACACGCTCATGTACTCTCATACACGCTCATACACGCTCCTGTACTCTCATACACGCTCATACACGCTCAGGTACGCTCATGTACTCTCATACACGCTCATACACGCTCCTGTACTCTCATGTACTCTCATACACGCTCATACACGCTCCTGTACTCTCATGTACTCTCATACACGCTCATACACGCTCAGGTACGCTCATGTACTCTCATACACGCTCATACACGCTCCTGTACTCTCATACACGCTCATACACACTCAGGTACGCTCATGTACTCTCATACACGCTCATGTACGCTCATGTACTCTCATACACGCTCATACACGTTCCTGTACTCTCATACACGCTCAGATACACTCATACACGCCCAGGTATTCTCATGTACTCTCATACACGCTCATACACGCTCATGTACTCTCATACACGCTCATACACGTTCCTGTACTCTCATACACGTTCCTGTACTCTCATACACGCTCAGATACACTCATACACGCCCAGGTATTCTCATGTACTCTCATACACGCTCATACACGCTCATGTACTCTCATACACGCTCATGTACTCTCATACACGCTCATACACGCTCAGGTACGCTCATACACGCTCAGGTACACTCATACACGCTCAGGTACACTCATACACGCTCATGTACTCTCATACATGCTCACGTACGCTCATGTACTCTCATACACGCTCATACACGCTCATGTACTCTCATACACGCTCATGTACTCTCATACACGCTCATGTACGCTCATGTACTCTCATACACGCTCATACACGTTCCTGTACTCTCATACACGCTCATACACGCTCATGTACTCTCATACACGCTCATGTATGCTCATGTACTCTCATACATGCTCATGTATGCTCATGTACTTTCATACACGCTCATGTATGCTCATGTACTCTCATACACGCTCATGTACACTCATGAGGCTCATACACGCTCATGTACTCTCATACACGCTCATGTACGCTCATGTACTCTCATACACGCTCATACACGCTCATACACGCTCCTGTACTCTCATGTACTCTCATACACGCTCAGGTACGCTCAGGTACGCTCATGTACTCTCATACACGCTCATACACGCTCCTGTACTCTCATACACGCTCATACATGCTCATACACACTCAGGTACACTCATGTACTCTCATACACGCTCCTGTACTCTCATACACGCTCATACACGCTCCTGTACTCTCATACACACTCATACACGCTCAGGTACGCTCATGTACTCTCATACACGCTCATACACGCACATCCACGCTCCTGTACTCTCAGGTACGCTCATGTACTCTCATACACGCTCATACACGCTCCTGTACTCTCATACACGCTCATACACACTCCTGTACTCTCATACACGCTCATACACACTCCTGTACTCTCATACACGCTCATACACGCTCCTGTACTCTCATACACGCTCATACACACTCCTGTACTCTCATACACGCTCATACACACTCAGGTACTCTCATACACACTCATACACGCTCAGGTACTCTCATACACGCTCATACACGCTCAGGTATTCTCATACACACTCATACACGCTCAGGTATTCTCATACACGCTCATACACGCTCAGGTACTCTTCTACACGCTCATACACGCTCAGGTACTCTCATACACGCTCATACACGCTCAGGTATTCTCATACACACTCATACACGCTCAGGTACTCTCATACACACTCATACACACTCAGGTACTCTTCTACACGCTCAGGTTCACTCATGTACGCACATGTACGCTCTTATATTGTCATACACGCTCAGGTACTCTCAGGTATTCTCTGGTACACGCTAGGTAACATTTACAGCTGTATTAGAATTAGAAACAAAAATAAGCATGAGGGTAAGCTATTATTATAACGCTTTACATAAAAATGTAAGGAGGGGGCATTTGGTTGGTCAGTGGTAGGTTTCTCAAACAGGGAGCAGCTGAAAGCTCTCTCTCTTACATAAAAATGTAAGGGTCCTAAAGCTGAGCCATGAGGAACCCCTGAGGAACCTGTTGTAATGACGGAGGTAGGTGTGGAATCTCTTCAGGTCAGCAGTGCTGTGTAATCAGGTGTTTTAGAGCAAACACTCTCCATGCTCTTGGCAAAAACAACGCAGACTTCAGTTTAAACAGAACTCAGGTGTGAACTTCCTCAGCGTAGTTCTTTAGTCAGGTCAGAACCACATCTGAGACAGCTGTCCAGAAGAACAAGTGACTCTGAATCGACTCACCTGCAGGAAGTGAATCGAACATGCTGTATGTTTTCAGCTGCAGTGTTTTTTTGGCTGTTGTTGTTGTTGTTGTTGTTGTTGTTAAACTGAGCCGAAGCACAGAGCTGTAGTGCAGTAAACATGCCATGACCTCAACATGAAGGGAAAATAAATGCCAGATGGTTTAACATTCCAGATGTTTGGGGGAATTGTTCTGATTTCTACACACACACACACACACACACACACACACACTCACACACACTTGGTAAAGATTTGTTTAGATTATTTTTCTGAGGTGTGAGTGAAGGAAGGTTTTCATGGCTACGTGTTTCAGTCATCACTTCAGTTCTGTGAAACAAATCTGAATGGAGCTGAACTCTGATGTAAAGGTGAAGTAAAGGTGAAGTGAAGGTGATGTAAAGGTGAAGTAAAGGTGATGTAAAGGTGATGTGAAGGTGAAGTAAAGGTGATGTAAAGGTGAAGTAAAGGTGAAGTAAAGGTGAAGTAAAGGTGAAGTGAAGGTGATGTAAAGGTGATGTAAAGGTGAAGTAAAGGTGATGTGAAGGTGAAGTAAAGGTGATGTGAAGGTGATGTAAAGGTGAAGTAAAGGTGATGTGAAGGTGAAGTAAAGGTGAAGTAAAGGTGAAGTAAAGGTGATGTGAAGGTGAAGTAAAGGTGATGTGAAGGTGAAGTAAAGGTGAAGTAAAGGTGATGTAAAGGTGATGTGAAGGTGAAGTAAAGGTGAAGTAAAGGTGAAGTAAAGGTGATGTAAAGGTGATGTGAAGGTGATGTGAAGGTGAAGTAAAGGTGAAGTAAAGGTGAAGTGAAGGTGATGTAAAGGTGAAGTAAAGGTGAAGTAAAGGTGAAGTAAAGGTGAAGTGAAGGTGAAGTGAAGGTGATGTGAAGGTGATGTGAAGGTGAAGTAAAGGTGAAGTAAAGGTGAAGTAAAGGTGAAGTAAAGGTGATGTAAAGGTGTTTAAACAGACTAATAGGTGTGAAATGGTGTTTAAAGCCGACAGACGTGAGTGGAGGATGGAGAGCTCTTAGGGCTGAAGGTCACCACGTCTCTCTGAGCTGAAGTAGGAGAGATGGCAGGCGTGAAATTCTCTCACAGCTTGGAGGTTGCTTTTCCATTTCCTTTTTTTCCCTCTGCGTCATCGGCTCTCTTAAAGACTCGTGGTTTTTTATCATTAGAAAACCGTCTTGAGTTTCTCTGCATTACAGACGTTTAATAAAATAAAGAGAATTGTCTAGAAATCCGTTTCCTCGCTTCTCTTTCTATTAATAGATTCATTTTCTGTCTTCACACCTCTCGTTGCATAACCCATGAAAAAGCCAGCCATCTGTTTTCTGTTGAAGGCTTTGCATCTAAAAACAGACGTGTGAGTGTTTAACAGAGGCTCCCATCATATGACTGTCTCGAGGTGACTGTAAGCAGCAGGTCCAGGGTTAAAGGCCTCATCTGTTGTCCACACAGCACCACCTCCAGCAGTTCCAAGAGGTGTAAAGTCAGTAAAGCTCCTGGAAGTCCTACAGAAGGATGCTGAGAATAAGAAGACGTCCTGCTGCAGCTTTAGCCAGGAATCTTCAAGTTCAGGAGCTTTAACACGTACAGAAGAGTTTCAGTAAGTGTGACACGTCCAGGACGAGAGCTTGCTGGAGTTCTGTGAGGATGCAAGTCACGTGTGTGTGTGTGAGATAATGTCGTAAAGATCTATGACCTCAAGGAGAAATACCAGTCTAACCTTAACATGATCGCTGTGACTAAAAAATGCTGCAGTTCTGATCTGATGCTCGCTCAGACGTTGACTCTCGTTGACTTTCTGACTCTGTGTTTCTCCTTGTGTCATAGGTCTGTAGATACTTTGCACCAGTATTGCTGTCCGGCTCCGTCGTACAATAAGCAGCTAGCCATGCCTGCGCTTCTCAAAGAGTGCAGGTAAGCGTCACGCTAGTCCCAACACATAGCCTAGCTCGATCCATCGCTAAATCGCCAGCTCACATCTCTGAACTCCCAACAAACACCTCGTACCAGTGGTGAAGCAGATAAATGTTAGAGAAATGATTGCATGCTAATTTTGAAGAGTTAGCATGATCACATTCTAACTAGCATGCCCCTTCATTATTAGCCACATTAGCATTTCAGTTTTCTGAGACAAGTGAAATCAGTCCATTGTTTTTGTTTGTTTGGCCCTGACGTCACCTGAAATTACTTAAAAACATAAAGTACCATCTTTAATGGATCAAAGCTACATTTGCTAACACATTTCCCGTTAAGATGCATGTGCATTTCAAGTTCAAACAATAACAGACCGAATTGCGATGCTGCTTTTTCCGTTTTCAATCAGAAACGATTAATTCGGTAAAAATCCGACTGTTGTACTTTTTTATTTCCTCTTGAGACAATAAAGTGCTGAATAATCTATAGAGAAAGATCAGAAGCTGATGCAGTGCTGTGAAGAAGTACTAAGCAGCGAGAATGCTGATGAGTTCAAGCAGAGCCTCAGATGCAGCGTGGTCACACAGCGTGAAGAAGAACATCACGTCACACACACTTCCTGTTTGCTTTATCATACATCACGCTCTGTTCCTCATGCTCTGGCTGCTTAATCATCACATCGTCACCAAACTACAGACTTTATCCAGTCTTTCGTACCCAATTCCCTTCAGTAGCCATTTTGTGTGTGTGTGTGTGTGTGTGTGTGTGTGTGTGTGTGTGTGCGTGTGCGCTGTACTGCAGGGAAGATAACGATCTCCACCGGTTCTGCTGTCCATCCTTTGGGAGCAGCAGTCCGTCCAGATAGTGGAGAGAAAGAAAGCAAAGCAGAACCTTGGGCTGGACCGCGACTCGTCCGGCTTCCTCTTTTACGGACCGATTTATCTTCCGTCTGCATGAGTAACTGTTACGGTCCACGTGTGTTTGTGTCCGAATCGTCCTCTGAACCTCTACTGCGGACATCAGAATCGGGCTTATTTTATTCCAAATGTGGAAAATGTCATTTTTCCTCAATTTTTCATTTTTGACGCCAAGGAAATGTTACAGGAGTTTTCAAGGAATGTTAACACACACACACACACACATGCACACACACACACACACACACACAGGTGCTGTAGTATTTAGTTCAAATGGATTAGAAATAAATTCTCTCTTTAATATATATTTAATAGAATTAAATATTAATCAATATTTAAATAGTGGTCAATAATCCATCAAATAATTCCCAACAGTTCTCTCTCATTGATCAGCCATATTGATGCAGTGACCGGTGAAGTGAATAAGACTGAGTATCTCCTCATCATGGCACCTGTTAGTGGGTGGGATATATTCGGCAGCAAGTGAACATTTTGTCCTCAAAGTTGATGTGTTAGAAGCAGGAAAAATGGACAAGCGTAAGGATTTGAGCGAGTTTGATGAAGGACCAAATTGTGATGGCTAGACCACTGGATCAGAACATCTCCAAAACTGCAGCTCTTGTGGGGTGTTCCCGGTCTGCAGTGGTCAGTATCTATCAAAAGTGGTCCAAGGAAGGAACAGTGGTGACCCGGAGACAGGGTCATGGGCCGCTGAGGCTCACTGATACACGTGGGGAGAGAAGGCTGGCCCGTGTGGTCCGATCCAACAGACGAGCTACTGTTGCTCAAATTGCTGAAGAAGTTAATGCTGGTTCTGATAGAAAGGGGTCAGAATACACAGTGCAGGACGGGTCAGGGCTGTCAGGAGGACCGACACAATATCAAGCACGTGGTCATAATGTTATGCCTGATCGGTGTATATATAAACCCATGCATGTAATAACATAATATTTATATTTGCAGAGATTCTACAGATGAGATCGTTATTGAGTATTTCAGAATAATTCAGTGAAGCTCTTTAAAGTGTTCTGTTGAAGAAAAAGCATGAAAAGGCAGATGTGTGACTTCAGTGTGATGATAACGAAAACTGCGGCGCTTTTAAATCTTGCATTTATTCATAACGACAACAGACTCGTCGCATCACTCAGTGCTAATGACCGCAGCAGGCTGAGACATCGAGAGGAAAAAACTGAAAGTAGGAATAAAAATAATAAAAATATAGAGAAGAGTCTGATGTTTCTGTCTTTCTGGAGTGAAGGACTGAGATGTCATAAAATTCAAATAAAACAATTTAGTTTTTTATCCATTGTTTAGTATTTTTTATTCTTTATCATTGTTAAACATTTTTGTATATATTATAATTATTATTCATTTTATATTTATGGTTAAAAGTATATATAATTATCACAATTATTAATGAAACTTTCCGACCAGATGATGATACTGTGACCGTCCGGCCTCTGAAGCTCTCGTCCCCCACAAGCACCATCGTCCGAATCCTGGACTTCCTCTATCCTCTATCATTGGTCACTTCCTGTGTTCTTTTTTTTTAGCCTTTGATCTGACCGAGAGAATAAAGTGAGAGGATGACATCAGATCAGATCACCTCAGATGTTCTTACACTCAGACGGGAAGCGTGTTTCACTGAACTTCCTGTCGCATCAATCTAATCAATTCATTTATTGATTAATTATAGATGTATATTTACAGCAATTCCCATTTTTTCCTCTTTGCTTAACGAGGCCCTGAGCAGCACGGTGTGTCCATGTCCTGTCCTGTGTGTGTGTGTGTGTGTGTGTGTGTGTGTAGTTCCTGCAGTGAGGCAGTAGGGGGCACAGTGAGCTCCGGTCACTGCAGTGTGTTCTGCGGATGTCCTCCAGAGGGACAGTGAGGCTGATGATAATGCAGCAGTGATGTAAGCAGGTCAGAGCGGTCACTGCTGTGTCTTGAACACTTTCTTCTTCTTCTTTTGATGTTTTCTCTCGAACACATAACCAGTTTGTGTCTCTCTAACAATGAATGAATGAATTAATACTTAAAGCTGAATTATTTGTTCCTCAGGGTGGATGCAGGTAGGGGGTGTGGCCTAAGTTCATTTTGAAGGCAGGGGCGTGTCTGAAAAATGATTTAGACGATTTAATTTGTATGTAATATATTATTATTTTTTTACACACACTAACTGACACATAAATCTGGTGGCTGTAGTTGTCTGTTACTCGTTAGCTGCGTTAACTCAGTGAAGTGAATAAGTAAAACGTCACACACACAAAATCTCTTTCAGTTTTTTTTACTTTATCAATAACGACATTTAACTGGAATCTGTGGAAGCTTTGGTTTATTTCTGATCATGAAGAACAATGAGAGTGTAACGCTGTGTGTGTGTGTGTGTGTTGTGGTGTTTGTGTGTGTGTTGTGGTGTTTGTGATGAAGCAGGAATTAGTGTTAAATCTACTGGAAGATTTTCATAAAGCTCTGCTGCATTACTCTCATCCTGTAAACAAGCCCAACCCACTGCACCATGAGCAGCACAGCATTGTGGGTAATGTAGGAAACTTCTCATCCTCTTCATGTTCAAACTCCCTCCTTATCCTCTTCATACCCCAAAACTTACTCCTCATCCTCTTCATCCTCAAAATTCACTCCTCATCCTCTTCATCCTCAACTCACTCCTCATCTTCTTCAACCTCAGAACTCACTCCGCATCCCCTTCATCATCAAAACTCACTCTTCATCCTCACTCCTCATCCTCTTCATCCTCAAACTCCCTCCTTATCCTCTTCATCCTGAAAACTTACTCTTCATCCTCAAAACTCACTCCTCATCCTCTTCATCCTCAAACTCACTCCTCATCCTCTTCATCCTGAAAACTTACTCTTCATCCTCAAAACTCACTCCTCATCCTCTTCATCCTCAAAACTCACTCCTCATCTTCTTCAACCTCAAAACTCACTCTCTTTCACATTTCTGAGGTAATACGCTCTTTATACAGACTCTCTGAGGCACCTGTAAACACTTATAAAGCGAAACAGTGGCACAGGGAGAGATGTCACACGCAGCACATCGTACCGCACCTCTTCCTTCAGTAACGATGACATCATCATACAGAAGATGCAGGAAGCCCCTCCTTTCTGACCATGCTAGCCAATCAGCAGCTGTCAGCAAATCATTTGCAAGTTCAGTAGTGATGGTGTTGCCTGGCAACCGGGAATTCAGCATGTCTGAGAGCCGGGCTTTCGGCTGCAGAGGATCTGAGAATCACTCACGATCCATGAGACGCTTCACTGCAGCGTGACGAGGAGGAGGAGGAGGAGGAGGAGGAGGAGGAGGTCTCCTGTACGCTGGTGATGACCTTCTGCAGATGTTCACCACCTGAGGGACAGGAGTGGCTCACACACACACACACGTGCAGCTTGTATTTCTATATCTGATGGATGAAGCTCTTCCCTGAATCCAGGAACAGATACATCTCAGTCGACCCGGAATTCCACGATACAAAGGCTCAGGAAACCTGGTAGCCGTTTCTCTCCACACAGCTCAGAGGAACTTGCTCTCCATCCCCTGCTCACTGAGGAGGACTGTCTTCAGGATGGAGCTGTTCAGAGAGGCGCCGTCATGGCCGCACGGCCCAGCAGGCACTCAGTATAACCGCTAGGCGTGCTCTCAGGGGTACCATGGATTCATGGGCCGTGTTTGGGTGCAGATGATGATGATGATGATGATGATGGAGGAGGATATTTCTCATTTCACCACCTGACCTCGAGACGACAGATTCCTGACGATGTCACGGTTCAAAGCTCTGTGCTTGGATTATTGGCAGTTTCTGTGTCTGCAGCCTCCGAGTGTTTTTTTTAAAAGGTAAGTGAAGCAGCGAGCTGAATTTATTTTTAGAGCCGAGCTTCACTTCAGGACCGAAACTCATTTAACCCCCTGCATCTTCACCTCCAGAGTCTACAGGAAACCAGGCTTCTGTGTGAAGCTCTCAATTACAATTCATTAGAACTGCACAGATTTTATTCTTTTGCATTTTTTACATTCATTTATATTGTGTTATTTCTAAATAAATAAATTGTATTACATTTAATTTCATGTTTTTAGATTGATCTTTCAGGCTCCGTCTGTCGTCTTGGATTTTAAGCTCATTTAAACACTTTGTTCTGCAAAAAACAAAGAAATAAATAGTATATTATTATATATTTTGTATATTATCAGTGAAGTACAGAAGAAAAATCCCTCTTATTTTCTTTAATCTCATATACGTTTTGACAAATCTTATTCTTTTTATTAACAGATTTAAATATCACGTCCACTATTTCCACAGTTGAAAAGGAAAAGCTGTAAAAGTTAAATCTATTTTATTAAATACATAAAAAATTAATTAAATATGGACGTATTTTTTTTATAACGTCATGCAAACTGGTGTAAATTTGTTCAAACTTGAAACAGCCATGAAAGTACAGCGGGCCTGAAACAGAACCCTGTGGGACGCCATACAGTAGAGTAGTGAAAACACCTGATGACGCACCTCCGTTTCAGTGCGTTAGAAAGATAGACCTCATCACTGATTATCTGGGCTCGATTAATGGGATCTGGGATTGATTAATTATCCTGCGTTGGATTTCTATATACAGCATATAAATACCTGCGACTCGTCGTTACTCAGAGTGAGGATCTAATCGTCTCTGCTGGCTGCTGGACCATGTTGCTCTTATAATTCATCTAATTTTAGTGCCATGAAAAGACACAATAGTGTTACAGCATGTCCACACACACACACACACACACACACACACACACACACCTAAAATATCTGGATACAATTAGACTAAATAGTTAAATATATACAGCTCCACTGTAAGTATTTTAGTAGGTTTTAACAAAGGAATAAAGCACTTGTGTGGACATGCTGTTACAGTAAAACACGTCCTCGAGGGCTTTATTCCTCTTACACTGCAATTTACAATTACAATTTACAATGATTTAAGAGTTTCCCACTTTATCTGGGAATAGTTACGGAGGATGTTTTCCCCGTTCTCAGCTTTCTCTCACCAGCATCTCTTTATTCTTCTATCTTTAATCACAGTTAATCTGCTGGACACATCCCCTGTGAAGGAGCTGTTGCTATGGAAACGATAAGGTGTCAGTGTAGTAGGCGAGTGCATTAATATAAAGCTGCTGCGCTAGAGTCGGAGCTGCCGTTAGAGAGAATTAATCAACACCTGATCCACCAATCAGAGTGCAGGACTCTCTGTATGTGAAACTAAAATGAAAACATCTGTGTATAAAGGAGGTTCTTGGACGCTTAGCAGGTTGTGAGCGGTAGAATGTTCTTATCTTAGCAGGGTTTTGAGGCAGTGTGAAGTCTGAAAGGTCTCATTATGCTGCAGAGAAATGGCTTAGACACTTTAATCGTAACTGCTGTTCTGCGCTTGGAGATCTCCAACAACACGCCCGTGCCTCGTTTCTCTGTGTGCTTGTGTTCTGCTTGAATTTAACCCTAGACTCATTCTAACCCCTGAACATCTGGAGCTGGGTGTGCAGATCCTTCTCTGAGGGCGAGGGCATGTTTGGATGTGCGCCCAGTTCCAGTTGTTGTTGGAACATGCAGGTTGTTTCCATGAGGGCCAGTGTGAGGAAAAAAGGGTGGAAGAAGGAATATCAGATCTCGGATCTCTTCTTTTCTTGTTGTCCTTCTTACCTTAAAGTAAAGCCGGATTTAAACATGGGCTAGAGACGAAGAGGAAGAAGTCTGCAGAGTAAAATTTCATTTTCTGTCTGAAGCGATGATGAAATCTGCGGAAAGCGGCGAGAAAGAGGAAGCGGTTTCTTAGTCTAGTGCTTTGTTCTCAGAAAAATGCTACCTGTGTGTCAGATTTAGATCTTCTCCTTTTAGAAGACGTCGTGTTTTTTTTTTTTTTCTCCTCCGTGGAGAATGTCTCGCGTCCTGGTGAGCGACGTTACGGCTGTATGGAGTGGCATGTGGAAGCACTGCATCTCTGTCAGGACTAAAAGGTAGGAGCTCATGCCGTCTGCGTGTCAGAAACCCGTTTCAGAAAGAAAAAACTCTCACGAGTCTGTGTTGTGTGTTTATATTTTCTATAGCGTGTTGTTATGCTCCAGGTCAGAGGCAACGTTTAATCATGATGCTGTTTTATTTTTGAATCAGTATCAAGTTGTGACAACGCTAGTGTCCTACCCTGTCGTGTTACCATAGCAACTGCAAAGAAGTGATCTAAAAATGTGGAAAAACTCCAGTTTTACCTTCTGACTGTTACTCAGCGCTGACACTGGAGACTCCTTCCACACATCATACACTTCAGAAAACTTCCAAATCCTTCTGACCAATCAGAGTGCAGTATGTAAAATCCTTCTGACCAATCAGAGTGCAGTATGTAAAATCCTTCTGACCAATCAGAGTGCAGTATGTAAAATCCTTCTGACCAATCAGAGTGCAGTATGTAAAATCCTTCTGACCAATCAGAGTGCAGTATGTAAAATCCTTCTGACCAATCAGAGTGCAGTATGTAACAGTGCTGTGTTTATAGCTTTATGATAAATGATGAAGAGGTGAAGCAGATGCTACCACCACCACGCTTCACAGTGCAGATGATGTTGAGAGATCTTCCATGAGATTTCAGACATCTGCATTTGTCAGATCATGAGGACGATGATGTGTCAATCAAATAAACTCCGCCCCTTATTCTCCATCATTTTTTTTGGAAGGTATGCCCCAGTAATGAAATGTTTATTTTGTGCTTAGTGTAAGAGACGATTCTGTTTTTTATTTAATGAATAAAGCTGTAAGTGAGTGAACTGTCATCTTAATTATGTGTTGCTTTGAAAGCGGTTCTTCCTCATGATCTTTACTACAGAGATGAAAACTCTCTGAACTTCTGAAACTCTTTCTGTTAAAGACTCATCATGTGCTTCTGCACTGCACTGCATGATAACTGTCCTGCTTTAGAGGATCTGATGCATTCGTTTAAGCCGTCACGTAGCGTGCTGTGGCTCTGAGAGCTCCAGAAACCCGGTGTGATCTGATCTGGTCTGACGCAGGAGAGAGAATAATTTATTTACGCTGTGTGTGTCCGGGGTTTAGTGTTCTCCTCAGAGATTCAGAGCTTGGTAAAAAACAGCTCAGCTTTGAGGAGCATCGGACTTTATTTTTTTATATGGTTTTAATATCAGTTCATCCTCATGTGTGTGAAGTTTTAAAGGGAATGTGAGTGTACGTGGTGAAGTGTTTGGTATCAGGTGTTTGGTAACTTCATCTCTGACTCCAAGGCCAACCTTTGGTGAGTTATATTTCACATCACTGTGTGTGTGTGTGTGTGTGTGTGTGTGTGTGTGTGTGTGTGTGTGTGTGTGTGTGTGTGAGTGATAGTGCACCTAACAGGAATCAGGAAGTAAAGTGGCTTTTTAGATGAAATCACATTATAGTCTAATATATAGATTCAGGTGAGTTAGATGAAAGACTCAACTATAGTTTGATTTCTATAACAATTTACATAATAAAAGCAGCTTTATACTAGTCCAGAGATGGATTTTACTATTTTAGATGTTTTAAAACTATAAATGATTCATTTATACTCAATATCTTTGCATGGATGTCTCATCATTTAACTCTATTCAGTTTAATGATTCATTCAGGTAAATGATTCATTCAGTTTTGTTCACTAAGTCGAACTGTATGAGTTGTGGATTTGTCGCTGTTTTGTGTTATCTTATTTTGTGTGTGTGTGTGTGTGTGTGTGTGTGTGTGTGTGTTTGTGTGTAAAATTTATTTTTTATACCCAGTTCAGCACACACTCTTGCACACACTGGACCAAATGACTCACTAAACGAGAGAAGTGCGACTCCTGAATCGTGGTCTGAATAACAAAAACCTGTACAAAATCTCATGAGAGAGAGGGAGAGAGAGAGGAAGAGGTTGTCATGGATGCCTCGAAATTGTGGAAATTTGAAACAGCAAATTAATGATTCATTTGTTTGTTGAGTGACTCATTCAGAAAGACTGAATCAAACTGAATTCACTTCACAGATCTTCTGCTGTAAAGTTTTAGAGTTACAGTGTGATTAGAGTTACAGTGCGATTAGAGCTACAGTATGATTAGAGTTACAGTGTGATTAGAGTTACAGTGCGATTAGAGTTACAGTGCGATTAGAGTTACAGTGTGATTAGAGTTACAGTGTGATTAGAGTTACAGTGCGATTAGAGTTACAGTACGATTAGAGTTACAGTGTGATTAGAGTTACAGTGTGATTAGAGTTACAGTGTGATTAGAGTTACAGTACGATTAGAGTTACAGTGCGATTAGAGTTACAGTGTGATTAGAGTTACAGTGTGATTAGAGTTACAGTACGATTAGAGTTACAGTGCGATTAGAGTTACAGTACGATTAGAGTTACAGTGTGATTAGAGTTACAGTGCGATTAGAGTTACAGTGTGATTAGAGTTACAGTGTGATTAGAGTTACAGTGTGATTAGAGTTACAGTACGATTAGAGTTACAGTGCGATTAGAGTTACAGTGTGATTAGAGTTACAGTGTGATTAGAGTTACAGTACGATTAGTTACAGTGCGATTAGAGTTACAGTACGATTAGAGTTACAGTGTGATTAGAGTTACAGTGTGATTAGAGTTACAGTGTGATTAGAGTTACAGTACGATTAGTTACAGTGCGATTAGAGTTACAGTACGATTAGAGTTACAGTACGATTAGAGTTACAGTGTGATTAGAGTTACAGTGTGATTAGAGTTACAGTGTGATTAGAGTTACAGTACGATTAGTTACAGTGCGATTAGAGTTACAGTACGATTAGAGTTACAGTGTGATTAGAGTTACAGTGTGATTAGAGTTACAGTGTGATTAGAGTTACAGTGTGATTAGAGTTACAGTACGATTAGAGTTACAGTGCGATTAGAGTTACAGTACGATTAGAGTTACAGTGTGATTAGAGTTACAGTGTGATTAGAGTTACAGTGTGATTAGAGTTACAGTGTGATTAGAGTTACAGTACGATTAGAGTTACAGTGCGATTAGAGTTACAGTACGATTAGAGTTACAGTGTGATTAGAGTTACAGTGCGATTAGAGTTACAGTATGATTAGAGTTACAGTGCGATTAGAGTTACAGTGCGATTAGAGTTACAGTGCGATTAGAGTTACAGTGCGATTAGAGTTACAGTGTGATTAGAGTTAGAGATCTGTCCGAGGTTCTGTCCGAGGTTCTGCTCAGTGTGATATCTGGCTGCAGGACTGTGGGGTGTTCTTCTTGTCTTTCTTTCACTTTTGTTTTCTTCATCTTTCTCTTAACACCTCTTTTCTTTCACACACTCGATCGTTCCTTCTTCTTCCCTTTTTCATTTCCTTATTTCTGAATCTTTTCACTGCTGCTCAGATCAGGTTCAGCTCCTGTGAGTACAGTGAGATTCTGTCAGAACAATGCAAATACACTACATGGTCAAAAGTATGTGGACACCTGACCATCACGTCTCAGTCCAGATTTATTTGCTTTAATATTCTCCAGTCTTCTGGAAGGTTCTCCACTAGATGTTGGAGTGTGTCTGTGGGGATTAGTGATCATTCAACTACAGGAGCATTAGTGAGATCAGACTCTGGTGTTGTGAGAGTGAGGAGGTCTGGGGGTCAGTGGGTGGTCAGTGGGGTTGAGTCAGAGTCAGGGCTCTGTGCAGGACACTCCAGTTCGTCAGCTGTTCTGTGCACAGGGACATGGTCATGCTGGAGCATGGTGTGGACTCCAGTCAAAGTCTGACCATTTCAGTGTCCAGTTTGTTTCTCAGCACTGTTTTACAGTTCCAACCGGGATAAAGCTCTTACTGAGGAGCATTGCAATGAAATATCTACTGGCTGCTGAAAGATCTCTCTCTCTCTATCTCTCTCTGTCTCTCTCTTTGGTGATGGTGATGGTGGTGGTGGTGATGATGTTGATGATGGTAGTGATAATGATGGTGGTGGTGATGATGATGGTGGTGGTGGTGGTGATGATTGTGGTGGTGGTGATGATGTTGATGGTGATGGTGGTGGTGGTGATGATGGTGGTGGTGGTGATGATGTTGATGATGTCAGTGATGATGATGGTGGTGGTAGTGATGATGATGGTGGTGATGGTGATGGTGGTGGTGGTGGTGATGTTGATGGTGGTGGTGATGGTGATGTTGATGATGGTAGTGATGATGATGGTGGTGGTAGTGATGATGATGGTGGTGATGGTGGTGGTGGTGGTGGTGATGATGTTGATGGTGGTGGTGTTGGTGGTGGTGATGTTGATGATGTCAGTGATGATGATGGTGGTGGTAGTGATGATGATGGTGGTGATGGTGATGGTGGTGGTGGTGGTGATGTTGATGGTGGTGGTGATGGTGATGTTGATGATGGTAGTGATGATGATGGTGGTGGTAGTGATGATGATGGTGGTGATGGTGGTGGTGGTGGTGGTGATGATGTTGATGGTGGTGGTGATGGTGGTGGTGTTGGTGGTGGTGATGTTGATGATGGTAGTGATGATGATGGTGGTGGTAGTGATGGTGATGGTGGTGGTGGTGGTGATGGTGGTGATGATGTTGATGGTGGTGGTGATTTTGGTGGTGGTGGTGGTGGTGATGTTGATGATGGTAGTGATGATGATGGTGGTGGTAGTGATGATGATGGTGGTGATGGTGGTGGTGGTAGTGATGATGATGATGTTGATGGTGGTGGTGATGGTGGTGGTGGTGGTGATGTTGATGATGGTAGTGATAATGATGGTGGTGGTAGTGATGATGATGGTGGTGATGGTGATGGTGGTGGTGGTGGTGATGTTGATGATGGTAGTGATGATGATGGTGGTGGTAGTGATGATGATGGTGGTGATGGTGATGGTGGTGGTGATGATGTTGATGATGGTAGTGACGATGATGATGGTGGTGATGGTGGTGGTGATGTTGATGATGGTGATGATGGTGGTGATGGTGATGGTGGTGGTGGTGGTGGTGGTGATGTTGATGATGGTAGTGATGATGGTGGTGGTAGTGATGATGATGGTGGTGATGGTGATGGTGGTGGTGGTGATGTTGATGATGGTAGTGATGATGATGATGGTGGTGATGGTGGTGGTGATGTTGATGATGGTAGTGATGATGATGATGGTGGTGATGGTGGTGGTGGTGGTGGTGGTGATGATGATGATGGTAGTGATGATGGTGGTGGTGGTGCTGGTGATGAAGATGATGATGATTATGGTGATGATGATGATCTGGTGATGATGAAGAAGAAGAAAAATTTGGTACAGCTTTATAGACATTTCTGTGTTTGTGATCATTTGCATTTGCACAACTCTAAAACTTTTAGAAACTTCCATAAACAGTTAGAAACAGTTGTTGCCTCTCCTTTTTTCCTCTCTCATTTTTTCACATGTCCAAGGAGACATTAAGACATTTTTATTCAGGACGGGACAGACAGACAGACAGACAGATAGATAGATAGATAGACAGATAGAATCATAAGCATGAAAGAAAGAATGTAAGGTGTGTTATTTTATTCCCTGAGGAATGAAAATCACATTACATGACTTGACTTGCCTTTGTGCTTCCCGTGATCTAAACAAACACACACACACACACACACACACACACACACACACACACAGAGCTAATAGTAAACTCCTAGTTAATGATTGTTTCTGAGCAGCTGCACTGTAATCTCTCACAGCTTGTTAATATTAAGAATAATTAAACAGAGAGAAGCAGCAGGAGCTCAAGTGAGAGTGAAAACACACACTGACCACCTGCTGAACAACAACTACACACACACTGACCACCTGCTGAACAACAACTACACACACACTGACCACCTACTGAACAACAACTACACACACACTGACCACCTGCTGAACAACAACTACACACACACTGACCACCTGTGAACAACAACTACACACACACTGACCACCTGCTGAACAACAACTATACACACACTGACCACCTACTGAACAACAACTACACACACACTGACCACCTGTTGAACAACAACTACACACACACTGACCACCTGCTGAACAACAACTACACACACACTGACCACCTGCTGAACAACAACTACACACACACTGACCACCTACTGAACAACAACTACACACACACTGACCACCTGCTGAACAACAACTACACACACACTGACCACCTGTTGAACAACAACTACACACACACTGACCACCTGCTGAACAACAACTATACACACACTGACCACCTACTGAACAACAACTACACACACACTGACCACCTGCTGAACAACAACTACACACACACTGACCACCTGTTGAACAACAACTACACACACACTGACCACCTGCTGAACAACAACTATACACACACTGACCACCTACTGAACAACAACTACACACACACTGACCACCTGTTGAACAACAACTACACACACACTGACCACCTGCTGAACAACAACTATACACACACTGACCACCTACTGAACAACAACTACACACACACTGACCACCTACTGAACAACAACTACACACACACTGACCACCTGCTGAACAACAACTATACACACACTGACCACCTACTGAACAACAACTACACACACACTGACCACCTGCTGAACAACAACTACACACACACTGACCACCTGTTGAACAACAACTACACACACACTGACCACCTACTGAACAACAACTACACACACACTGACCACCTGTTGAACAACAACTACACACACACTGACCACCTGTTGAACAACAACTACACACACACTGACCACCTGCTGAACAACTATACACATACTGACCACCTACTGAACAACAACTACACACACACTGACCACCTGCTGAACAACAACTACACACACACTGACCACCTGTTGAACAACAACTACACACCACTGACCACCTGCTGAACAACAACTATACACACACTGACCACCTACTGAACAACAACTACACACACACTGACCACCTGCTGAACAACAACTACACACACACTGACCACCTGCTGAACAACAACTACACACACACTGACCACCTGCTGAACAACAACTATACCACACTGACCACCTACTGAACAACAACTACACACCACTGACCACCTGCTGAACAACAACTACACACACACTGACCACCTGCTGAACAACAACTACACACACACTGACCACCTGCTGAACAACAACTACACACACACTGACCACCTGCTGAACAACAACTACACACACACTGACCACCTACTGAACAACAACTACACACACACTGACCACCTGCTGAACAACAACTACACACACACTGACCACCTGTTGAACAACAACTACACACACACTGACCACCTGCTGAACAACAACTATACACACACTGACCACCTACTGAACAACAACTACACACACACTGACCACCTGTTGAACAACAACTACACACACACTGACCACCTGCTGAACAACAACTATACACACACTGACCACCTACTGAACAACAATACACACCACTGACCCTACTGAACAACAACTACACACACACTGACCACCTACTGAACAACAACTACACACACACTGACCACCTGTTGAACAACAACTACACACACACTGACCACCTGCTGAACAACAACTACACACACACTGACCACCTACTGAACAACAACTACACACACACTGACCACCTGCTGAACAACAACTACACACACACTGACCACCTGTTGAACAACAACTACACACACACTGACCACCTGTTGAACAACAACTACACACACACTGACCACCTGTTGAACAACAACTACACACACACTGACCACCTGTTGAACAACAACTACACACACACTGACCACCTGCTGAACAACAACTATACACATACTGACCACCTACTGAACAACAACTACACACACACTGACCACCTGCTGAACAACAACTACACACACACTGACCACCTGTTGAACAACAACTACACACACACTGACCACCTGCTGAACAACAACTATACACACACTGACCACCTACTGAACAACAACTACACACACACTGACCACCTGCTGAACAACAACTACACACACACTGACCACCTGCTGAACAACAACTATACACACACTGACCACCTACTGAACAACAACTACACACACACTGACCACCTGTTGAACAACAACTACGCACACACTGACCACCTGCTGAACAACAACTATACACACACTGACCACCTACTGAACAACAACTACACACACACTGACCACCTGCTGAACAACAACTACACACACACTGACCATCTGCTGAACAACAACTACACACACACTGACCACCTGTTGAACAACAACTACACACACACTGACCACCTGCTGAACAACAACTACACACTCCTGCTATACACATCATCTGCTGAGTTCTGGACACTGACCAGAAGGTGTTGTCACTGTGCTCAGGACGTCCACCCCGGTGTCCTGTAGTGATGATTAACATTCTGCTTTGTTGGTTGTTGATGGTGTTTGTGTAGTGAGTAACATTCTTTTCTGTGTTTGGAGCTACAGTCTGCTCCTCTGTTTACAATGTGTATGTGTTGAGGGTCACCTGTTTACCTGCCCTTCATCCAGGACTTTTACTATACTCTCACAAATATCTGTGTGTGTGTGTGTGTGTGTGTGTGTGTGTGTGTGTGTGTGTGTGTACACCGATCAGCTATAACACTGTGAGCAGTGCCAGGTGAAGTGAATAAGACTGAGTATCTCCTCATCATGGCACCTGTTAGTGGGTGGGATATATTCGGCAGCAAGTGAACATTTTGTCCTCAAAGTTGATGTGTTAGAAGCAGGAAAAATGGACAAGCGTAAGGATTTGAGCGAGTTTGACGAAGGGCCAAATTGTGATGGCTAGACCACTGGATCAGAACATCTCCAAAACTGCAGCTCTTGTGGGGTGTTCCCGGTCTGCAGTGGTCAGTATCTATCAAAAGTGGTCCAAGGAAGGAACAGTGGTGACCCGGAGACAGGGTCATGGGCGGCCGAGGGTCATTGATGCACGTGGGGAGAGAAGGCTGGCCCGTGTGGTCCGATCCAACAGACGAGCTACTGTTGCTCAGATTGCTGAAGAAGTTAATGCTGGTTCTGATAGAAAGGTGTCAGAATACACAGTGCATCACAGTGTGTTGAGTATGTGGCCGCATAGCCGCAGACCGGTCAGGGTGTCCGTGCTGACCCCTGTGCACCGCCGGCAGCACCAACAATGGGCACATGAGCATCAGAACTGGACCACAGAGCAATAGAAGAAGGTGGCCTGGTCTGATGAATCGGGTTTTCTTTTACATCACGTGGATGGCCGGGTGTGTGTGCGTCTCTTACCTGGGGAACACATGGCACCAGGATGCACTATGGGAAGAAGGCGAGCCGGCGGAGGCAGTGTCCTGCTTTGGTCAGTGTTCTGCTGGGAAACCTTGGGTCCTGCCGTCCATGTGGATGTTACTGTGACACGCAGCACCTACCTAAGCATTGTTGCAGACCATGTACACCCTTTCATGGAAACACTTCCCTGATGGCTGTGAGATCTTTCAGCAGGATAATGCACCAGAAATGCTTCAGGAATGGTTTGATGACCACAACAACCAGTTTGAGGTGTTGACTCCGCCTCCAAATTCCCCAGATCTCAATCCAATCCAGTATCTGTGTGATGTGCTGGACAAACAAGTCCGGTCCATGGAGGCCGACCTCACAACTTACAGGACTTAAAGGATCTCCTGCTAACATCTTGGTGCCAGATCCCACAGCACTCCTTCAGGAATCTAGTGGAGTCCATGCCTTCAACGGGTCAGGGCTGTTTTGGCAGCAAAAGGGGGACTGACACAATATTAGGCAGGTGGTCATAATGTTTTGGCTGATCAGTGTATGTGATTATGACACTGGACTCACCTGAGTTTTCCCAGAATTCCCTTCTTCTTAAACCCCGGTGATGATGTCCCCAGTGTGGAGAGAATTAAAGTGTGTTTTATTGGACAGGAAAGAAATACTGAGCAGATGTAGCAGGAAAAAGAACTTCAGTAGACTGAAGAAATAAAACTTATAGAATGTGTTGGGAATGGAGTGTGTTTTGAATGAATAAATACCTGCAGTTAATATCGTCAGATAAAGCTGATTAAAGATAGAGATGTACAACAGTGTGGGTTTTTTATGTATTGTTTTTGTCTGTTTTTAGTTGCTTCTTCTCAGTGATGGTGTGATGCTCTTCCTCCCTCTAGTGGAGAGAACATGAGACTCTGTGCCTTTAAATACTGTTTACTCTGATTAAGTCTTCCTCCTCTTCGGCTTAGTGAGTGTGGTGTGTGGAGGACATGTGGTTCTGATCCATAACGCTGTGGTGCTGTAAAGGACTTTAACTTTACAGCGAGAGAGAGAGAGAGAGAGAGAGAGAGAGACAGATATATATATATATATATAGAGAGAGAGAGAGAGAGAGAGATTGAGAGAGAGCTGGTGTTATTGATTCTATTGTAACGGCTAACACACAGAGATGTGTACAACTGATAATGAATTTGTTCTGGTGAAGGAGGAATCTCTCACACACACACACACACACACACCTGAAGTGCTGCAGTAATCAGAGTCCTGCTCCTCTTCCAGGAGCTCCAGGAGCTTCCACAACTTCCAGAAGTTTCCTGTCTGTGATTAGACGCTTAAACACTCCTGTCACATGGACGTGATGTCCAGCTGCTTAACACCTAGAGGAACATGTAGAGGAACTTCCTCCACTTTGATCTCAGACCTGCTGCTGATAGCGGAGGAGTTTGTGCCTGTCATTCTCGGGTCACGGGGAGCCTGTGCCTCAGTCGTCCTCGGGCATCAAGGCAGGATACACCCTGGACAGAGTGCCAACCCATCGCAGGACACACACGACAATTTAGAGATGGCAGTCAACCTACAACGCATGTCTTTGGACCAGGGGAGGAAACCGGAGTACCCGGAGGAAACCCCCGAGGCACGGGGAGAACATGCAAACTCCACACACACATGGCGGAGGTGGGAATTGAACCCTTTGGGAACATCAGCGACTTATGTGAAGTTTGTTCTCTCTCTTCTCTTTTTTCTTTTATATATTTGCATCCCAGTTTTTTAATTGTCTTTAAATATTCTTTATTTATTCCTGTATTGATTAATTTATAGGGGGCACGGTGGCTCACACCCTGGAGGTGTGAGGCAAATGTGCTAACCACTAAGCCACCGTGCCCCCTATAAATTAATCAATACAGGAATAAATAAAGAATATTTAAAGACAATTAAAAAACTGGGATGCAAATATATAAAAGAAAAAAGAGAAGAGAGAGAACAAACTTCACATAAGTCGCTGATGTTCCCAAAGTGATAAAGCGAACAATCTCAGATAGAAATCTTTGTTTTTGTCGTTTATTTGGTGTTAGCAGTGTGATGATGTCATCACCCTCACCATCGCAGAGCTCACACATGAAGGGGATTTTGGTCTTCTTTCATCTCAGCTCTTTACAGGAAACTGAATCATTTTAGTGCATTTACAGCCTGGAGTGAATCATGAGTCAGTGATTCAGTGAGTTAAAGAGATTCAGTGTGAGTCATTCTCAAACCGTGAAGTGAGTAAAAGCCGTGGAAATGTTAGTGGTTATAGTGTTGTAATACTGCAGCTCTGTGTGTGTGTGTGTGTGTGTGTGTGTGTGTGTGTGGTTTACTGGAAAAGCTCACATCCTGCTTGTGATGTTTATGAATTCTGCGTTCTTCCCCCGAGGTTCTGTGTTTTTATCAGAGATCCTACACTGGATAAAGTTCCTGGGAGGGGTTCAACCTGAAAAAACACCTGATTTCTCATCCTTTAAATAACAACCCACACGTTACATCATCACATCGTCACGTGCATCACGTGTTTCAGAGCTTTATGTTTGCTCGGACTGTATTTAAGGTTTATATGAAATACAGTCAGCTGTAGAGACATAAATAACACACTTTAATTGCTGTTAGGAGAAACATCTGGTCCGCTGATGAACATCTGCTCTCTCACGTTACCTTCTTAAAGCTCCTTGGTCCTGAACATGCTGCCATGGCGAGTGCTGACACCGGAGACTCCTTCCGTAAAGTATAAATAAACACCTTCTAATAAAAAACATCACCACGTCAGTGATAACATGTACAGCTCCTGACCGATCAGATGGCGGTCACCTGGGCCACTGTGAGGTTATTGGGTGGAGCAGTGACAGCAGCATGGCTTCACTCATCCTTCAGGAAATAAAGCAGAAAAACATCAACGTCAGTGCAGGATGTCCTTCCAGCATGTTTATAAAGCTGATGCTGCAGATTTTTTGTCCTGGGATGAGCAGCATTTGTGTGTGTGTGTGTGTGTGTGTGTGTGTGTGTGTGAAAGAAAAGAGGCAACGTGTGCAGGATCAGGAGCAATTAGGAGGAAGTCTGGGTCATGGTGTTTACGAGCTGAGTCGCCTCCTGACTGATGGATAACAGTGTGGGGGAAAGTCACACAAATTCCTACATCACTTTCATGTGGACATGTAGCGTCACGTAAAGTGTGTGTGTGGAGGAATCAGACAGAGGACAAATCAGACGGAGCGGAAAAGCTAGGTATAGCGTATAGGTATAATGGAATTCTTCCCTCTGATTGGACGAGACATCTGTCACTCAGGATGTACAGGAAGTAGGAAATTGTGTATCTAACTGTATTTCTTGTACATGTGTGGAGTTCTGCCTTCACTTTAAAGCAGTTTTAAATCTTTTAAAGAAAATAACAAACATATATATAATTAAGAAAATATATTGTTTGTAAAATCCTGCAATGCAACTAAATGTTATTTTATAATAGAAATAAAACATTTATTTACAATTACACATTTATTTTGGCAAAAGTCAGTGCAGTGTGATCAGTGGGAAGGCAGATGGTGTTGCGTTCACTTTCCCATGTGTGTGTGTGTGTGTGTGTGTGTGTGTGTGTGTGCATTTTGGATTGCTGTGTCATGTGTTCCCGCTGTGCTGTGTTTATTTTTTCTCTCTCTACACACACAGAGCTGTAGATTTGTGTAGCGTTGTGGTTGAGTAACTGACTCGTGACTCATCTTCTGTTAGCTCTCGACACATAAACACTGCAGTGTAAAGACTGAACACTTCTTTATTTCCTTCTGAGAAGGACAACATTGTAGTTTTGGGTCTCTGTCAGTTCTTGGCCTGAGTCAAGCTGATGTCCTTCAGACTTTGAAGCTTTTGATGCTTTATTATAAAAACAAAAAAAAGATTTCTGTTTATGTCAGACATTTTGTGTTTGTTCAGAGAAGGCGCTGACCCTCAGTGACCCGCTGAACTCTGCTCTGACCTCAACCCCGACTCAGAAACATGATCTGTGACACCAGTATGAAGTAGCACTCAGAGTCAAACGGAAAGGACATTAACTCACACTGTAACACTACCAGAGCGACTCTGTTCACAGATATGAGTCAGGTTCACTGAGAATCATGTAAATGAATCAAATTTTAATCACTGAAATGAATCGAAAATGAATCACTCATATGAAGTGAACTTGAATCAGGTGGGTCAAATTTGATTCACTCATTTAGCTAAAATTTGAATCAACAGATGTGAATCACACATATGAATCAAATTTGAATCTCACATAAATGAAACTTTAACTTATTAAATTTATTTAAATAAAATTTTATTTTATTAATATGGATCACGTTTGACCCGAGTGTAGATCGGATAAGCGGTACACAATGAATGAATGAATGAATGAATGAATGAATGAATGAATGAATATGGATCTCTTAGATGAATCAGATTGTTTATTAAATACTATTACTACTGGTTTGTGGTGATGATTCAGTGATTAGTCAGGATGTCCAGTGAGCTTTTGTGGTCACTTTGAGCTTGATCTACAAAAAAAGGTTTAATCCTGAGTTAAAATAGTATGAGTTTACACAAGTGTGTGAATATTTTTACATATTAGTTTTACTCAGAGTAAATGGAGTAAAATTTTGAAAAACAATATTTCTGTATTTTTCCAAGTCCAGTTTGTTGTGTGCATGCGATCAGTCCGGCGTTGCCTGAAGCGGCTGTAGACGCAGACGTTCTTCTGGACTGGAAGAAATTGTGAACAGGATTGTGAGCTTTCCTGATCTTTGATCTTAAAGGTCCCTGTAGGCTCCACATCTGTTCCAGCTTTTCCTCCAGCATCGGAGACTTGACTCATCCTCTAATAACTGTCACTTCCTGTTTATTTGTGTGAGTCTGAGGTGGACTTTTAGTCTTTTTCTGTAGACTGAGCTGAAGAGTGGCTCATGTACAGTTAGCTCCATGCTCCTCCATGTTCTTCTGTCCTCCTCCATGCTCCTCTGTGCTCCTCCATGCTCCTCTATCCTCCTCCATGCTCCTCCATGCTCCTCTGTGCTCCTCCATGCTCCTCTATCCTCCTCCATGCTCCTCCATGCTCCTCTGTGCTCCTCTGTGCGCCTCTGTGCTCCTCCATGCTCCTCTGTCCTCCTCCATGCTCCTCCATGCTCCTCTGTGCGCCTCTGTCCTCCTCTGTGCTCCTCTGTCCTCCTCCCTGCTCCTCCATGCTCCTCTGTCCTCCTCAATGCTCCTCTGTGCTACTCCATGCTCCTTCATGCTCCTCCATGCTCCTCTGTGCTCCTCCATGCTCTTCTGTCCTCCTCCATGCTCCTCCATGCTCCTCTGTCCTCCTCCATGCTCCTCCATGCTCCTCCATGCTCCTTTGTCCTCCTCCATGCTCCTCTGTCCTCCTCCATGCTCCTCTGTGCTACTCCATACTCCTTCATGCTCCTCCATGCTCCTCTGTCCTCCTACATGCTCCTCCATGCTCCTCTGTCCTCCTCCATGCTCCTCTATCCTCCTCCATGCTCCTCCATGCTCCTCTGTCCTCCTCTGTCCTCCTCCATGCTCCTCTGTCCTCCTCCATGCTCCTCTGTCCTCCTCCATGCTCCTCTGTGCTACTCCATGCTCCTTCATGCTCCTCCATGCTCCTCTGTCCTCCTACATGCTCCTCCATGCTCCTCTGTCCTCCTCCATGCTCCTCTATCCTCCTCCATGCTCCTCCATGCTCCTCTGTCCTCCTCCATGCTCCTCTGTCCTCCTCCATGCTCCTCTGTCCTCCTCCATGCTCCTCTGTCCTCCTCTGTCCTCCTCCATGCTCCTCTGTCCTCCTCCATGCTCCTCTGTCCTCCTCCATGCTCCTTCATGCTCCTCCATGCTCCTCTGTCCTCCTCCATGCTCCTCTGTGCTCCTCTGCTCTCTCCTTTTTACATTTTCTCCTACAGACTACGATTGTACTGAATCATGACATCAGTGCTGTTAATTGCTTCCATCTCAAGCTGGAGAGTGTTTTCATTCCTCTCCACTTCCAGCACAAGCAAATCTGGGAGACGGCGTGTGACATCAGAGGGGCGACGCAGTTATTGAGGCCTCTCTGCTCGGGCTGAAGAACACAAAGCTGGTGATTGTGAGAGGTTTTTTCTTTTTTGAGTCCTGCTGGTTTGCATTAACACGTCCAGCTTCATCCCTCACAGGCGAGGCCCCTCTTTTTTTCATTTCATTTTTCTTTGCACTCTCATCTTTCTTTGTGGTCTGCTCTTTGTTTTCATAGGCGGGAAGGCGGGAAGGCTCTGGGCATGAGCGGGAGAAAAAGACTTTCCCTTGGCTTTCTCGCTCCTAGTTGAGCTGAAATCCAGAAATAATTCTAATGAAGCTGAAAGGATTCAGAGCTTCAGGGTTCAGTTCCAGCTCAGGCACGTGTGTGGAGCCGGAGCTCAGAGACTCAGGGAGATGTTTAGCTGGAAATCTCATCCATGACATCACGGTTTGTCCTGCCTGAGCCAGCGGCGGCTCTTATTCCTGTCTTTATAACGGACAGAACGCAGGCTCGTGAGGGTCTTAAAGACAGCTTTTATTTTATTCTTAATATCATTAAGACTTAGTAAGAAATAAAGTCTTCTGCTCCTCTGTAACAGAAGCTTTTACACTCTTTACACAAGGTTTAACACTGAGTCTGACTTCTACTATGTGAGTGACACGGTGGAGGTCAGTAATTTATTGATTGTGGCTGGACATGAGAGCAGATAGAATTTGTAGTGTATTTGGAGAGACTCAGAATTTGTAGTGTTTTACTACAATACAGTGTACCAGAAACACACGGACCATTCAGACAGGTGGAAAAGGTAGGTATAGTGTGTGAATGGAATTCTTCCCTCTGATTGGACGAGACAGGGGTCACTCAGGATATACAGGAAGTCCAGCAGGCTGCAGCAGTAGAAAGTGGATCGGTGTGTGTATGAACACAGCTCTGCTCTTATAGCGCTCCTTACATCCTTTAATCTGGAATAGTTTGGTCTTCCCAACATTCCTGCGTTCTTCAGGTGTGTTTTTAGAGATCGCAAACTAATCTTTACGCCATGATACGCTATCAGTATATCCAAAATCACGCCGTATGAACGTCCTTCCTCAAAGTAGCGCTGAATGAACTCCATTTTCTTATAAAGATAAATATATATGTTTGTTATTCTCTTTAAAAGATTTAAAGTTGCTCTATTGAAAAAAACTGCTTTAAAGTGAAGGCAAAACTCCACACATGTACAAGAAATACAGTTAGATACACAATTTCCTACTTCCTGTATATCCTGAGTGACAGATGTCTCGTCCAATCAGAGGGAAGAATTCCATTCACACACTACACCCAGCTTTTCCGCTCCGTCTGATTCTCCTTGTGTTACTGTTGTGTTTTTGTGCTTCTCATTCACGGTAGCTTCAGAATTATTTCTGTTTTTAGCCTAATGTGATAAATTCTTAGAAAAGTTTATTTTTTCCACACAAATATTTCTGTCCTCAAAGTAAATGTTGATCCCATTTCTGCTCTCTGAGACGCTCCGAACCTTGTTCATCTAAAAAGCAGCTCAAAATTTAAACTCAGCCTCTCTCTCTGTCTCTCTCTCTGTCTCTCTCTCTCTCTCTCTCTCTCTCTCTCTCTCTCTCTCTCTCTCATGTGATGAAGTAGTGGTAGACATGTGTGAGTGTGTAGGGAGGATTAATGTACGGATGTAGCTGTGACAGGTGATGTGTGTGTGTGTGTGTGTGTGTGTGTGTGTGTGTGAACAGCTGTACTTACCCACTATAGAGACAAGTGTGTTAAAATAGACACATCACTCAGACACCAGCTCACACACGCTCCTGCTGTTGCTGTCGCCATATCAGTTCTGAACGGTCACACACACACACACACAGACGCACACACGCACACACACACACACACACACACACACCACTTCCAGACATTTTCTTCCCTTTGGCGATCTGTCATTTGAACTTTGGGAAACTGTGGCGCCGAAGGAAGCAATCAGTTCCTGTAAGAGAAACGTCCAGGCTAGTAATTAGCATCCATGGCCAGTTTCGTCCCAAGGTGACCTTGTAAAAAAAAACCCAACTTGCGGCCATCTGGGAATAATTTCCTACATTCTCTCCTCCTTCTATCCACTGAAATAAATTAATAAAACACTCCTGTTTCTGAGGACATTCGGGATAATCACACTTCAAACAACTGCTGAGTTCTTCTGCTCCAATCAGACCTTCTTTACTCTCTCTCTCTCTCTCTCTCTCCCTCTCTCTCTCTCTCTGTCTCTCTCTCTCTCTCTGTCTCTCTGTCTGTCTCTCTCTGTCTCTCTCTCTGTCTCTGTCTGTCTGTCTGTCTCTCTCTCTCTGTCTCTCTCTCTCTCTCTCTGTCTCTCTCTCTCTCTCTGTCTCTCTCTCTCTCTCTGTCTCTCTGTCTGTCTCTCTCTGTCTCTCTCTCTGTCTCTGTCTGTCTGTCTGTCTCTCTCTCTCTGTCTCTCTCTCTCTCTCTCTCTCTCTCTCTCTCTGTCTCTCTCTCTCTCTCTCTGTCTCTCTGTCTCTGTCTCTCCCTGTCTCTCCCTCCCTCTCTCTCTCTGTCTCTCTCTCTCTCTCTGTCTCTGTCTCTCCCTGTCTCTCCCTCCCTCTCTCTCTCTCTCTCTCTCTCTCTGTCTCTCTGTCTCTGTCTCTCCCTGTCTCTCCCTCCCTCTCTCTCGCCCCTCTCTCTCTCTCTCTCTCTCTGTCTCTCTCTCTCTGTCTCTCCCTGTCTCTCCCTCCCTCTCTCTCTGCCTCTCTCTGCCTCTCTCTCTCTCTCTCTCTCTCTCTCTCTCTGTCTATAAATGAAGGTATACAGCAGAAGCTCTATAGAAGAAACACTGAAAGGAAAGAGCGGTGATTTTGGAGAATCAGGTTCTAATCTTCATGAGGTTCTGGGTTTCGGTTCTGGTTCTTTTGTGTTCTGTATAAAAATTCGTTTTGTGATTGTTTTCAGCAGATACATTTTGAGAGAATTGTTGATGTTCCTCTGCTTCCATCTCCTGTTCCTCCTCACTGAACCTTTAGAACATCTGTATAAAAGATTAGCATCTACGTGCTAGCAAACAGCTTAGCCGCCGTCTTTTAGCTTCAGCCTTATGAGGAATATTTGTTCAGAGCATCCACTCGGATCTGTTGGGGAACCACGACCCTGTCAGTGTGATCTGATTCATTTTATCGTATTTCTGTGACTAAATGTTCAGATTGTAAAGACGGAAAAACCACAAACCAACGAAATGTTGAATTAATAAAAAAATCAGACTGTCAGTTCTGTCTAGTTTTAAGAAAATTTTTTGTAACCATTTTTAAAAAAGTGATGACTGTTTTTCTTAATTTTTGTTTTTTTTTTAATTTTAATATTTTATTTTATTTAATTTTTTAAAATTTAAAGTACTTCCTCTGATTTTTTATATCCATAGTTTATTTTATTTTATTTTATTGTATGTTGACTTTTGCATATTTTTTTTAAACCCTTTTCTTGCTTTTTTTATTGATTTTCATTTAAAATTTTTTATTGTAATTTTAGTAAAATAAACAGCATTTTCACTTTTATTTGAATTGGTTTCAGCATGAACAAACGCTGAAAAAATAGAATTTATTTATTTATTTATTTATTTATTTATTTATTTATTTATTTGCCCTCTCTGTGCATTAAATATAGAGTTCTGTTCTGTACTGAATGCCTCAGGGAGGGGTTTTTTTTCCCGCATTTCTTTCTTTCTTTATTTATTTATTTATTTGTTTGTTTGTTTGTTTGTTTGTTTGTTTGTGTGTAAGTGAAATTCTCCCAACATTTTTTCAATCTAAATCACAAATATTTCTAACTGATTAATTTACAGAAAAACCCTCTCTGTGGTTTCTCCCACTCTTCTGAAAGCTCTTATTTATTTAGGATGGACCCCTTCCTGGACCCTTTTCATTTCTTCAACACTTTTACAGACTTTCAGCTTCTCAAATAATTTCACCTTAAAAAAGATTTTTCTCCAGTTTCATGCGTGCGGATCTTCTGAGCCGATTCTCCACTGAGGAAGAAGGCAGTGAAGTAGGACAATGTGAAGCCAGGTGTATAATCTCTCTCTCTCTCTCTCTCTCTCTCTCTCCTCTCTCTCTCTCTCTCCCTCCCCTCTCTCCCCTCTCTCTCTCTCTCTCTCCCTCCCTCTCTCTCTCTCTCTCTCTCTCTCTCTCTCCCTCCCTCCCTCTCTCTCCCTCCCTCTCCCTCCCTCCCTCTCTCTCCCTCCCTCCCTCTCCCTCTCTCTCTCTCTCTCTCTCTCCCCCTCTCTCTCTCCCTCTCTACATCCTTGTTTGCTGAAGGCACTATTAATAGATTACATCTCTCTCTCTCTCTCTCTCTCTCTCTCTCTCCCCCCCTCTCTCTCTCTTTCCCTCTCTCTGCTCTCTCTCTCTCTCTCTCTCTCTCTTTTCTCTCTCTCTCCCTCTCTACATCCTTGTTTTTCTGAAGGCACTATTAATAGATGTACATCTCTCTCTCTCTCTCTCTCTCTCTCTCTCTCTCTCTCTCGCTCAACCCACACAAAAAATTCTTCCACTGCCTTCACAGAGGCAAACAAACGATCTCTCATTCTTTTACTTTCATTCGAGCCTCTTTCTGTCTCTCTCTCTCTCTTTCTCTCTCTCTCTGTGCCTTTCTCTCTCTCTTTTCTCTCCCTCTCTCTCTCTTTCTCTCTCTCTGTGTCCCCCCCCATTCCTGCTCTCACCATCCATCAGCCCTTGGCTCAGCTCAGGAGCTTCCTGAACAAGCCCCGCCCCCTTCTCATGTCCTTCCATTCACACAGCACATGCCCTCTCATTTTTCTCCCCTCAAAGTCCCCCCCCCTTTTATCACACGCTCTTTGAGAAGGACAGAGCAGAGCTGGAGAAGGAAGGATAGCAGGAAAGAAGGAGCATGTGTGAGAGGGAAAGAGAGAGAGGGGAAAAGGGGAAAACCCGGGGGAGCAGAAAAAGGAGAGTCTGATTGCGGGCTCTGATCTGGGAGCAGGACGTTCCCCCGCGGTCCGGTGAGAATCTCTACAGAAGCGTGTGTTAGCCAGGCGGGAGGATGTGGTGTTTGCAGTGTTAAATCGGAGAAAAACCCCGTCTCTGCTGGAGCTGGAGCTGGGCGGGTGGTAAGGCAGCGTGTGTTTATCATTAACGCTCAGATTAGGAGACATTTCCTCCCACAGGGTGTGGGTTGTGTGATGGTGGGTTGTGTTGTGTTGAGGGATGGTGTGTTGTGTTTTGGTGTGTTGTGGTGTTGTGGTGTGTTGTGGTGTGGTGTGTGATGGTGGGTTGTGGTGTGGTGTGTTGTGATGTGGGGTGGTGTGTGATGGTGGGTTGTGGTGTGGTGTGTTGTGATGTGGTGTGTTGTGGTGTGGTGTGTGATGGTGGGTTGTGGTGTGTTGTGGTGAGGTGTGGTGTGTTGTGGTGTGGTGTGTTGTGTTGTGGTGTGTTGTGTTGTGGTGTGGTGTGTTGTGTTGTGGTGTGTTGTGTTGTGTTGTGGTGTGGTGTGTGATGGTGGGTTGTGGTGTGGTGTGTTGTGTTGTGGTGTGTTGTGGTGTGGTGTGTTGTGATGGTGGGTTGTGTTGTGTTGTGGTGTGGTGTGTTGTGGTGAGGTGTGGTGTGTTGTGGTGTGTGATGGTGGGTTGTGTTGTGGTGTGTTGTGGTGTGGTGTGTGATTGTGGGTTGTGTTGTGGTGTGTTGTGGTGTGGTGTGTGATTGTGGGTTGTGTTGTGGTGTGGAGTGTTGTGTGTGGTGTGTGATGGTGGGTTGTGTTGTGGTGTGTTGTGGTGTGGTGTGTTGTGGTGTGTGATGGTGTGTTGTGGTGTGGTGTGGTGTGGTGTGTGATTGTGGGTTGTGTTGTGGTGTGTTGTGGTGTGGTGTGGTGTGTTGTGGTGTGTGATGGTGGGTTGTGTTGTGGTGTGTTGTGTGTGGTGTGGTGTGGTGTGTGATTGTGGGTTGTGTTGTGGTGTGTTGTGGTGTGGTGTGGTGTGTTGTGGTGTGTGATGGTGGGTTGTGTTGTGGTGTGGTGTGGTGTGTTGTGGTGTGTGATTGTGGGTTGTGTTGTGGTGTGTTGTGGTGTGGTGTGGTGTGTTGTGGTGTGTGATGGTGGGTTGTGTTGTGGTGTTTTGTGGTGTGGTGTGGTGTGTTGTGGTGTGTGATGGTGGGTTGTGTTGTGGTGTGTTGTGGTGTGGTGTGGTGTGTTGTGGTGTGTGATGGTGGGTTGTGTTGTGGTGTGTTGTGGTGTGGTGTGGTGTGTTGTGGTGTGTGATGGTGGGTTGTATTGTGGTGTGTTGTGGTGTGTTGTGATGGTGTGAATCTCTACAGAGAAGGATCCGGACACTGTGGATGATTTTTAGGAATATCAGGTCTAGACGTCTGTCCTCTGTCTCATTTCTCAGTTTCTGGAGGCTGTGTGAAATAAATCTGATCTGATTCTCTAAAACCAAAAATTCCATGCAGAACTCGCACACGTAATTCGAAAACACGTCTTTTACAAGCACTTGTTGTAGGAGGCGTGGCCAAGTTCCATCATACGCAGGTCACATGACCACAGAATGTGCCTGTACTTTCCTGGGGACTCAGTAGCTCCTCCCCCAGAGCTCTGGACATGCTGCTGTTTGCTGTGTTTTAAAGCAAATAAAACCCACTTTTCAGGACACACAGCACTCCTTAGCAAGCTGTCACAAGCTGTCAGTGTTTTTATAGAACCTCTAGGAAGTAATGGTTTCCTGTCGCGTGTCCGAAATCAACGCCGGACACGTCGGATTCAGACTAAAATTCCAAAAATACTCCAGGAACAACTCCATTAAACACTCCACACTGCAGACTAATCCCATCTTCACAAGGCTTTATCTTCCTGAAACCAAGTAGAAAACTGTGACATTTCCGCGCTCGTGTGCTGCTAATTTAACACATGTCCCCGTTCGGAAGGACGTTGAGAATGCCACGGAGGTTTGCGTCGTTCCTTTTGACCTTTTGACTAAACGGGTTTTGTGTCCTTGCGGCCGAGGACAGGTGTATCTCTATATCTGTTCATAACTGGAGTATTACTGGCCTCTAAATCCGTGCAGCATCGAAACGAAGCTCCTCAGAAAGCGCAGCACCACGGTTCTGTTGTAGAGAAGAGAAACGTTTCAGGACGGTTTATTTATGAAGGCGGCGTCTAAATCTGTCTCTGTCCGTTCCTGCGTGCCATACAGCACTCTGTGTGTTAGAGTAACCTGCACATGTTGTTTAAATCCTTTTTTGTCTCATTGGGAACATGGAACATGTCTACTGACTACAAAACATCCCAGGAGTGCTGTGTTTGTCCTCACGTGATACGTGGGACATAACAGTGTCACGTTTCTCCCGCGGTGCCAGGCCTGATCAGGAAACAGCTTGCATAAGGGAACTCTTGTGCTTCCTCGAGTACAAATGGACATGAAACTCGCTCCAGCACAACAAGCAGCTTCACGTCCTCACCTCAGTGTCCAGGACTCGTCACGAAGACAGGACAATTCGAACGTTTCTCCATACAGACGATTGCGTAACGTCTGGCTGTGGTGAATTCCCCTGCCCGCTCCACCACAGCTTCTCGCCAGAACCGTTCCACCATGCCGCCTCTCGCAAGCTGCTCACGGCTCGTCGTAAAAAGCCCCCATTGTGCCTGGGTTTGCGGTTGAGTTCAGTCACAAGGCCATGACTCATGGCTTTATTAAAAACATGTAGACGTTATTCACGTGTTGGAGACGCTTCAGGAACATCAGAGTCATTCCTGTCACTTCATTCACTGGCTTTCAAAAAATAATGGAAGTGTACGTTCAGGGCTGGAGTGAATTATGTAGCGAAGCTTAAACACGTAATAATCTACACTTTACTCTCAGTTCTGCTCAAAATACTTCAACACTCTCTACACAGAAATCTACACAGACTCTGTGTTTAGTTCATGGTTCTGCCTTAAAGTTCTGGTGTTGTTGCTATGAAGGTTCTTCCTAAAACCCTTTTCTCAGTGCCTCAGACTGAAGATGGCGTTAGATGGAACCTTTGTTTTTCTAAGAGAGTAATTAAAGATGCAAAAATGCCATTCTGAGAGTAAATCCCCAACGACTTGCAGATTTTACCCCCTGTGACTCAACCGCCCCAAAGATTTGAAGAGGAACCACCCTCCATGACTTGTAGTTTTTACCCTCCATGACTTGAGGGTTTTATCCCAGTGATCTGTAATGACCACACAGTGACTGGACACCACTGAAATGAGATTATCACAGAAACAGCTTTTTATAATTTACCCCAATTGCTCCTGTGTCTGTGGGGTGACACCCTAATGAATTGTGGATTTTACCCCAATGATTTTAGACAACCACCCCAATAACTTGAGGATTTTACCCCCCGTGATTTACCCCCAATAACTCGAGGACATCACCCCACTGAGTGGATGTTTTCATCCTAATGACTTCCTGGTTCCACCCTAATGACATGGGGATTCCCCCCTCCCTCTTAGGGGTACAACCATTATTATATTACCATTATTCTTTTCTGTGTGTGTGTGTGTGTGTCTGTGTCTGTGTCTGTGTGTGTGTGTGTGTGTGTGTGTGTGCTGAGTGATAGCACTTAGCAGATGTCTTGCATTATGGATGTAGTGCCTTGGTAGTCCAGAATCACGTCCCTCACATCTTTGTGTATGTTCCTCTCTATTGGAACATGTGAGGAACCACTTACAGATGCTGACATGCTGGTGGGTGATTATACACACACACACACACACACACACATACACACAAACAGAACTCAGGCCTGCTGTTCATTAACAGGTTGGATTCCCAGAACTCCCATGGACTTGTTCCTGCTCCCCCATTAGCAC